>CM040121.1:102888878-103448376 GCA_022559845.1 Amorphophallus konjac
CGAAGCGTTTGTTCGCGCATCAACTCAGAAAGTGGAACCATCGTCCCAAACCTTTAACAACTCAACGGCCTATCCGTGTGATCAAGATTCTCCTGAAATCGTCATTGTTTTTGATGAAGGGGAACTCAAATTTCAGGTTCGTCAGAACCACAAGGTCCTTGACATACTATAATAGTGTAGATATCATATAGTAACAATGCTTACAGGAAACAGATACAAGGTGACACGATGTTGCTCCCATGGGTGGTCCAAACGCCTCGAATCCTGCAAACTTCTACACTTTGAAACTTATTATCCTTCATTTATCAATTCAGAACATGACATGATCATAAGTGCTTACTCATAAACAATTTTACCAAAATAATAGCACTTAAGTTCATCAAAAGCATGGAGAGGACAAAAATCCATAGGCCAATAAAACACGCCTAAGCATAGGGCGTTAACATCATAAAAGACGCCTGTACCATAGGTCGTTAAACACTTAAAACACGCCCTACTCAAAGGTGTAACCAATAACGAAAGCTTAGAAGAAGACGCCCCATGTTAGGGCGTTAAATATAACACGTCGTCAGTCAGGTCGTCAATTTAAGAATCGACGCCCTAACCAACGTCGTTAATTCAGCACGAACTTCCGTTTCCTAACAGCACAGCACAGTCCTTAAGCCAATCAAACTTCTATCTTCGGGACTCTTCAGGTCTCTTCAAATCCTTATAAAAAGGAAGTCTTTCTTTCACAAACCAATCGAAATCTCTCTTGCAGCCGAATTGCTTCTTTTCCTTCTTCTTCTGCTTCTGTTCTTCTTCAACTGCAGGCCTCTGTACGAGCTACTTCTGCAAAGTAGAGCGATGGACAGGATGATGAAGAAACCTAGGATTTCTACTCCCAGAATTACTGAAATACCAGGGCACATAAGCAATCGAATTGCTTTGAATCAGGTAAGCTTTAATTTCCTTTACTGTGCATATAACCCTTTATTGTTCTGTCGAACTGCTCACTTATTTCTTTGTTACTGAACTCCTCTGTCCAATACTTCATATGCTCATGTACCTTTTTTTTTCGTTTTTATTTTCTTCCTCTCTTCTCACAGGAGTACCCAAATCTTCCAGGGGCTAGAAGATATATAAGAGTCAAGTGGTTACCCCTCATACTTTCAAAATTCTCTTCTGACATGAGGGCCTTTGTAGCTAGATGGCATCTCTTAGGATTGATAACCCATGCCAAGCATTATGACCAAATCCATCTTGATTGGGGTGCCATGGGAGCATTGATTGAGACATGGCATCCTTCCACCCATACTTTCTTATTCTCCACATTTGAGGCCACCATCTTGCTGGAAGAAGTAGAGATGATCCTAGGCTTGAAAAGGATGAAACACGGAGAAGAAGAAAAGATGGCCATCATGCCAAGACCCATCTCCTCTCATGAGCTCTTAACCAGCCTTATTCCTAACCCAAATATAGTGAACCAAATCAAGGTCACTAAAGGAGTTAACCTCTTGAAACTCGCCTCGTGGGTGTACAAGAGAGCGGGTCAAGCTAAAGAAGAAGAGGAGATAGAAAGAGTGACCAAAGCCTTCGTGGTGTGCTTAGCAGGCGCACTATTGTTTCCATCCACGGAGGACTTCCTTGAAGAGAGTCAAATAAGTGTAGTGGTAAGCTTATGGGAAGGTGAAAGAGTTGGACCGGCGATCCTAGCATATCTCTATAGCGGGCTTACATCGGCGGCCATGGGAAGGCCCATCTACGGGTGCATGCTAGCACTCTCAAGTTGGGTTGATCTACACTTCAAATTCGATTCATGCCACGAAACCCAACAACCCTCAAGAATCTTCTCCAAAAGTCCGCTTTCTTATATCACCGGCTCGTTGGGAATAAGCAATAGGGTGACGAACCGCATTCCTCAAATCAAGAAAAGGGCGGAGTGGAGGGAACACCTTAAGGTAATGCCAAAGAATCTCTTTACTTGTGCCCCAGGTATATTCAAAATGCAGGAACTTCGTGCAAGATTCTCCATCGGGACGGACCTTCGACTTATTGGCGCATCCGAGCTCGTCTTGTACAATGCACACCGGTGCCTTCCTCAGCTCGGGCTTCCAAGGCAACACTTAGAAGACATCTCCCATCTCCCTCCAATCAAATCAAGGGATCTAGGCAGAAATGAAGATGGAGAGGAGACAATCACCATTCAAGCTCTGTGGAGGCTAAGCAAGCTTCATCAACCTGTAGAAGACTTGGATGAAGACAAGGAACAGTGGAAAAATTATGTAATCTCATTGAGGAAATTAAGGCCCAAAGTGGCTCATTAGGCATTGTAGTTTCTTTCTTTCAAAATAATGAAGATTGATTTCTGATTGAGCCAATCATCACTGTGATTATGAACAAAATCAACCAAAGCCTGCTTTCTGTTGTAAATAACGCCTCAAAGAATGCCGTGAATTCAACAATACACGCCTTACCTCAAGGCGTCTCAATCGGCCCATCTTCCATAGTTAACGCCTGCACCAGTGGGCGTGACTTAAATAACGACCTCAGGAAAGGCGTGAATAGATTCAAACCCCAAAGAATATAATCGTTGACTCATCAAAAGTAACGCCGTTTCCTTAGTCACTTCTTAAAAATAACACGCCCTCGACTAAGGCGTTACTCTAAGCCAGCAATGATGACTTCCATTACATCAATCAACGCCCATTCAATGCGTCTGACGACGGTTATCGTTCCCCATGCAAAACAAATTAACGCCTTAATCATCGTCGTCTTCCTTCAAGAGACGCCCAGAGCTTCGTCGTGAATTCCATTAGAAACGCCTTCTCTTAGGGCGTGTCTTCTTTTCGAAACCCAAAAGTCATGAGGCCCCTTCTTCTTCCTCCTTCCGTCCTCATTTCCCCCTTCTGCAAACCCTAACCGAAGCCCCCCCTCTTTCGATCTCCCTCTCTCGTTCTCTTCTCTCACTCTCTCAATCTCCCTCTATCTCTCTTAGGCCGAGCCATGGCCAAACGCCAGAGGGTGAGTGCCCCCGAGGTCGTCGACCTCGACGCTGCCCACGCCCAAGAGGAACCCGCCGTGGAGGAGCTTGCCATGGTTGCGGTTGAAGAACCGGCGGCGGTTGCCGGCGGCAACGAAGCCGGTGAAGCAGCAACAGAAGGAGGAGAAGACGAAGGTGGAGAAGAAGAAGAAGAAGAAGATGAAGAAGAGGGAGATGGAGACGAAGAAGGACCACCGCCCACGGCGGCGGTCGCTCCCCGGGGCCAACTCCGGCGGAACAGACGGCCATTGCCTCGGCCACAACCCCAGAAGCACAAAAAGGTAAGTTCCCCCTCCCTAAAACCATTTTTTTTATTTTATTTTTATTTTATTTTATTTTTCTTGATATTCCATAGCCCTCGGGCATGAAACCTGCAACTCAGAAAAGAAACGCCTCCCATGGGGGCGTTATTCACAAACAAAATGCCCTGACCAAGGCGTAAATTCCTTTTATTTTCTGAAAAACAATTAACCTTCATGACAAACGCCCTGCAGCATGTCGTTTCTTCAAAAATTATGATTTTCCATTAATTCCATGCCCATTAAATGTTTTCATTAATTTTTTCGCATGCTGTCATTTTTATTTAAATTTATCTAAAAATCATGAAAGCCACGCCCCTCACCAGGGCGTTATTTAACAGGAAACGCCCAAACCAAAGGGCGTCTCTTCATTAATTCTCTTTTAAAACTGAACGGTCCTAAATGGAAAACGCCCCAGCCGAAGGCGTGATTTGAAAAACATTTTAGGATTTTAGAAATTAACAACAAGTTCACGCCCTACCCAGAGGCGTTTCAGAGATGAAAAACGCCCTCACCCAGGACGTTACTTCAAACCACATTTAGAAAAACGCCCCCTTTAGGGGCGTGAATTTACCAAGAAACGACCTGAGGAGGGTCGTGACTTCCAAAATATTAAAATCAATGCCCAGGCAAAACATAGCGTAATTACACATGATTTAACCAAACAATTAAGTAAAATTCTTCTCTTTTAATGCGTGCAGGGGCTGATGAGGACCCGTATCTCATGGGTCATGGTCTGGGCAGCATACCAGGGTCTCCCTGACTTCCAGAGGGTTAGGGTAGATGCTATGGGGTTCGGGGCTTTCCTATCCATCGAGCCATTTAGACCCGACCTAGCACTTATCCAGGTTTTACGGGAGCGTTGGGATAGGGTGAGCCGGTCCTTCTTGATGCCCTGGGGGCACATGGTCCCTACCCTAGAGGATGTGATCAGGATTACGGGGTTGAGGGTGGATGGTGAGGCTGTGAGTGGGTTCACCTATCCTGACTACACAGAGATGGCCCAGAGACTGCTAGGGCTGGATATGGTCTATGAGGTACCTAGTGAGTGCAGGACCATCTTCCGTACCGACCTGACTACGGTGATGGGTTTAGGAGATGCCAGGCATAGGTCGGGGGAGACCTTAGGTGAGTTTGTACAGAGGCTGACGGACGGGGTGAGAGCGGTAAGCTGCCAGGACCCGACTGACCATGAGAGAGCGGATCGAGACCTGAGGAGGTTCCTGCTGCTGCTGCTCGGGAGATTATTACTGGGGACGAAAGCCGACGTCATCAACTGCCGCTTCTTGGCGATCCTCGAGGACCTGGAGACAGTTGGCACCTACGCCTGGGGAGCGGCGCTGCTGACACACCTGCTGGCGGACCTGTCCACGGGGACAGGACGAGAGACGACCGTCAGTGGCTTCTCACCTTTTCTTCAGGTACACAATTTTCTCATTTTCATGTCTTTTTTCTTTTCTTTTCTTCTTATTATGATGCATGTGAATGCCTTACTAATGCAATGCATGGATGCAGGTGTGGAGCCACCTATACATGCCGATGGGGCGCGTTGACCCACGGCCCGGAGCTGAGGGATCCTTTCCTCTGGCGCGACGCTGGTTACCAGTCGTCTTTGGTGCCCCACTTGACTACGAGTTGTGGGTTCTACGGAGAGAGTTCCGCGACTTCCCTCCCTCGCTGGTATGTATGAATGAATGATATGCATTTCTTTTGGATTGATTTGAATTGATTATGATGAAATGATAATAGTATGTATGAATGCAGGTGCAGTGGAGGCCATACGAGGGGATGACAGATGAGGGCCAGCCTTGGGTCGTATCGGGGCGACCTCGCTTCGGGCGTGAGCTGTGGCTACACTGCTTGAGTGAGATCGAGCCGTTACGGCTCAGGTTGGTGATGAGGACCCTGGGCTTGCACCAGGAATGGATCGAGGTTGGGGAGCCTCGAGGGATAGGAAAGAAGACCCGCGGTCGCACCAAGACGACCGACTGGAGGGTACGTTTCGAGGAGCAGTACGCCGACTGGCAGCGAGGCGGGACCAGAGTCACTTCCCGAGCGACTGACAGCTCCGAGTACCTCCGGCGCTACTGGGAGGTACACGCCGGCCGACCCCAGATGAGGGTCTTAGGGGTATGTATGAATGCACTTATTTCTAAATTGAATGCAAATGCTTATGTGACTATCATGTGACTAACATGCAATGGATGCAGGATGTGAGGGACATAGCGGCGATAGACGCCCAGGCCCATCTACACAGCCTGGAGGACCAGCTAGCCGCCACACGGGCCGACCTAGAGACCCTGGTGAGTGTTTAAATTACTTCTATATGCAAATGAATCTTTTTGTTGAATTATTGATGATTAGCCACTGACGATCTCAATGAATGCAGCGTGCCCAGCAGGGAATAGTGAGGAGAGATCCAGGGGAGGCCTCCAGCTCGAGGGGACCTAGCGCGGAGGTGACCGCGCTATCAGAGCAGCTAGCTGGAGCGGTTGCACGGGCTGAGGCAGCAGAGCGCGACCTCGCCAGACGGGTAAATTCTGAACTCAAACTCAGTCAATTCAATTATTAATTAAATATAGCATTGTGCACTGATAAAAAATGTTTTGCAGACCGAGGAGCTCCGAGCAGCTATTGCTTGTGTCTGTGAGGGACAGCAGGCGACGTCCTCGCAGGTGAGTGATTTACCTTCAACCATGTGTTGTTTATTTGCTTCATTGAATTGTGAAATTTGATGATTGGTTTGCCTGTTTTCAGAGTGCACAGCTGCGAGCGGCGCGTACTGAGTTGGCGATCCGAGAGCAGCGGATCACAGAGTTGGAGCGCTCTGCGAGGCGTCGGGAGGAGCCTCCCCAGGACGTGGCGGAGCTGCGGGTTGCCCTGGAGCTGGAGAGGCGGGAGCGTGCCCGAGAGCGAGAGGAGCACCAGACGGAGCGTGCCCAGTTCCTTGAGCTTCAGCAGGCGGAGCGTGCCCGGTTCCAGGAGTAGTTGGCGGCACGGGAGCGTGAGCTGGCGGACTCGAGGGCCCAGTTGATCCTTTCCCAGGAGCGGCTGCGAGTGTCCGAGGAGCGGTTGCAGCGAGGCCGTGAGCGAGCACGGGCTGCGGGGTACTCCTTCACTAGCTCTACCTTCGTGGCGGGTTCTTCTCTTCGAGAGAGGAGTGAGGCAGGGGGCCAGGCTCGAGTTCCGGCTTCTTCACGGGGGCCCATGCCTCCTCCACCAGCACCAGCTCGGGATGGCGAGGAGGAGGTTGAGAGTAGGAGAGTAGAGGAGGGTGGAGGCGAGAGCTGAGAGACTTACTTGTACTCCTCCACCCTCACACCTGTACTTAGACATTCATGATGTATATATATATATATATGAGATTGAGATTTCTTTTGTTACCTGAGCACTTTGTGTGGTTGTGGGCTTGTGTTTGTGTACTTTCTTCTTTCCACGTTCTTCATGTTTACTTTGCTTTTGCCCTGTATCTGCAGCTGCGGTTTTCACTTGAATAAAACAGATTAATTCATCCGTTCGACTTGGCCCCTTGCCCAATGAGCAAGGGGTGGCAATATTTTGACCTTAATGACGGGTCAAGGGGCCAAGCCTTTAATCAAATAAGGTAAAGTGAAATAACCAATAAAGGGGAGATGCATCATGCAAGCACACACATGCAAACAATAAATCAAAATGTGCACAGGCAAAATGCAGGCATACGAATGAAGAAGGCATTATATATATATTTTTTGTTATTTTCCTGAAAAACGCGCCTTAGATTAGGTCGTGACTCGGGTGAAAAGACGCCCCTCAGACGGCGTGCATTTTAAAAGGATTTTGGAATTTGGTGAAAAGACGACCTGAACAAGGGCGTTAATTTGATAAAGATGACCCTCAGAAGGGCGTGAGTTAAATTAAAAATGCCTTAGTGAGAGGCGTGAATTATATGAATTTTCAAAAAAGATTGACAAGGCTATCCAGATCGCGGGCCCTACACGGTCATCATCTAGGATTCATTAATCTTTCTTGAATAATTAAAAGGGAGTCGACGTGCTCAAAGTTGACTTATATTCGAGATTTCGCACAGTGCAATTTCTTAAGTTCGTCTTGACCATCCTGCCAGTTCGTGACTTTACCACATAGAAAGGATGGAAGAAAATATAAGGGAAGCCCATAAGGGGTTTTGGGATGCTCAAAGTAAAGTTACCTCCCCTGCCCTATGCCTGTTGGGGTTCGGTCTTTGGCGTAGGAAATTGTTGCCTTTTTGCCCATTTATAATGCATGCATACGCCCAAGGTTTTCTTTGCGGGGACTTTGCCCTCTTGACATGCTTTTCTTTTCATAACTTGACTTTCACTTTGGAATTGATTTGCATTGATGAAAAAATAAACCTAATTGTACTTGGGCTTTTGTGACATTTGCTCCCTTTTGGGCCTTGACTTCCACCTACTAGGGCGGCGGACAGGCTTGGCCCCTCTACCTCGAGGTCTCCCTTCCCCCCTTATGGGCCGAAGAAGAAAAGAACGGGTATTGTCTTTCACTTTTAGTCAGGTTTTTGACTTTCTATCAGATCTTGCACTGCTTGAGTTCAAGAATAAAGCGTGTAGTGTGTGCGGGTGTCAACCCCATTTTTAAAGTTACCAAGACTGATAAATGAATTCTGAATTTTGACCTTTCAGGCCTTGATCTTTTGTGTGCCATGACAAAAGCCTTTTTGTTTGTTTGAAATTTCTCTCTTTTCTTTTTTTCTTTTTTTTTTGGATTTGGATTTTGGCAAACATTCTAATTTTTTTGGATTTGGAAAATATTCATTTTTTTGGATTTTGGGAAAATATTCATTTTTTTTTGTTTTGTGGGAAAATATTCATTTTTTTTGTTAGATTTTGGGAAAATCAGGGGTAGTATTTCTTAAGATATAAACCGTTCCAAGGGTGAGTTAACTCTTCACCTTCAGCATTAGTTAATTTATAAGCATTGCTAGGAAAAACTTCTTTTATAACGAACGGTCCCTCCCAATTTGGTTGGAGTTTTGAACGGGGGCTGCCCGGCTTAACAAAAATTCTTTTGATTACCATTTCATCGACTTTAAATTTTCTCTCAATTACTTTCTTTTGGTAAAAACGTGAGAGCCTATTTTGATAAACGCGCGCATGCTCAGCGGCGACCAGACGCTTCTCATCTAGGAGTTCCAATTGGGCAAGGAGTGAATCACGACGTTCATCAATAGAAAGTTCCTCATCCAATTGTACTCGCAGAGAGGGAATAAGAATCTCATAAGGGACTACTGCCTCCATCCCATAAGTGAGGGCGAAAGGGGTTTGCCCAGTGGGAGTGCGAATGGAAGTGCGGTAGGCCCAAAGAGCTTCAATCAGCTTGTCTGGCCAGTCCGAAAATTTATTAGCCTCACACGTCTTTTTAACAATTTTGATCAAGGTTTTATTAGTGGCCTCTGCTTGGCCATTGCCCTGCGGATAATAGGGAGAAGAATGATGCAATGCAATGTTATACCTGTTACAGAGATCCTTGAGATCTTGAGAGATAAATTGAGGTCCATTATCGGTGACGATGGTGCTCGGGATGCCGAACCTCGTGATGATGTTCTTCATGATAAATTTGCAGACGGTTGACGCTTTAATTTCCACGTAAGCTTCCGCTTCCGCCCACTTGGTGAAGTACTCCGTTGCCGTGAGAATGAATGATTTTTGTTTGGTCAGGAGGTTCGAGTCACCAAGAGGTCCAATGATGTCAAAAGCCCACATGGAAAAAGGCCATGGGGAGGACGTAGGATGGAGTGAAGAAGCAGGAGAATGAATCTTGTCGGCGTGCAGTTGGCACTTAACACACCTACGAACGTAGATAGAGCAATCCTCTTCTAGAGTTGGCCAATAGAAACCTAGCCTAAGGATTTTCTTAGCTAGCATCTGGCTGTTCACATGACCACCACACACACCAGAATGCGCCTCTTCCACGACTTTCCAAGATTCATCATCATCGAGGCATCTCAATAAAACACCGGTGAGCCCTCTTCTGTAGAGCACACCTCCAACCAAAGTATAACGTTGAGCCACTCTTCTAATTGCTTTCTTTTCTTCTGTTGTGGCTTCCTCGGGATAAGACTGATCATTACAGTATCTGGCAATCTCATAATACCAAGGCTTCTCTTCGTCAGCCAATTCTTCTTCCCAGTCCAAAAGCATGACCTCTTTGCCTTTAAGAGTTTCTTTCTGCTTGGCCTTCTCGAGCACCTGATCCCTAATATCAAGGAAAGCACGATCCTTAATAGCTGGAGTGTCATGCTGATGAATCAGAGGGACATGGAAATCACGCTCAGGGGGGAAGACTAAAGCAGATGCTAAAGAAGCAAGAGCGTCAGCTAGAATGTTCTGACTGCGAGGCACATGAACGAAGATCAATTTAGTGAAGAGTTTGGCATAAGCTGAAGCGAGTTCCTGGTAAGGTTTAAGCTTAGGATTGATAGTGCGGCACTTGACCAACACCTGGCGCAGAATGAGTTGACTATCACCGACAATCCGCAAGTGAGTGACACCATATCGATGAGCGGTTTGTAGACCGGCCAAAAGAGCTTCATACTCGGCTATATTATTGGTGACGGGGAAGGTAAGCCGAGCAGCAAATGGAATGGTGACTCCTTCAGGTGTTAAAAGAACCATGCCGATCCCTCTTCCTTGAGAATTAAGAGCTCCATCAAAATGTAATGTCCACATAGGATCAAGGGGTTGATTAATGGACATTAATTCTTCATCTGGGAACTCAGAATTGACATGATCAAAATGAGGTAGAGGGTGATGAGCAAGATGTTCGGCGATGGCATAACCTTTGATAGCTTTTTGCTGAATGTAAGTGATATCAAACTGGGAGAGGAAGCTTTGCCAGCGTGCTAATCGATCAGTGAGGATAGATTTTTCAAGGAGGAATTTGATTGGATTCATGCGTGCAATGAGGTGAACCTCGTGAGCTAGGAAATAGTGTTTTAATTTCTGAACTACCCAAACCAAAGCTGCACAAGTCTTCTCCATGGCTGAGTACCTCTGCTCACAGGGGTTAAGAAGTTTAGACAAGTAGTATGCTGCCCTCTCCTTACTTTCTTCATCCACTTGAGCTAAGACAGCACCTACAGAGTCATCCAGGACTGAAACATACAGAATAAGTGGTTTGCCTGGAATTGGCGGCCTCAGGACAGGGGGATTGGCCAAATAATCCTTCAATCCGTCAAAGGCTGCCTGACACTTGTCATCCCAATTAAACTTGACTCCCGGCTTGGTAAGCTCGTAAAACGGCCTGCATCTTTGTGAGTGCTGGGAGACGAAGCGGCGAATGAATTGCAACCTCCCTATTAATCCTCGAACTTCCTTCAAATTCTTGGGAGGAGGCATATCTCTGATGGCCTTTGCCTTGTTGGGATCAACTTCAATTCCCCTCTTACTGACAATGAATCCAAGCAACTTTCCTGAAGAAACGCCAAATACGCACTTCTTGGGGTTCATTTTTAATTGATATTCTCGTGACCTTTGTAAAACCTTAGCCAGAACCCCAGGATGCTCAATCCTTATCCTTGACTTCACTACCAGGTCATCCACATACACCTCGATGTAAATATGAATCATGTCATGAAAAATCGCCATCATAGCCCTCTGGTAGGTGGCTCCAGCATTCTTAAGTCCAAAGGGCATGACCACATAGCAATATGTCCCTCATGGTGTAGTGAATGAGGTTTTCTCTTGATCCTCTTCAGACAGACGAATTTGATTGTAACCTGAAAAGCCATCCATAAATGAAAGAGTTTCAAATCCTGCTGTGTTGTCGATCAGAACATCAATATGAGGGAGGGGGAAGTCATCTTTAGGACACGCCCGGTTGAGGTCCCGGAAATCTATGCAAATTCAAACTTTTCCATCTTTCTTCATAACCGGGACAATGTTAGCCACCCAATTGGGATAGAGGACGACTCTAACAAATCTAGCCTTATGGAGTTTATCGACCTCTTCTTTCATCTTCAAAGCCATGTTAGGGTGGAAACGCCTCAACCGTTGTTTGACCGGGACAGACCCTGGCTTAAGTGTAAGGCGGTGTTCAACGAGCGCAGGGTCTAATCCAGGCATATCTTCATAGCTCCACGCGAACGTGTCCTTGTATTCTTGCAGAACCAAAATGAGCGCCTCCTCCTCGGAGGGCGGTAAATTCTTACTGATGAGGACAATCCTAGGGTCTTCCTCGGTACCCAAATTGATTTCTTTGGTAGGTTCTTCTACGGAGGCTGATGGTTCGTCGAATCTTCTCATACCACTAGCAAAGGCATCCGCCTCGTCCTCATAGTCTTCATAACTATCTTCCCCCTCTTCAATAGGGTCTTCATCATTCATGATTTCATAAACGCCCAAACCCTCATAAGCAGCAATAGAATCCTCATATTCTAATTCCGGCAGGATGATCGGTTCTTCCACAAACTCAGGGATTGCTAAACAAGCTTGGCATCTGACTGCCAACTCCAACAGAAATCTTCGGGGAATCTGCTTACCCTTGGCCTTCTTATGTGGAACTATCCCCCGATTTTTATTATTAGAAGGAAAGGAGGAAGAATAGGAACAACTAGCTTGACCAGGGGAAGGAGATGAAAAAGCGGATACAGGAGGTGATACAGAGGAGGGCCCCTCACCAGAGGGGGAGAAGAGTCTTACCAAGGAATCTTGGAAGAGCGGCCCCTGGGTTGGGACGCACTCGGGAGAAAAATAGGAGGTCTCCTCAATAGAAATGGAGGATTGGAATGTTGGAGATTTGGCATTTTTTTTTCATTTTTGGCTTTTCCTTTGTTTTTATTTTCTTCTTCAAGTAAAAAGCAATGTGAAGGGAGAATAGCAGGAGGAGTGGAGATTGCAAGATTGGAGAAAGATTTAATCAAAGATGGCCCATGCGGGGGCGAGATGGAGATTTTAGAAAATCGCTCGAGGAGCGAAGGAGCAATCGGGAGGGAAATCTGAATTGAATCGGGAGACAAGTTGATGGTAATCGGTGGTGGTCGCGGCACGTGACCAAACCAACGGGAATAGAGAGAAGCCAACAAAGAAGTGAGAGAGAAAAGGCCGGCCCACAGCCTATCCACGGAAAATCCTTCTTCAAAGGGGACATCTGGCTCCCCCGTATCTGTGTAGTCACTTAATATCTGCCTTTTATTTGTGATTACTGCTGGCATTTCAATCAGTTCTTGAATCAGCGGCGGCCACTCTGGGTCTGTCGGCATGAACAGGCGGCTCAGAGAGATCGTGATGTCATTCATGTCAAACCACCTGTACCAGTCACATTCCGGATCACCCATTTTTCTTCTTTTATCTGGCCTTAAAGACTCCAGGGCTTTGTAGGTAGCTAGTGGTGCAATGTGACGAGCAAACTGTCTGGCGTGCACATCTTGACAATCAAGCAATGAAGTAATGACGGTAGTCTGCTCATTGTTCTGAATGCCACCGGTGATAAAATGTGTCTTTAAAGTCCAGGTGAGCGGCTGGCGGTCTGGTTTGAAAGTGGACGTCATAACAGCCCACGGCTCTCCTTCATTCTTGCCCGGTGCTTTGTAGCCTAAGCCGCCTCGTGCAATCACCTTTTGAGGCTTAATGGGCCTAATCCTGCCCTGGAGTTTGGCGCCCAGGCCCTTGCCATCTTGATATCCCATTCTTATCAGAATGTTCCAGCCGGGGGTATTCATCATATTTTTCTTTTTCTTCCCCTTAGAAGGCAGGGGTGTCATAGCAACTGTGGTAACAGTCTCAGATAGCATCGGCCGTGAACGGGGAATGTCCAGCACAGATAATAATGGCTTGTTGGCAGGCCATATGGAAGGAACTGATGAAGCTACATGAATGTCTTCCTCTGGCAAGATCGGCACGCTGGTCACCTTGATAATGCGGCCCTTGTGCGGAAACTTGAGGCACTGATGGTTTGTAGAGGGCACTGCGTCAAGCTGCTGAATATAAGGGCGACCCAGGATGCCATTAAAGGTCGGATCCATATCCAGGATATGAAAATCTGCTGTAATGGTGGCTGGACCCAAGCTGACTTTGAGAGTAATCATACCCAGAGGGGGTTTCTTTGTATTGTCATATGCTGTGACAGTAATGGTAGATGGCCGAATCTGGCTCTCAGGGATACCGCATAACTTCAGAGTGCTCGGAGGCAACACATTGATAGATGCACCGGTGTCTACCAAACACTGCTTAACGGCCACTTTGTTGATATCAACCGTAATACATAGGGCATATTTTCTTGCCGGTAGAGGTGCTAACTCATGTTCATGGAATGTGATTGCCGGCTGACTGCTGGCAGGGGTCAAGACTGTAATTATCTGTTCAACCGGAAGGTCCTCATTGACCATGACCTTCTGCAGGTATTCCTTCAGGGCCAGCTGATGAGTGGTGGACCTCTTGATTAATTCAAGAATGGAGATTCTGGCTGGAGTGTGATCCAAGTGCTTTAATAAATCATACTGAGTCCCCGGCACTGAATCTTGTTCCTGCTCTTGCTCTTGTGGCCCCTGCACAGGCTCTAGCTCTCTCTGTGGGAAAACACGGTGGAATATCCGTCCACTGCGGAGCGGCGCTACGCCTTGACGCGCCTCTGTCGAGGCAATATTAGGAGGAGGGTTGGAAGAAGAAGAAGGAATGTTGGTAACAGAAACCCTGCTAGGGGATATCAAAGGGGAATTCAATGAAAGGGGCGCCCCCGTAGGAGACGTGGTAGTGGTGTTTAACAAAGATGCCCCCGCGGGAGGCATGGGAGGAGTATTTGACGAAGGTGCCCTCGTAGGAGGCGTGGGAGAGGAGAGGGATATCCGAATGCGAGGAGCATTGGCAGGTGGTGGAATAAGGAGAGATCGCGGCACAAACGGTGGTTGAACTGATGACGGAGGAACTCTTGCCGGTGTGGGAGTGGTAGAGGGGGTAGCGGGTGCTGGCGGTGAGCGGAGTAGGAGTGGCCTGGATGGCGCATGTGTGGGATTGGTGGTGGGAGGTGGAATGGTAGATTGTGGAGGTGGTAGGCGGGTAAGAAGAGAGCGAGCCGGCAAGGCCGTGGAATTGGTGGAGGTAGAAGGATTGATGGGGCGTAGAAGGGGACGTCCCGATAGGAGAATAGAAGAAGAAGGAGGTGTGCGCAAAAGGCGCGGAGTTTGATTTTGAGTTGGATCATGGTGAAATGCCCCGACAGAGGCGTTTTCTTCGTGCCATCCCTGCCCTCTCTCCACCTCGTAGAGAGACGTGACAGGGTTTACATGTTGATTAGGAGCGTGCTCCGGCAATGGATTACGGACGATCCCCATATCCTGCTGGGGTGTTGGAGCTTGCTGTGGCTGAACTTGTTGCGGAGCTGGCTGCTGATTTTGCTGATTTTGTTGTTGCCGAGAAGCCCTTCTTTCTTTCATAGCGGCTATGAATTGTCTCATCTCATCCCAATTGATGTCACCCTGGTCATTTAGATCGTAGATGTAATCTCTGAAGTGGAAGCAACGATCCAGGTTGTGACCAGGGGCGCGGTGAAAGGCACAATAACGGGATGTGTCAACATTAGCGGGCCACACGGTTCTTTCCTTCAGTAATGCGAGCAAGTTGGCGGCCATCAGGGCATTAAAAATATCGGGGAGACTTTCAGGAAGTGGGGGATAGTGGTCCCTTTTGGGGCCAAGTGGCGGTCTCCGTTGTTGTTGTTGGCCGTAGTTGGCTGGTGGGGGCACTTGATGGTATTGTGGTGGAGCTGGAGGATCTATGCGGGGGGCTTGGTTTTGCGGTGGAGCAAAGGAGCGTTGAGGCGCGAATTGGGGTGGTGGAGTAGGGTTAAAATGAGGGTTCTGTCGTGGAGGTGGTGGACGTGGGTTAGCTTGATTATGGGGGTTGCCAACTACGCCAACCTGCTCATTTGTGACAGTGCCTTCAGTCGTGGGCCCGCTGTTGATATTTGTATTCTTTTTAAATAGCCGAGGCTTCGGCTCAAACATGCCCATGATGGGCGAGTCCTTCATTTGCGTTTGTATATAACGAGCTCTTTCATAGAGCTCTTCCATAGTTGTTAGCCGATTCATGGCCAAAATGTGCCGGAATTGGGGGGTTGCATTAGAAATGACCATTTTCACTTGCTCCTGTTCCGACAATGTGTCCTTTAATTTCTCGGCCATAGACCGCCACCTATCAGCAAATACAATGAAGTCCTCCTCGGGCTTCATTTTCTCGGCAACTAAATCTGTAACAGAAAGGGAAGGTCCCACTCGGTCTCTGTACTTTTGCAGGAATTTTCTTTGAATAACATCAAAATCGCCGGCATCAGCTGGCTCCAGAGAATAAAACCATTCGAGGGCTGGCCCCTCAAGAGACCTCCTGAATAAGTAGGCCAGGGAGGCCTTATTGTCCTGCCAAAAGGAAGTCTCATATCGGAAATCCTTTAAATGAATGAATGGGTTGCCCGTCCCATTATATCGCCGGAAATTCGGCATTTCAGAAGGTGGTAAATGGAACACCGGCAATGTAGGAAGAGAAATTTCCGGAGCATTCTTAGTCGCTGTAACCTTCTTGAGCTGCTCCTCCATGCTGGCCAGCTTCTGAAGCAAGAGAGTGTTGGTATCGGGCTCGACCGGGGCCTGATTCTGAGCAAAAGAAGGCGGTATAGGTGTTCGTAGAATCCGAGGAGGTTGGAAGGATTGATGCCTAACCACTGAATAGCTCGCCTGTTGGGCCGGCATAGCCGCAGTAGGCGTTTGTGGACGAGAGGAGGGGGGATGCAAGACCGCCTGGTCATTAACAATCTGATGGCCACTCACGGTCGGAGGGGGATTAGAAGAAGAAGAAAGAACCGACTTCCCTTTTAAAGCGGCCTGAATGGCTTGCCGCTGGGAGTCATCCAACTGGGAGAGAGCCTGGATCAAATCCGTGACATTAATGGATGGGGAAGGGTTCCCCTAAGTGTTGGAAGATGGAACTTGAGACGAAGGGTCCGCCTCATGAATAGTGGTATCAACCACATGAACTTGTGAGTAATGGGGGTGAGGAGGAAGGTAGTTCCCCTCATAATAAACAGAATCCTGGAGAGGGTCCTCATATTGACCAAATATGTTCTCATTCTCATCATCATAAGAGTACCCGTTGCCTGACATGTTGATGGTTTTACCTGAACGGAGTTTCATTCTTAAGAGAGAGAGTGTTTAATGAAGGAACTATCACAAAATATTTGATCCAAACAAGGCAATCAAATCACCCAACTATGTTTATGCAAACAAGGTTGGCAAGAAACGCAAGATTTTAATGTTTGATGTTTGAATTAAGGTGGATTATTTGTGAAAGTTCACTCTTTTGCCAAATGAGACCTAGTTTGATCCAAGTGTAACCTCCGGGTCAACTAAGTTTTTCTCTCTCTTTAACAACGCATAGGTTCTCTAAACTCCAGGTACTTCAAGGGTACAACCAGCCCGGCGTCCGTGAGGGAATCCACGGGTGCGGGGACTTATGGAGGTCTTGAAAAAGGGATTTCCGGTCCAAAGAGACGGAATGCTCAATGGAGGGTCGTCCCGATTCCAAGAAGGGTGTGTGGATCCTAGGGTAGAGAGAGGAGGTCTCTCAACCAAGCCAACAAATCAAGACAATCCAAGCAGCAATGTAATATCAAGACAAATGCCAAGCAATGAATAAGAGCTAATCTGTGAAAAAGAATAGTAAAGAAACGCCCTGGGAAAGGTCGTTTTCACAGCAGGAGGAAAGACACGCCCTGCGGTAGGTCGTGACAAAAAGAAAACACGGCAGCGTGGCTGTCGTTAAACTCTGTGAGGGGCTCACAGACGGTAGGAAAACACGCCTTTGGGTAAGGCGTTATAAAGAAAGTACGCCTCCACGGGAGGGCGTCAAAACTTAGAGAAACGCCCTGATGGTAGGCGCGGATAATAAATGAAACGCCTCTGGGAGGGGCGTTAATCCACAGGCAATGTGATAAGCAGCAGCAGTTATGATAAAGAGAAACGCCCTAATGACAGGCGTTGATAAGAAATGAAACGCCTCGGGGAGGGACGTTAATCCACAGACAATATGATAAGCATGCAGCAGACAGCAGTTATGGTAAAAGACGCCCTAGAAGTGGGCGTTACTCAACGAAACACGTCCCTGAGAGGGGCGTTAAATAGCAGACGATAAAATGAGCAAACAGAACGCCAACAGGTGCAATAAACACACGCCCTGGAAGGGGGCGTTAATCAACAAAACACGTCCCTGTGAGGGGCGTTAAATCAAAAGACGCCCTTGTTGAAGGCGTTAATAAGCAGAAATTGACTGATCCGGGGAGTGTGCAGGGTGCACAATGGAGGGTGCCCGAGGGGCACAAGGGAAAGGGTACCGAGGGTACCGAGGGGAAAGGGCACGCGAGGGTGCCTAAGGGGAAAGGGCACACGAGGGTGCCAAGGGGAAAGGGCACACGAGGGTGCCAATGGAGATGGTAATCAATAAAGAAAACAGTGGATGTCCCACCGTGATCGCCAATTTGTAGATCGGATTAAAATCCGCTCCTTTTTTGAGAGGAGATTAAAAATATGACAAAAGGAGATAAATTAATAATGCAAAAGAAGAATGCAATAAAAATAGCACGAGATGCTAAAGTGGAGATGATGTGATCGCCAGAGGGGTTACCTCAATAAGAAGAAAAGGAGATCGCGTGTACCTGGTGAAAATTGGGATGCGGGAAGGATGTGGATTTCTTCCTCCAACTTCAATCGGCCGGCCGATGAAGTGGGTTTTCTTGGTTGATTACCTTGTAAAAAAAGATAATGAAAAACAAACAAAAGAGGGGGATCAGCCAAAGTGCTATAGTATCAATCCAAAACTAACATAAAATGATGAAAAGACATCAACGTGCGCACCTCTTTTTTTGTGGTTTTAAACCCCTAGCAGAGAACTAGGGAAAGGATATGATAAGATGATGCTTAATGCAAAAAAAAAAAAAAAAACTAACGACAAGGTGACAATGATAATATGCTAAGGACGAGATGAACAAAACAAGCACAATGTATAGAGCCCTGCTCTCCCTGACGAGAGTAAAGGGAAACCGTGAAGATGCTCAACGGATGCAAAAGGATGAAGAAAGCAATAGCCGAATGCTTCAAATGCCTTTTTCCTTCTGAATGCTTAACGTGATTGCTGAATGCTTAACATCTTAACCCTTTCCACGATCGAATGATATTTTCTTTTATAGCTTCAATCGGATGTGATCAAACAAGGAAATGATAAGAATGGGTAATGAGGCATCCAGGGAAGGATCAAGATCGAGCAAGAGTCCCAAGGATGGTAGGGAACTGTGAGGGAAAGATGGAAAAAGGAAGGACTCTGGAGTGAAACACGACTTAGGACAGGGCGTCAAATCAGGAATTGACGACCTTCACAGAGACGTTTCTTGAAACACGACCTAGGAAAGGGCGTTTCTTCTTGGATTTAAATTTGGAAATAAAACTTTCTTTGTTTAGAAATTAATGGAACACGCCTAAGATAACGGCGTTTCTTAAAAACACGCCCTGAGGTAGAACGTTACTCACAAAATACTTTTTATTTTGAAAATAGATAATTTCAGAAATTAACGGATAATACCAGGAATTGACGCCCTCATATATGGTCGTCCTTTCTTTTAAAACGCCCTATCACAGGTCGTTACTTTAGAAAGTAACGCCCTTCGTCAGGTCGTGAATCACGAAGGATGCAGAAAAAAATGCAGAAAATTCTCAAAAATAGAAAAACTTCATTTTATAGGAATATTGAAGTCCACTTGGGGCGTTTACATAATAACATGAGATTTGATCAACAAAACATCAATTTTGGCGTGTCTACACTAGGCCTGCCCCTCTTCATATCAAGGGAAGACTCTCCTTCCATCCTGAAATCCCTAGATTCTCCTCTCCTTCTCCTCCTGAGCTTTCAAAACTCTCCTTGGTGCATTTGGATGAACTAGCCTAAGGGAGGTACTTATAGGAAAAGAGAGGCGCTACAGGACGAAACACGTCACATCAGTGGTCAGTCGTCAGGGTTTTTGTCTAGATCTCCTTGTACTGTGGTGCGATTCTATTGCGATTCTGCTGCTTTCTGATGTATTTAATATATGTTGGTCTGTGCAGGTTTTACTAACGGACGTCTTTGTCCTATCTTGTGTACCGTCCTTCGGTGTTTGGTCCCCCCGTGTCATGCATCATATTATATGATACCTACGCTACTAGAACATGTCAAGGACCTTGCAACCCGAACGAATCTGGGGTTTGAGTTCCCCTTCAACAAAAATGGTGATGATTCCAGAAGAATTTGGGTTGTACGGATAGGCCGTTAATTTGTGGTAGCATGGGGACGACGGTTCCATTCAGTGTGTTGGTGCGTGGATAAACGGGCCCCAGCTCAGTATCAGCTCACCGGATCGGTATCCTGACCCATTCTTAACGAGTTGACAATATTATGCTTGGCTATTTTCTATTTTAGTTTGTTTTAAATTTTTTTCTTTAAACCCAGCATGCATTCATATATGACTTTGAATTTATTACGGAAAATCATTCAAGTGATTCGATTGTGAAAGCCGTTGTGCTTCAATTCTTATAAATATGAGATATTTCACTCCGAATGAAATACTGAGTTTCCTTGAAACGGCCCTACGCTGCTCCTCCAAAAGAGACCATTATTTGGACAGACCCTCAGATATTCCTTTACTTTTTACCTTGTTTGACCCACCTTGGCCGCAGCACTTCCACATTGGCTGGTAATCACTCCCCAAAGGTGAAATCTGCCGATTTATGACCCAGGTACTTCCACACCGAGAAGTTGGTCTCCTTTATTTTCGTGCCTGAGCGCACATCTCACCCTCCCTTATTTGATCTCCGTCCAAGCAATCGTTAAAATTTGAAAGACCTTCTTCAAGGTCGCCTAATTGAAACTACAGGAAAGATTCCAAACAGTAATTTTAAAAGCGTGTCTCATCACACCTTGGCATCAACTTATCAGTCTGTTTCCACTCCATTTTCACTCCACTTCGATTACGTGGCACTCCCTTGCAAAGCAGACGCCAAGGCAGGGCAGCTGTAGACACGCTATTCCTGACGTCTCCTGAGAAAATCTTATATTACTGTACGACGCCCCGCAGCGGCTTTCGCATTTTGAATCGCCTGAGTGCTTCCTATTCTTGAGTCTTCTTCCGCCTTTTCGGCATCCAGAAATCGTCTCGTTGCGGCATTCGGACGGCATCAACACCAATCGGACGCACCGGAAGGTTTCGAAACCAGGAAGAATGTCTGGCAGGCGACTGCCGACGCCTTTTCAGGGGAACCGGGGGGGTCTTTATGGAGGCGTCCAGGCCCATGGACGCCTCCATGACTTTAATATATATAAAAAGACAAAAAACACATAAAAATATAATAAATTAATGGAGGCGTCCCGGCTCCTGGACGCCTCCATAAAAAACAAAATAATAAAAAATAAATAATATTAATAATGATAAAAAACAAAACAAAAAATATAATAATATATTTATGGAGGCGTCCAGGCCCCTAGACGCCTCCATCATCTTGCCCACGGGTGCCCCCGTTCGTCGGTCGGTTTGTCGTTTAAGAAAAAATCCAAATTTGAAGACGTCCTGCCAGCTAGACGCGCCCATTCATGAATCACGGGCGCTGATCAAAATCACGGGTTGTGCCAAACCGCGTGCGGCTTTCGGCGGGGGTTCGGTGGGCTTTTATGGAGGCGTCCAGTTGCCTGAACGCCTCCTTGAAAATATTTTAAATAAAAAAATAAAAATAGAATAAAATATAATTTCTGCCCTGATGAAGGCGTCCAGGGTCCTGGATGCCTCCATACTCCGGAGCCCTATAAATAGAGACCCCCCCCTCAGTCCGAGGGGAGCTTCTAAGAGGTCCGATAGGTTGTCGGATCTCATTTCTAACCCGTGGATCTTTTGCAGGGGGAGGTTATGCCGGATTCTCGGGTGCCCGCACTCGCAGGAGGAAGGCCGTCTTCGTCCACCGTGCTTCCACGTCGTCCCTACGCTGCCGAAGCTCCGCCGGATCTCGCCATCAGCACATCCAATAAGCCAACTCTCTCCTTTTCTTCGTAGTTCTTTTGCATTCATCATCTTCCATTCTTCATCTCCCTCCATAAGGGAATCTTATACTTTTGCATAGCTCCATTCATCATTACATTTTCCTCCTACTCGTGTCCGAGAGGGGTTTAAAACCACACCAACCAGGTGTGTGCCCTGCTACGATTTCATCACTTTCATTGCAAGGGATTGCTACTGCACTGTCATTTTCTAATTCCGTTTATTTACTATCTGTTATTTTACAAGGGTAACTAAAGAAGGCCCTCTCCGTCGGCCGACCGAAGGGGGAGGAAGAAGCAACCCGCCACTTCCTACTAGTGAGGTAGGCGCGATCATTTCCTTATTTTGGGGTCTTTGGCCCCTGGCGATCACATCATATTCTCGAGGCCGCGGTGAGTCACTTCCCCAATGGCCGTTTAAATTCCCGTTCTTATATTCTCGTTATATTTTTTTATATTCTTATCTGTTCATATTCTCGAGGCCGCGGCGAGTCACTTTCCCAATGGTCGTTTAAATTTCCGTTCTTTATATTCTCCTTATATTCTGTTATATTCTTATATGCTCATATTCTTGAGGATGCGGTGAGTCACTTCCCCAATGGCCGTTTAAACTCCCGTTCTTTATATTCTCTTTATATCATGTTATATTCTTATCTGCTCATATTCTCGAGGCCGCGGCGAGTCACTTCCCGCAATGGCCGTTTGAATTCTGTCCTTTCTCTTGTATATCTTGAATTGCTGCTATATTTGCTATACTCTCGAGGCCGCGGCGAGTCACTTCCCGCAATGGCCGTTTCAATTCTTGCTATTTGATTTCTGCACCATTCCCATCCTCCCGAGGCCGTGGCGAGTCACTTCCCGCTATGGCCGTTTAACCCCCATATCTTGCTATATTGCATTCGTCCCGCTCGCCCCGCCGGAGTAATCTCCCGTGGTGTCCCCTTCTCTTTTATCTTATTTCTGTGTTACAGCAAACAAAACGAGCCCGCGCGCTTCGCATTTTTGTTTCTCAAACCGCGTGACGTCGCTCACAGTGTTAACTAAGTCAAACAAACCCCAAAATGCATGAAACAATCATTCACTTAAAGCCATTATCACTTTGATAAATTTCACTGGGCTAACAATTCAATTTTGCAGGACTGGGCCATTTCGATCGACCAACACCCTAGGGCTGGTGGACGAGAATTTCCAGAGACGAAGAATTCCAAAATTTACAGGTTTCAGTCGACCAATGGGCAGTGGCCGGTCGACCAGAATTTCCAGAGATGAAGAATTCTAATATTAACAGGTTTCGGTCGACCACCCCCATATTTCCGGTCGATCAAAATCCCCGAGGCAGCCTTTTTTGACTTTCTGGTTCAAGCTCGAGAAGAGGGTTTTTCTCCCATTTGTTTAAGCCCATTCCTCTCAGTCAAAGAGTGATTTGTGGATCTGGTCTGGGGACTTGTCTCTTGACCTTCCAAGATCTATAAAAGATCTCATTGGGGCCATAAACCCTAAGGCTTTTAAAATGAAGAACAAGGGGAGGCTATCAAGGAAGAGGGTGCTGGTACTGTTCACGTGAGCAATGATTCGTGGGGAATTCTTCATCCAGGAGCTAAAGTTTTGAAGGGCAAATCTGCATCCAAATCAAGTGGAGATCAAGCTGGGAGCAAGCTTCATCCTATACCACCTTCATCCATTAAGGGGGAGCTTATTTTGTGTTTTTATTTTCTGCTCTTCTTCTTCCATTCTTGTTTGAGCTGAGTTGTATCTTCTTGTAACCTTCAATCACTTGTGTGTGTGTGGTTCGTGACAGATCCGTGTGTGTGTGAGTTCTTCGTTGATCTTCATCGTTCTTGTGTGCCGGTGCTCCTGCACATTCGTGGGAGTTCTATACTCTTCACACGTGTGTGTGTGGGGGGGGTTGATCTTGTAACTTCCTACAAGATAGTGTGTGAATCCTCACCGTGTGTGAGGGGTGGACGTAGGTTGCAGTTGTTGCATCCGAACCACCTAAAAATCATGGTGTTCTGTGTGGTTTGCTCCTTATCTCCTACCTCTATTCTGCTCTAGCTCATTTGCATATTGCGTTATCACATAATTCCTTTTTTAGATCTAGCTTTACTAACTTTCTACGGGAGATCTCTGGTATATCAAAAGGTACCTTCTGATCGACACGGTTAGTCCTGTCGGGAGGAAGATATCTTGTGTGAGAGAATCCTCAGATTCCTGGACTCCGCCTGGTACCAAAGAATTGCTATAGGGGTTGATTTAGCCAGATCCATTTTGTATTTCATCATATCTATTCTAGTTTGTTGATTGCTCTTCATATATCCTTTAAATTTGTTAAAAGTTTTTAAAATTTGTTATCACCCAATTCACCCCCCCCTCTTGGGTGTCATTGATCGCGAGACTTCAACACGATCTTTTGACTAACGGTTGTAGGAAGGCGGCCAAACCACTGGCCGTTCATAGTTTGAAGGCGGCCAGCTGCTTTGCCGTTTACCAGACCTGGGCGGCCAAGGTCTTGGCCGCCAAGCCAACCAGGGTGGCCATCGACC
Source organism: Amorphophallus konjac (assembly GCA_022559845.1). Classification (NCBI taxonomy): domain Eukaryota; kingdom Viridiplantae; phylum Streptophyta; class Magnoliopsida; order Alismatales; family Araceae; genus Amorphophallus; species Amorphophallus konjac. Next base: position 102,912,811 of record CM040121.1, read on the forward strand.
TGGCTGCCCAGTCAATGGGCCTCTCAATGGGCAATCCTTCGATTAGGGCCCAATGGCGTGTAACTGGACTTTAAAGCATAAAAACGTCAATTAATCCAAGTGAAACGACGGCGCCACCAATATGAAGGTCTAACTGGGGATCCGCGGGATGGCCTAAATTATGCGTCTACACCAGCATGGACCCCGAACTTGTAACCACCGTTCAGGTGTCGCCCGACAATTGCAGGGTGCCCTACATCACCTGGTTAAGTGACGGTCAGGGGCCTTCCGACCTACGAGAAGCCATGCATCTCGAGTATCAATCCCGGTCGTTGTTCTGCATGACAAATTACTTTATCAATGGTCTTTTGCCAGATCCCTCCTCAAATGCCTTGAACCTCATGAGGCTCGGTGAGCTATTGAGGAGATTCACGAGAGGATTTGTGGCGCGCACCAAGGAGGGAGGTCGATTGTGAGAATCTTGCTGCGACAAGGGTACTGGTGGCCCACTTTGTAGTGCGACTGCTCGACCTATGTTCGAGGATGTGATCGTTGTCAGTGGTTCGACCATCTGATCCATCAGCTGGCTGCGACACTTGTAGCACTCACCGAGTCTTATCCTTTCGCTCGATGGGGAATTGATATCCTAGGTCCTTTCTCTGTGGCCCAGGCTTAGAAGAAATTCATTATCGTCACCATCGACTACTTCTCCAAATGGATCGAGACCGAGGCCTCCGCGAAGGTAATAGAAGGTGTAATTTGGAGTTTTGTGTGGTGGTTGATCATATGTCGCTTTGGCATCCCTTGAGTGATAGTCAGCGATAATGGCCGGTAGTTCAACTGCACTTATTTTAAGAATAAGTGCATCGACCTACATATTCGCAATCATTTTACTTCGGTAGCCCACCCGTAGGCAAACGGTTTGGTCGAAAATGCTAATAAGACCCTTCTTAAGGGTATAAAAGACCATACTCGATAAAGCCAAAGGTAATTGGCTCAAGAAATTATCTAGCATACTTTTGTCATACTGCACCACTCCAAGGGCCTCTACAGGTGAAACCCCGTTTCAACTGGTCTATGGTACCGAGGTCGTTATTCCGTTGGAGATCAGTAGCCCGCCTCTTCAGGTTATCAACTTTCAGCCTGAGCTTAACAACCAGAAGCTGCTGGAGAACCTCGAGATAGCCGATGAAGTACGCGAAGTTGCGAGAATCTGAGCGATGGAGTACCAGCGACGCATGACCCGTTACTACAATGCCCAAATTCGGGATTGATAGTTCCTACCGGGGGACCTAGTCCTAAGGAAGGCTGAAGCCTCTCGACCACTGGAGGTGGTGGGGAAGCTGGCCCCTAACTGGGAAGGCTCCTACCGAGTGGTCGAGACGCTCGGAAAAGGGGCCTATCGATTGACAACCATGGAAGGAAAATCGATCCCGTGGACATGGAATGCTACGGCGCTATGTAAATTTTATTTTTGAGCTCATGTTTTATTCTGTACTCCTGATACCATTCATGCACGATATGCAAGCATATTAGAATAAATGCGAAAGGCAATAAGAATATTTTTTTTTTGCATGCTCATTCATACATTGAGAGGGGCAACAACCCTTACAATGAGAAAGCGATAGCTCGGCACATACAGGGCGAGCAACTTCAAACTGAGCCACTGACTTTGCCAAGTGTGGAAACTGGCTCGGGTGATGAAACTGTAGACCCAGTGGTGCCCAGATCTGTCAGTATCACCCAGGAAGACAATACTGGGAAGAAGTGCGAGAAAAAAGAAAAAAAGAAACAAGAAGGGCCCAGCAGAAAAGAAGTGCTGGACCATGCCTACCATCTGGGAAGATGGTGCAGGCAAGAAAAAATAGGACAAAGAAAAGATGAGGAGCAAGAGAATGAGAAGAAAAAGAATGAGGGAGAAGCCCCTCATGGGAAGTAAGAGGGAGGGGAGGCGGACAAAGGGGAAGCTTCGTCCATGCGGCCAAGAGCGGCCTTCCTGAGGCATCTACGGAAAGCGCGTCCCCAAAGCCCCCTTCCCTCTCCCTGGGTGGGCAACAACATGCCTACGGGGAAGAACCCATCGCGTGTCCTCTCTTCTGATATGTCGTCCACACAGTCGTCCTCCATTCTACTATGCCGAGTTGGCCTAACAGCTCCTATAACACCCTGGATTTTCAAATCTAGTTTCGCGGGTCGCAGATCAAGTCCGAGTGGGTTTCAGACTTTTATATCGATTTTTTGGAACTTTTTTTGGTGTGTTTCTGGATTATTCTGGGCCCGTGATGGTGCGTGGAGTGGTCCCGCCTTTTTCCTGGAATTTTTCTGGGTCGGATTCTATTTTTCGGGGTTTTTTCTTAGTTCCCATGATTTTCTAAAAGAAATAGGAAGAAAGAAAATAATAAAAATAATAAAAATAAAATTAAAACCCTATCCCCTTTCTCCCCCTCCGTTCTCTCATCTCTCTCGACACACCCTCCCTCACTCTCACTGTCTCTTCCCCTTCCCCATTTCCCCACTCCCGGCGACCGACGACGGTGGGATGAAGCGGGACGGAGCGACGGCGATGGTGTGCGACAAGGGAAGGCTCGAGGGCGTACTGAACCGGAGGCGGTCGTGTTCGTGAGAATCCGGCCATGGGGATTGATCGTCGTTTTGTGTTTTGGGGTGAGGTTAAAGCTCGATTCAGGTAGGGGGACGGATGCCTGCTCTCCTCCCGCGGTTTTCCTTCGCTTCCATGCCTGGAGAGGCCGAGAGAAGGTTCTTTTCTCGTTCGGGGTTAAATGCATGCTGAGAGGGCTTGAGCGACGGTTTTAGGCCGATTGGGGCCTTACTTTGTGATTTGGATTTGGTGTTTCGGTGGTAGGAAGGTCCAGGGATGATTTCCCATGTTTTCCCCTTCATCCGACGATGAATGGGGCTTCCGATCGAGCTCCCGGTGAGCTCGGGTGTTTTTTCACGAAACTAGCAGGAAACCTCCACACTGGTGGCCATTGCATCTAGGACTGGGTGGCCAAGGGCCTGGCCCCCCAGGTCCGCTGGGCGGCCAAGGGTTGGGCCACCCAGGGGTCCAAGCGGCCACAGGTTTGGCCGTCCTGCTTTAGTTTCTATTTTCCGAAGCCCGTTGTCTGGGCGGCCAAAGAAGTGCCCGCCCAGGCCCCTGGGCGGCCAGAGGAGTGGCCACCCAGGCCCCCTGTAGTGCCCACGGTGGGAGGCCAGTGGGTTAGCCGCCTAGTCTGGGCATCCAAAGGGGTGGCCGCCCAGATCAAGAGGTGCCCAAGGGGTGGGCGGCCAGGGAGTTGGCTCCCTGGCCGCCCAACCCTGTTGGGTGATCAATGGTCTAGCCACCCAGCTCTCTGGGCAGCCAGTAGCTTGGCCGCCCAATCCCCTTCAGCCCAAGGGTGTACGTGGCACTCCGTGGTGTGGTCTTCCGGGTTGTCCGTTCGAGGGATGGCCTTGCATATTGTGTGTCTGCGTGGTTTTATGTGCTTTGTGGTACCGGGGTATCAATGTGGGCCATCCCTGTCTGCTGGTGGAGTGTGGATAGTCTTTCTTGTGTCGGGTTGCTCGTGTCGATTATCCCCGCGTGAGTTCCGTGATCGCGGAGGGTGCTCTCGCGTGAGCTAGATATCCTTGTAGGAGTTATAGGCCGAGGTCCTTGTGTTCTCGTCCTACACTTTGGTCAGTCTTTCGTAGACCTGTTGTGTGGTTCCGAGGTCCCCTGTGGTTCAGGCGCGTGTCTACGCGTGTCCTTGGGTTTCCCTCGAAAGCGCGGAGGTTTGTGCCCTGTGGTTTCTTTGCTTTGAGGGCTTGTCGTGACTGGACCGGGCGAGACCGCCTGTGTGTATGATGCTCCTGTGAAGGTTGGACTGCATGAGCATGCGTGTGCCTTGGTTAGGACAAGAGTACATTGCTGACAGTCACAGTGGTGCGTACCCCGTGTCGGTAGCTGGACACAGCCGTACTGTTGGGCGTAGAGGTGCGGATCCTAGCCAGTTCGAGGGTGTGGTGTGTGTGTGTGTCTCATCTGCTCCTCCCGAGACCGGGTGTAAGTAGTGTGTGCGCATATGAGGCCTTGGCATAGTGTAGGACTCAGTGGACGCATCTGGCCATGTTGTGTGATCTTGAGTGGCGGACCCTATGTCGTGACTGCCATGGCCCTTCCGACATACGGGCTGGTGTCGCCCTGTGTGTTGGGGGTGGTTCTTTCGCTGGTTCTAGTTCGGGATCGAGAGATTCTCCCAAGGGTGTTGGTCCAACGTGTGGCCGTGTTGCCTTGTCTGTGGTTCCGTCGGCTAGGACAGACTGTCCAACCGTGGGAGTCGGGGTAGCGTGGAAGGCTTGTGTGTGTTCCCTCCGTTTACCGTTATCTGGTTCCAGTCATCGTCGTTGTGTTGTATCGGCGTTATTATCCTGTTGCTACCGTTGTAGTTCTTTACTTGCTGCTTCTACATTGTTCATGTTTACTACTTTCGTTGTAGTCGGGACCCGCGGGACCCCTATTAAGCCAATGAGATGAGGCTCACCCCCTGCTTTTCAGGTGCGGTGTTCTCTTCGGAGTGTAGCGTTCCAGTCGGAGGTTCGTTAGTTGCCAGCTCGCCAGGTTGTCGGGGTTTGCCCCAAGGTAGTGTATGTTTTCTTTCTTGACTATACTTGTGGACTGGACTTTGTAGAATTATAATTGTTATAAAATGTAATTTTATTTCTGCCAGAATTGTAGATTAATTTTGTAGATTTACTTTCCTGCTGTTTAGAATTTCAATGCATGACCACACCATCCTTTTTAACCCTTCTGAGCCTTCCGACTTGTGGGTGGCGGGCCAAGATTCGAATGGTATCGGGTTAGTCCCAGTATCTGGATCTTAGGTCATTACAGCTCCAGTGAACTCTAGGATCTTCATCAGCAAACTCCTCTGCTCCGTCGGAACGGAAGAAGACGAGGAAGGAAGAAGGGGTGGAGTGAAGAAGGCTGGTTAGCGTGATGTGGGGATGTGCAGGCCCAAGCCACTCTTCAAAGCCTTTTATAGGTAGAAGATGAGGCGGTGCCCCTCCCACAAGTTAGCGCTCTGCCCTCCCCCGAAGAGACGCGAGCGGACTTCGAAAAGTTGCACGTAGATTCTTCAAGGCATAGTTACTCCTAAGTTCGCGAGCCCACCGTGGGGAATACGCAAAAGATATGATCCTTCAATGCCTGGGGAGATGAGCGGACACGAGCGCCGCGTCGGAGAATATGTGCAGACAAAGCGGGCGTTAGACGCGTGACCCTGATTTTTTCGGTAGGAGAATCGTACGAAGACATTATCCGCTGACGTTCGCAGATATAATGGACAACACCCGGTCAAAGATTTCATGGATCATTCATCGCCTTTTTGGTGGAACGGTTTCGTTTATATAAAACAGAGGAGAGAAAGTACAAAAGGGACTACAAACGGTAAAGAGAGAAAGGCCAAAAGGCAAGTACAAATCGATCTCAACCTAATGAGATCGGAGAGGAGGATCGGGGTATCGGATGCCTTCTGGAGAGATCGAAGGCTAGAGGGTCCTTAGTATCCAGTGCCACATCGACAACCGAAGGCTAAGCACGCTCAGTCCCCTCGAGAGCTATTGGCTTGGACACTAACCCCACCTATGTGGGAACTACCTCGACCGAGTGTTCTCCTGAAGTGGCTGGGGCTGGCGGCTCTTCCTCTGAAGGGTGGGGGTAACCCTCGATCTCTTCATCTGAGGCACCCAACTCGGGCGTGGATGGAGGGGACGAGCTTTCTTCTTTCGAGTCATATCGCTACTCGAAGTTGAAGATAAGCTCATCGGCGACCTGGTCCTGGGCCAGGCACACCGCTTGTTTAAACCCCTGCGTGAAGCCCTTCCCCAGCCCGCGCTTATAGCCCAGCTCGTAGAAGGTGAAGCCGGTCTACTTCAGAGCCTCCTAGTATTCTTCTGAGGCAAGGTATTGCTCTACCGCCTTCGCCTCAGCCTCTGCCCCCTGGCCTCGATCTCCACTATCTTCGCCTCGGCTTCTGCCAATTTCGCCTCGGCCTCCCCTCTCTCCCACTCTGCTGTCAGGAGGCGACCCCTAAGCTCTTCCCGCTTGGCCTCCCATTATCTCAAGCTCACCTCATGAGTTTGGCGCTCTTTTTCCAAGAGCCCACTCTTGAGCTCAGCTGAGTACCGGGCCTAGGATAGCTGCTCCATCAAAGACCGTACTTCCTCCTACTCTGCTCAGGCCAGAGAGAGGAGTGACGCCGCCTCCAAGAGAAGGGCTTCATGCTTGAAAGTGAGAAGGTCGAGCTTCCGATCTAGCTCAGCGCGGGCCTTAGCTTCTGCGCCTCGCCTTTCTCCGCCCGCTCTAGGCAGTCCACAACAGTGCCAGGAAGAGACTCCCCTCCATGACTTAATCGAGGAGTGCCTTGGAGGTGCAACACTGAAACTCGTCCCGCATGAGGGGAGTCACCAATGATCGACAGTAGTGGTAGATTGACGCCCGGATGGTGAACCGCCTTCGCTAGGGGCCGGAACCATCCTCTATCTGCTGCTGTGGTGAAGGGACCCCTACAGGACTCCTCGAGCCAGGGGCATTAGTGTCCGATTCGGTTGGAGGGGCCGCATCAACATCCCCTTCATGAGGCTCGACGATGGCCCCCTCGATTGGGGCCTACTCTGCTGGAGGTTCGGTGGTCAGGTTCTCGACCGGCGCATGAAGGACCGGAGCGTTCGATAGTAGTGCTTCGGTTGGTGGGGCCCCCGTCGAGCGAGTAACCTTTGCCTTTTTCAGCCTGCTTTGCTCGGCGGCCATGGTCTTCATAAAGGCCAGCATCAGCCTCTGCTCGGGGTATTTTTGGTTGGACCCCCGTCACTCTAACTCCTCCCCGATAAGGACCCGCTTGCCCTTGTCTCAAGCAGTGGAGGGGCCCTCGATCTCCCGAGCCTCCGGAGGGGTATCCCAAGCGACGGCGGTCGCTTCCTCCTTGGCCCCCTCTCCAGAAGCAACTTCGGTCGACCGAACTTCTCCCGTGCCACAAGGAACTTCTGCGAACCCAAAAGAAATCGTCAAAGGAAGGCCGACGAGATCAGTGAGTAGGGCCGAGCTCTCTAAGTCCTTACCTTCGACAACCAAGGGGACGCGAGTATAGCACTGTAGATTGGCCTTGGACATAAGCTCCACGGATGACTACTTACGACTTTAAAGAATTTTAATGCCGTCCTCGACCTCTTGGGATATCACCGAAGGCCTCGAAGGAAGCGCCGAATGGAAGTTCGGCTGGACCGAGAAACCCCAGGGGGAGCCCTTGGAGTACCCTACCCAGAAATACTGGGTCTTCCAGCCTTTGTGCGAGGAATCCCGGGGGGAGAGGGTAACACAGCTCATCACTCTCTTGGATTGAAGGAAGAAGAAGCCCTTCCTAGCCCACAGATGCTCTTTCAGCTCATATAAAGCATGAAAGAGGTGAAGAGATACAGAGAGGGCACACTTGCGGTAAAGGACGATGAAAGTGAAGATGAAAGTGTACGAATTGGAGACCAACTGGACAGGAGCCAGTTGGTAGGAGTCCAACAACTGGACGATAAAAGGGTGGAGGGGGAGAAGCCACACTTATAGACTAGAAGGTAGTTGCAGTAGGAGCCTATGCGAGTGCTCAGGCTTGACTCATGTGGTTTGGAGGGGGAGAAAGAATACCGCCAGGGTAGTTGGTAGCGGACTTTGAGCTCCTTCATGTCTACCTCCGTGAGCTCACTGCGGAGTTGGTCGCATGACGTTGGGGCGGAACTTCCCGTTCCTTGCTCAATCTCTTTGTCGCCGACATCCTCGCTGTGCTCTGCCATATAGGATGCGGGAGACGGCGGAGAAATGCTCGATTATGAGGAATTCGCTGGGGGAGGAAGCTATCGGACCGCCTCCGCAGTGATCTCTACAAGCTCCTCGAAAGCTCTAGCAATCTCCCACCCTCTCCAGTTCCCCTCTTAGAGCATGTATCTCCCTAAGAACTCGCGAAGGTGGGGGGAGACAGACAAACCCTAACGGGAAGGTGGGGAGGACAGAAGCCAGGGGGCGCTTATAGCCCCAGGCAACCCTAAGAGAACCGCTGCGACGTCTCGCCACCTTGCACACCCCAAAGCGGCGCACTTGAACAGACGCCAAAAGATGTGATCATTGCGCTCGAGCCCCCGTAAGCTAGGGCAACCGCATTTATGGACCCGAAAATCGAAGCTGGGACAGCTCATAATGGCCAAATTCTCGCCCTTGTCGAAAACCCCGATATATAATCTCTACTCTCCGAGCCCATCCTTGGCTCGGGAGTAGGGGGCAAGCGGAGAGAGGAAGATTTGCGGCTCACTATGTACATGGCCCAAACAGCCCATCAAGTCCCGTCAGGCACAATAAGTGACAGCTCCTGCAGGGCTCACTTACTATGGGACCTCATTCGCACAAGGCCGGCATAGCCCATCTTGTGTTAGCTCGGTCGCCCGATCGAGAGGCCTCCCCAACACTCGGGAAAAGCCTACAAGCGATCGTACCGAGCCATCAAAAGATAGAGGAATGCTCCCCTATGGGTGCCCACACCCCCCGGCATAGGCAATGGATGTCCCTTATCCTTTATGGATCAGCCTGTCATCAAGACTCCTTGATGAGCTAGGGCAAAGTCCTCGCTACTAGGCGCCTATCCAAGCAGATATTACGCTATTATCTGGGAGAAGGAAGCTCAAGAGGATAAGGAGAGGGTGAGAGTCCTTGAACGGTAAGAGTCCCTCCTGTAGACGTAGCGTCCCCCAGACCCTCTAGCCTTCTTTACCCAAGGAAGGGAGCTGACAACTATATAAACTCAAGGAACCCCTCTAGAAAAGTAAGCTAATTCTCAGCCACTTCAACTGGTGGAAAGTTATCTCGTGCCCTTCGTCTCTCCTGCCCCCCTTGCGCACCTAGCTCATACCACGCGTTGACTTAAGCATCAGAGGATTTTCCTCGGATTTATAATCTCGGGCCCCCTGATCACTCTCTTCCCTTTTTGCAGAATTCTGTGTTGAAGTGGCTGCGCCGTGCGAACACCCTACATCGGACGGCTCACGGCTTGACACGAGATCTTACCTCTTCAATATATATATATATATATGTGTGTGTGTGTGTGTGTGTTTCATTTCTGCAGCCTTCGGAATTATGATGCATTCACTTGTAATACTCTATACCTACAATCAACTTAAACAAAAATAAAAAATATTCTGCAGAATTCAAGTAGTGGAAACGCACCAAAATATTTAAACCCATCGGCAATCATCTGACATCCTATTGCTATGACCAAAAACAAAACAAAAATAAAAAAATCTGACACCCCATTCCAAAACAAATTAATGTCATCAAAGTCTCTCTTTTTATTGTTCATTACATGGGGTTTATAACAACCAAAAGAATCAAGCCACATTGACAGAATCCTCTGAACATAAAAAATAAAATTATCTCAACGTACTCTAATTAATGGCAGGACTGTATATAATAAGACATACATCTGGGGGAGCATACCATGGGGAAGCCTCTCTGATCCACCTCAGTTTGGATGCTTAATTATCCTCTGCAGCACAACCGTCCTCGCTTTCCTGATATCCCTGCTGCACCGATCCGCCTGTTCCCCCAGGTCCTCGATGCTCTTCATGAACACCCCCAGCTTCCTCTTGATCTCCTCCACCGCCAACTTCACCGCCTCCTCATCCCTCATGGCGAAATCGGCATTCTGGAGGAGGGAATCTATCTGCGTCTCCAGCTGGTCGACCAGCACCCGGATGTTGTCCAGGTCCTTGATCACAACGAAGGAGCCCACCTGCATGGTGTTGATCAGCTCTTTGTACCCCTTCAGGGCGTCCTGGTAGTTCCTCCACAGCGAGTCGAACCACTTTCCCATGGAGCCCAGCGGGATGGAAGTGGCAGCGGCCAAGGCTGCAGCCACTGGCGGAGCGGCCATGGCGGCGGCCACCACCGAGCAGATGAGGATGGCCGCGAAGGCTGCCGCGAATATGATGCTGAAGACCTTCCGCCACGCCTTGACGGACTTGAGCTTCTTGTCGAGCTTCCTCTTGAGGGGGTGCAGCTTCTCCAGCATGGACAGCTGCTGCCTGTACACGGACTGGAACACCCGGAAGAAGTCTTCCGTGAAGGGGTCGCCCTTGGCCTTGAAGTTCCTGAGCTCCTCCAATGTCCGCGCGTACTTCTCCTTGTGGCCGCAGCTGCCGTCGGCAGCCCCTTCCATGGCGGCCTTGGCCTCTTCCTCTTCCTCCTCGAAGCGCTGGAGGGCGACGTGGACGATGAGCTGGGAGTCGCGGGCGCTGTTGAGGCACCGCTCGAGGGCGGTGCAGAAGTCGAGGGTCTGGAGGCTGTTCTCGAAGTATTCCTCGACCAGGTCGAACAGCTGGGGGTTCTTCCAGACGTCCTTCTTGCACTCGAGGATGACATTGACGACCCCCTGGTTCATGTCGAGGAGGCAGCTGGTGACCTCCTTGAGGGAGTCGAAGGAGAGGGAGCGGACCTCGACGCCCATGGCGAGGGTGGAGAGTGCGCGGCTGGTGCGTTCCTGCAGGGTGGTGTCGAAGGTCTGGAGCTCCGGGTCAAGCCGGCAGGCCGCCTCGTACGAGCTCAAGGCCGCCACGTACTGCATCCTGTTGTCGTCGTCGTCGCCGGGGATGGCGACGGAGGAGGAGGGAGCGGTGACGCCGTTAATGGCGATCTGGGTCGGCGGGGGATCGCTCGTTCTCTTGCTGAGACAAGCACCCATCGATGGATCACGAACCCGGTACTGCTCAGCTGCACAAATTAAGGTGGCGCGCGCCTTCCCGAGATCTGCTTGATGGATGGCAAACGGGAGCTGGCGAACTCGGAGAAACGGCGGGGGAGATGATCAGGGGGACATGTGGGAATGGAGAGGAGCAGAGGGATGGACAGGAGGATGGGGCGGAGCGGGGGGGAGAGAGAGAGACGGTGAAGGAATAAGGATGTAAATTGAAATGGGAGGATAGAGAGAGAAAGTGGGGGTGGGCCGGGAGGTGTTGTGGGTTTTGAAGAGGATATATAGGTGGCTTGTACGCATGAGAAACGAGAGAGGGGGAGGCTGGGCGCGAGAGGGTGGCGATGGAGAAACGGAAGAAGCAAATCTGCTTCTGCTGCTTCTTCTCTTCCCTCGATCTGCCTCCACTCATCTCTCTCTCTCCTTTCCCCCTATCCTCGCAGTTTCTATGCGAGAAGCAAAGTTGGCGGGGAGGGCAAGTGTGAGCTAGACAAAAGCCGGGTGGACGGAGAGAAAAGCATGCGTGGGATCCCCACCAACTGAGGGACGTGGTGGTGAAGCAGAAGAGAGAGAGAGAGAGAGAGAGAGAGAGGAGGTAGGGGAAAAGATAGAGGGAGAGAGAGAGATGGGTGGAAGTTACAGAGAATTTATATGCACTCAGTCGGCCGAGCCAGTTCAAACATTTTCACACCTTTCCGCCTCTTTCTTCTTCGTTCATGCAGATTCTTTAAAAGGAGCTGCAAATTCTATTTAAAACATTCGGGGCAGTGTCCAGCGGTCAAGAGCAAGGTGCTGAGTCAAACGGACCATCCTCGCACTCTCCCTCCCTTTCAAAAAAAAATAATAAATACAAGTGGTTGTATATATCAAAAGTAGTTTCCATTAATTGGGTAATTAATGTATATTGTTTAGATAATACGTTCTCAGTGTTTTGGCGAAGCTAGCTCAAATAATTAATTATAAACAAAATCATATATATATGTATATATATACCACATGCGTGCGCATGAAACAATTAATGATAACCCTTCTAGCAAGTTAAATTTGAGATCGATGACTTAATTAGATGTATATATATATAGTGTACTTTATATCATTAATTATATGATAGAAAAGAGAGTCTTTCAATTTGTTATCATGTACATTTCCTTCTGTGTATTCCTCGATCGTGTGTCAGATGTTCTTAAATTAACTATCTTTTATGATGGAACTGGATTTTATCTCAAACCTAGCTTGCATTAATATGGAACATATATATATATATATATATACGAGAGGTTTGAGATCCCAATTAAACATCCATGTACAGGCCACTTTCACCACCGTTTGTACACCGAACTTGCTTGGGCCAGGCAGTAAGTAGATCCAGAAGTAGGCCCGTGACTACATCAAGTGGCACTATCTTATTGTGTTGCTTCCCGCCCGGATGTGTTTAATATAAGATAGGGATGAGATTTGATGAAGAACCAGATTGTTACTAATTAATTAACATTTGCATCCATATATATTCCACACAACTCTGGTCATAAGAGGAGGATTAATATATATATTGGCATGTAATCCGTTGAATATAGTCATGATTATATATGGAAATGAATAAATTATAAATACCTCTAATTCGTTATTCACTGAATAAATTAAGTTTTCTGTTAACATTCTGTTCAACTCTGTCGATATTCACTGGATATGACAGACAAAAATTACTGTGAAGTGGGAATTAGAGAGAGAGAGAGAGAGAGAGAGAGTTCCGTGTGTTTGGATAAAGGTAAATTAATAAGTGCAAAAAATTCCTCAAAATCAATTAATGGATTCATCAATTTTCTGCTCAACATTAGTTGGTCAGCACTCAGGGACGGACGCATGATTTTTTTCTTCAGGGGGCCAATATATGAAATAATGAATATTATTTTGGATACAATAAATTTAAATTTTATGTAAAAATCATTGATCTTCTAAACTATTAGTGTTCGACATTCTTTTTATTATACCTACCGAAAAATAAAAAAGACATTCTTTTATTATCTAAGTAAACCATCAATGATCAATTTAAGACATATATATATATATACATAATTTTAATGGGAAAAGTTGTCTTATGTTTTAAAGCATAAGAAGATAATCACATCAAACTCATGATGCAAAGAATATAATAAAGTTTACAGAATTCATAAGAAAGCACTTGATTATTAGCTTCACTGCTAATGATCAACCATAAATATGAGACGATAAACTAAATAAAAGAAGAAAATGAACTCACAATAAGAGGAATGACTTAAACATCGGCAAGTAAATCAGAAACTGAACAGTTATTTAAGTAATTAATCACAACGCATATAGAGAGTGAGAGAAATAAGTAAGAGGGGGTGGTGAGAGAGAGGGAGGGCAGGAATTTTTGAATTTGATTTTAATTGGAGAGAGATAGGGAGAATTTTTTAGGTGTTAGTTTTATTCGAAAGAGAGAGTATATTTGTGATGTAGTTTTATTAGAGAGAGAGAAAGAGAAAGGGAGAGGAACTTCTCATTAGGACTCCTAATTAATTGGGAAACAATTAACAAGGACTAGCATTTATCGTGGAAATAGAAATTTAGAGTGAGGGGGTCACGGTTGGAAAATTGGGAAATGGAAGGGGCTTACTCCATTATTTCTAGGATTTTAAGGAGGCCATGGTCCATGAGGAGAGTAAAGTTCGCCAACACATTAAGGTCCACCTGGGTGCCCCACCTCAGAAGTCCAGCACTCTGGACCCACGCCCAGTAACTTCAGCCCAGCACGCGACTTGCCATGATGCAGGCCCAAGTTCAGGCGGCGTACCCGCATGCGTCTCCACCCGCCAGCAACCACGACGCATGTCCACAGCGAGCCTCAGCTCATTAATGGTGGGAGGCGCACCAATCCAACGAAAGGAGAAAGGGAGGATGCTGCCCATGCCATGTCGCTCCCCCTGACAAGTTAGCCCCACACCTCTGGCGAGCCCTGCCGTATTAATAGCCGAGTTACCTCCTCCAGTGAAAGAACGGCGACTCAACGCCTATGCCTCTCTATCTCGTCAGGCATATAGGCAGGGTGGCTTATGTCTCCTTTGACCACGGCAACCCAGCGAAGGCAAATGTTAACCCCACGGCAATGGTACAAATCGTACCCTGGCCCGACGGCTAGGGAGACGCATGACATAAGCTCCCTCTCACTCTAGTCTCCCCTTCTCTCTTCTCTCCCGAGCACTCGCCATCGCCCCACCAGTCAGTTAACTTGACTGTCGGAGGGTTGTCCCCTTGGGTAACTCCCAGGGCTCCTTATGACTCTTGTTCGTGCCTGCAGGTCCCTCTCCGGTGACGTTTCTTTCTTCCCTCATCAAACAAATCAATGGAGGTGTGGTTCGTGTTTGGAGTGATCAATTTTGACTGCTACAATTCTTGGCGCCGTCTACGAGAAATAAAGTAGAAGCCATGGAATCAAGGACCAGCTATTGCAACGTTAGCAATTGACGGGGCATGGTGGGCACTTGCCAGGTGTCTCGGGAAGGTGCCAGTGACCACCTGTCCGCCGGCTCTGCGATAGAGAAGTTGGCTAACATGCGCCGCCAACTCTAGGCATTGATAGAGGCCTACCAGGGCCTCCTCAACCGGCAGCAGGACCTCACCGCCGTGATCCCCCCAGCAAAGAGTAGAGTCCAGTCGACGGCTGAGCACCCTCGATCGCTTCTGGGACACATACTCCCAGGTGTGCTCAACGCTGCTCGTCGATCTCCCTTCACTCTAACCTAGGGATAGCCTGGCGACTACGACTCTACGGCAATGTCGAGTGAGAGCTCGAGTGGGAAGGTATGCTACTTGGACAATATCATCTAAGCACCCAAGGCAAAGGGCCTGGTCGACGATGACGCCGACTTCCAAGCCCCCTTCTTCCAAAAGATACTAGAGGCTCCCATCCTTTTAAAGTTCCAACTATCACCGCTCACCTCGTATGACGACACCACCGACCCAGTCGACCACCTTCACAACTTCGAGTCTAACCTAGTCTTCCACTGGGCCTCAGACGTTGTGAAGTGCTTGGCCTTCACCATCACATTCTGAGAGAATGCTCAGATGTGATTCGAGTCTCTCCCAGCGAGTTCGATCACCTCCTTCCAGCAAATGAAGCGAATGTTCAAGGAGAACTTCCACAGCTGCAAGAAGGAAGCCCGATCTGTCGTCACTCTACTCTCTAGCAAGCAGGGGCGCGAAAAGCCCTTGTGGGAATTTGTCACCCGCTTCCACAAGGAACCCCTCCACGTCCCTTGCCGGGACGTGGGACAACATTCTTCGTTATTCCTTGGGGGTTCACGCCCCCACCACCGCTATGGAGCTCCTCACCCTGGCGCAGAAGCACGCCAGCTACAAGGAGAGCACAATTGCCCTTGTTCGGCCAACTGAGGGTGACCACACCGAACGGATCCCCTCGGCCGACCACTCGAGGTACAATCATGGCAAAAGGGAGCGCCACGACCATGACGCGCCCAGGGGAAAACCTGTCCACAAGCAGTACACTCCCCACACCACTCCCCTCGAGTCGATCCTCATGGAGATTTGTGAAGAGCCATTCCTCCGGTGGTTGCACAAGCTGAAGGGTGACCCAACCAAGAGGAACTCTAGGAAGTATTGTCGCTTCCATCATGACTATGGCCATAACATCGAGGAGTGCATCCAACTCTGGGACGCACTGGAGGACCTCGTTCATTGAGGACTCCTCGACAAATTTGTTGCCAAGGAGGTGGAGTGACAACAGCCCAAGGATGACACGCCACCCCCCATCAAAAACCAACTGCACGGCAAGGAGATCATGTTGATCACTAGAGGGTCGGCTTCCAGTGGGGACAGCTCTAGCAGGCGCCAAGCATATGCCCGGTGGGTAAACTAGGTCGAGCACACCCATGACTCAACCTCAAGAACCCCCACAAAGGAGCGCCTCAGAGAGCCTACCACCTTCTCAGACGAGGACCTGACCAGCGTGACCACCTCCTACACTGACACATTAGTCATTTTCACCATTATAAACCAATGTATTGTGCGTCGTATTTTAGTCGATAATGGGAGTGGCCCCGACGTTATCTCGTATGATTATTTTCATCTTATGGGTGTTGATCCTTCTCGCATCTCTCCCTTGAACACCCCTTTGTTCAGATTTTTTTTGGGTCGACCATCTACCCTAAAGGATGGATCTCCCTACTGATCTCCCTTGGCATTGCCCCACGACATGTCACATTCATGGTTGACTTCACAGTCATCAGAGGGATGGCCAAGTACAACGCCATTGTCGGCCGAGAGATCCTGGGAATCATCAAAGGAGTACCCTCATCTTACCACCAGAAGCTCAAGTTCTCCACTCCCCGCGGAGTGGGGAAAATCAGGGGTGACTAGGGAGAGTCCCGATGGTGCTACCTGATCTCCACCAGGGAAAGGACGGCTGAGCAAGGCCCACCCAAGAAGAAGCTCCGGGAGGAAGGACCCAGTCGTAGCTGAGGGGCCCCTACCAAAGATCTATTCCTTATACAGATTGACGAGGATCTCAGCCGCACTCTATGGATCAGCTCCCTCCTGACCGAGGAAGAAAAAGAAGCCTATCAACACTTCCTAGAAGCCAACCAGGATGTGTTCGCCTGGTCTAAGTACGAGCTCCCTGGCATTCCCCCCGAGGTGGTAACCTACCAAATCAAGTTGGATCCAAACTACCGCCTCAGTACAATAGCAGAGGTGCCGCTGCAACCCCGAGCGATAAGCAATCATCCGGGAATAGGTGAGCGAGAAGCTGCACTCCAGATTAATGAGACCCAATGAGTTCTCAGAGTGGATTGCCAACGTAGTCTTGGTGCCCAAGAGTAGTGAAAAGTGGTGCATATGTGTCGACTACACTGACCTCAACAAACCCACTCCAAAGGATAGTTTCCCCATGCCACACATCGACCAACTCATCAACGTGACGATTGGGCAGAATATGCTAAGCGTTTTGGACACATTATAGGATCTCATCAGATCAGTATGCACGGACCTGACCAAGACAAGACTACCTTCATCACCGACCATGACCTCGATTATTACACTAGGATATCGTTCGATCTGAAGAATGCGGGGGCCATATACCAATGCCTTGTCATTAATTGCATGTTTGACTTTGAGATCAACCGCAATATGGAGGTCTACATCAACGACATCCTTGTCAAGAGCCTCTACACAACCGAGCATCTGGGAGACCTCGTAGAGACATTCATCACTTTGCGGAGGTACAACAGGAAGCTAAACCCGAGCAAGTGTGTGTTCGGGGTGCGCTCCGGCAAGCTCCTTGGCTTCCTCATCACCCACCGAGGGATAGAAGCTAACTCGGAGTAGATCAGAGCCACCTTGGAGTTGAAGCGACCCAAGCCAGTGCGCAACATGTAGTGTCTCACCGGTCGCATCGCAGCCCTCAATTGCTTCCTCCACGGCGGCCAAATGGTGCCTTTCTTTCTTCAAGCTGATCAAGCAAGTGCACATGTCGTCGGAGAAGAAGGGGCATGTCGAATGGAGCCAGGAGTGCGATAATGCCTTTGAGGAGCTCAAAAGGTATTTGACCTCGCCACCTGTCCTCTCAAAGCCCTACTTGGTGAAAGACTTCTACTCTACTTGTCCGTGATGCCGAGCACGCTCAGTGTTATGCTCACTCAGAGGACAACGGAGTGATGAAGCCTGTGTACTACATCAGCAAGGCACTCTAGGGAGCAGACTTTCGGTACTCTCGAGCTGAGAAGTTTGCTCTCACCCTAGTAACAGCCGCACGAAAGCTACAACCTTACTTCCTCTCCCACTCAATTGAGATCCCGACCGACTAGCCTGCTCCCTAGAGTGCTCCAAAACCCTGGCTTAGGAAGACTAGTCAAATGGGCCATCGAGCTCGAGGAGTTCAACATCTACTTCCGCCCTAGGACAACCATCAATGCTCAGGCGCTAGCCAACTTCATGGCTGAGTGCACGCTCCCCAACAAGGGGGATGGGACCTCACCAATGAAGCTTGTATGGGAACTCTATGTTTATAAGTTATCACGCTCGAGTGGTAGTGAAGCCAGGTTGGTTCTCTCTTCTCCCAAAGGAATCAAGGTCCAGTATCCGTTACGCTTCAATTTCCCGACCACCACCAACATG
Organism: Amorphophallus konjac; assembly: GCA_022559845.1. NCBI lineage: Eukaryota > Viridiplantae > Streptophyta > Magnoliopsida > Alismatales > Araceae > Amorphophallus > Amorphophallus konjac. Next base: position 102,930,699 of record CM040121.1, read on the forward strand.
GCCAAGTATGAAGCTTTCATCTCATGCATCAACATGGCCAAACACCTGGCCGGGAGCCCTCCACCTTCGAGCTTTTAGCGACTCATTTCTGGTTGCCAAGCAAGTCAAGGAGGGGTACAAAGCTAAGGAGCCAGCCATGTCCAGTTACCTCTAGAAAGTCAATGAGGCCTCTTCTAGCCTCGAGTACATCAAGATCGTGCACATCCTAAGAGCTGAGAATGCTCGAGCTAATGCCTTGTTGCACCTCGCTTCATCTACTACACTGACCAGCTCGCAGTTGGTCCTAGTTAAGGAACTTCAGTAGTCGAGCATCGGGGAACCAGAGCTGCGGGTCAATGTTGTCGACCATGAGCCATCTTGGATGGACCCCATCCTCGACTACCTCATCTGGCAGTGACTCCCTGAGGACCGATCAAAGGCAAGACAAGTCAAAGCTCAAGCGGCCCACTTCTCGATTATCGGCGGACACCTCTACAGGCATTCCCTCTCTACCCTTACTCAAGTGCTTATCCCCCACTGAAGCCTAGCAAATCATCCGTGAGACCCATGAGGGACTCTACGGTAGCCACATCGGGGGATGAGCACTCGCCAGAAGCCTTCTTTGCCAAGGGTACTGGTGGCCTGCCATGTAGCAGGACAACCTCAGCTACACATGGCAGTGCGACTAATGCTAGAGGTTCAGCCACCTTCACCGCCAGCCGACGACCCCGCTCCATAACTTGATGGAACCTCGCCCCTTTGCCCGTTGAGGAGTGGACATCCTTGGTCGCTTCCCAGAGGCCCAAGGGCGGAAGAAGTTCTTGGTCATTGCCATCAACTACTTCACCAAGTGGGTCAAAGGAGAAGCGCTCGCCAAGATCACTCGCGAGACATCCTGGAAATTCATCTTGCGGAGCATCATTTGCTAATTTGGCATACCACGACTGCTGACCACTGACAATGGCCACCAGTTTGACAGCACCCACTTCTGCGAGAAGTGTTCGGAGCTGGGGATCTGGAACCATTATACCTTCGTAGGGCACCCCCAAGCCAACAGGCTGGTTGAGAACACAAACAGAACTCTCCTGCATGGCATCAAGACCCGTTTACAGCAGGCCGACAAATCATGGGTAGACACGCCACGTAGTGTTATTTGGGCACATCGCACCACTGCTCGCATGTCCACAGGCGAGACCCCTTTCCACTTGGCCTATGGAGTAGAAGTGATGAACCTAGTTGAGAACTCCATCCCCACGCTCAGGGTAAGACAATTCGACGAAGTGCATAACAACCATGCACTTCAAGAGAACTTGGATTTGCTAACTGAGGACAGAGAATGAGCTCGAGCACGCCTGGTCGCCTATCAGCAATGATTGGCCCAGTATTACAACGCTCAGGTACGTGAGCACCTCTTCCTCCCCAGCGACCTGGTCCTATGGCGTGCTAGTATTGCAGACCTCTGAGCAACAACGGGAAAGCTTGCACCCAACTGTGGGAAGGCCCATACAAGGTGGCAGAGGTGCTCAGAAAGGGTGCATACAGGCTCTCCACCCTGAACGGTCGAGAGGTCCCTCGCACCTGGAACTCTGTAAACCTTAAGGTCCTATTAATAAAGGGCATAGAACCCACTAATTGGTAACATCCCTCCTAATGTTCTCGCAGTGACCCTGTAGGTGGATCCACGCCCCTGAGAGAGAGTCTAACTGGCAAGCTCCCCTCGGGGAGAACTGACTATCTAGCTCTCTCGAAAACCACAAGTGATATTTTCGTACCTCCCCAGAGGCTAGGCTAACAAGTCTTCTCCTAAACAAGAGAGAAGGACATACCAGCCCCCTCGAAAATCCAACCCTCGGGACTTACGTCTGTTGGTTGACCAACTGGGCCACTCGCCAAGAGTAAGGCCGACAAGCCCCAATAATGGGAGACTGACTAGTCAACTTCTTAGGGAGAAGTGACCAACTGGGCCCCCAATACAACAGACTATGGACTACATTCGTTGACTATGGACCATGTGCCACCCGGTTGAGCTCGGAGAGATTCCATTCAGTCTAGAGCGAGACTATGGACCATGTTCCACTCACCAGAGCTTGGAGAGGTTCCATTTATTTCAAGGACTTCATCCATCAACCATGGACCATGTGCCACCTAGTCGAGCTTGAAGAGGTTCCATTCAGTCTATGAACAAGACTATGGACCATGTGCCACTCACCAACACTCGAAGAGGTTCCATCTGTTGACATGCCTGGAGCTGACACGCTGTGGCAAGCACCGAGGCCTATACAACCCACGGCTTACACCCTCTTCTTTCTCGCGACTCTTGCAGGACGGTGCCCTCAACTCACTAAAAGGAAAAAGAAAGCATGAAGAGCTTGGCGACTACAAACGTTGGAAAGAGAAGAATAGAGGAGAACCGTTCGTTACATTCTTGTTGGGGAGTACAAAGAGGCCTAGTCATCAGACTCAGGTCCGAACAAGTCAGAGGTGATGTTCAGCACCTCCTTCAAGGCATACTAATGGTGAACCTTGTACAAGGCCGCCTGCCAGCCTACTAAGTAACCCCGCTAGAAGGCAGCCGAATCTCCCTACAACTGTGCACCCTATGATGAGCTCGCCTTGGGTAAGGGCTCCTATCTAAGGCGCAGATGCTTAGGCGACCCCTCCTCCGCACTCAAAGACGACTCCTATGCTCAGCTCGACATCCTGCAGCCAACAAGAGGTCTCCTTGAAGAATAGCTGGGACTTCCACCAGCCCTAAGCCCCTTTGAATTCCCCTATTTATAGGAAGCAGGAGACACCCGACATCAACGGCTCAGATCACGCCACCAGTAGGAAGGCAGATTGCCACCATCGGCCTGGGCAAGGTGGGAAACCCTAGGGCAGTGTCCCCTCATCATCGGATCTCACGTCCCCATGGCCAATTAGACATCGATGTCATAATAGTGACGTCACACCCATACGCTCAACAGCTGCCCCGACGGTTCGACCGAAAGGGGTGGTCAGACGCATTTAAGACTCTACGTCCTAGCCTCGAGGCACTGGGCGTGGGGGGGCCGAGCACCACTCAGATTCTCCCTACACTGGCGACGGACCAACCTGAGTCCTCCCAAGCACCGAGCGACAAGCACGCTCGTTGCTCATGAGTGGGGGGCTAGTGAGGAGGGTAAAGTCTGCCGACCCATTAACACTCACTTGGGCAGCCCACCTCGGAAGCCCAGCACTCTGGGCCCACACCCAGCAACTCTAGCCTAGTACGGGACCTGCCATAATGCAAGCCCAAATCCAGGCACCGTACCTGCATGCGTCTCCACCTGCCAGCAGCCACGACGTATGTCCACGACGAGTCTTAGCACATTAATGGCGGGAGGCACACCAATCCAGTGAAAGGAGAAAGGGAGGACACTGCCCATGCTGATCCCCCTAACAAGTCAGCTCCACACCTCCGGTAAGCCCTACCGTATTAATGGCAGAGCTACTCCTCCGATGAAGGAACGATGAGTTAGCACCCACGTCTCTCTGTCTTGTCAGAGACGCAGGCAGGACTGCTCACGTCTTCTCTAGCCATAGGAACCCAATGAAGACAAAGGTCAACCCCATGATGACAATATAAATCGAACCTTGGCCTGATGGCCAAGGAGACGCGTGACTTAACCCCCTCAAGCTCCCTGTCGCTCTAGTCTCCCCCTCTCTCTCCTCTCCCGAGTACTCGCCATCACCCCACCAGTCAACTAACTTGACCGTAAGAGGATTATCCCCTAAGATAACTCGCAGGGCTCCTTCTGACCATTGTTCATGCCTGCAAGTCCCTCTCCGACGACGTTTCTTTCTTCCCTCATCAAACAAATTAGTGGAGGTGTGGTTCGCATTCGGGGTGACCAATCTCGACCGCTATAGTCCCCCTAGCGCTCTCCCTGGTTCTGTCCCTTATCATTAAATCACTTTTTTATGATGAGAAACCTAACAAAGTGGCATCCGGGTCTAATGTGGAGTGCGAAAGATCTGAATTTTTGCATTAAATCGCACATAAATATGGATCTAGGACTCTTACCAATTCCTAGCATTAAATCACAAGAACACCTGTATTTGGATCACCTTCCCAACCAAGGGTCCAACGGTGCCAACTCAACGAAGACACTAGATTATTATATTACAGGACACACATCAGGTGACTTACCGTAGATGACTATCTCTACCACTAAATCGTTCTACGGATCATAATTGCGCAAGACTCGTGCCAAGACAACGTCAGAGAGAGCAACGAGAACCTACAATAACCAAGATGAACATCAATCTCCATCACCCAATCTGACCTTCATACCCTCTGCCTAACCCCTTACCACGGACGACTATAACAGCATCCAAATTAACTAAAGATACGTTACATCACGGGACAAAGCATCTCTTTTCATAATCCTAAAACCACTCTTTCTAAGGCGTTTGATTTCACTTTTTTCCCCTCTATTTTCTTTCAAATTAAAAAATAGGAACGTCAAACCCACTTAACCACGTTTGGTGGTTATTTCTCTAATTTTTGAGAAGAAACTGGGCCATTGAAACCTCCTTCTAAATAAAAATAACTCTGTTCGCCTTTTTTTTTTAAATTTGAGAACGTTTATCCCCGATCTTGACGCAACCCATGAAGTCTATCCCGTGAAATCTCTCCCTCGAGACCTCCTCTCTTCTGGCACTCTCTCTCTCCCTCAAGATACGTTCACTCCCTCTCTCCTCTCTTCTGATGCTTCCTCTCTCCCTCTGAAATCGTAACTTGAACACTCAGATGTGGCCTCACTTGTGGGCCCTGCTCTCGTCTCTCTGCCGGTCTCTCCTGACTGTAGAAGTCCGGTGTTCCCTACTCCGCGACCTTGCTCCGACAACCCTTGCTCTGCCGTCTACGGTAGCCCCTACTCTACAGGTTCCTACGCACACGCACGATGTTTATATAAATTGAAAAATTATGACATTTTTTGTCAAATAAGTAATATCAATCAATTTTAAAATTCAAATCAAAAATTAACGCAACATAACTTTTAAAGTAAAAATAACTTTAAAAAACGTTCCCCAACAAGTACATTTTCCTCCTCACGTTTTCTTTTCACTAGTTTCGTGTTCATGGTGGCTCTCTCTCACGTCCGGCCCCAAATCATCCCCCCCCCCCAAAACCCCGACGCCGTGGCTTGTTAGCATCGCTTCTGCCCAAATCCCCGGGCTCCTGCCGTGGCCGGGCCCCTCATATACATGCTTATGATCTTGCTCACAGGCCTCCTTCCGAAGTCCAAGCGTGCCAGCAAGAACAAGAGCCACGTTAAAAATGGGCGATATTTGGAGCCACGGCATGTGTATAATCAAATGTCTTGTGTCACCGTGTCCAGTTAGAACTTCACCGGCAATAGAACTTCCAGTTTGACAATTGCACCAAAAGTGGATGCCAAACGAGGAACTCGTGTTCTCTTGTCTGCGGGAAACAAGCAAATTGTTTTATTTTTACCAAACATGGCTGCTCACAACATGAAATCTTGTCAAGTTGGACATGGTATGTCAAAGGATATGGGCTAGAAGTACCGTTGGTGACCACGGACGCGTAATGGAAATCCTGAAAGGGAAATCTTGTGGTGGTCGGTGGTCCGGAGGTAACAGCTGGTCTGTCTATCGACAGGCTCGAAACCAAACCCATCTGGGCCGTGTACTGTCATATTTTGGATGAGTAGTGGTCTGTATATCGAATTCGGTATACAAAGTTAATTAAAATTATAATATTTTTTCTTATTGGCTCTAAAAAAAGTTGAATAGATCATTTTCCTCTAAAAAAGAACGTCTCACGTCAGACTCGTACGATCCGATGCCAGACTCGTATTATCCGCTTGTTCGCTCGGCTAAAAAATACAAGAGTGAAATATTTTATTTGACTACAGAAACGAAGGAACGAAATATTTTATAAAAATAAAATATTTCTTATGTGAACGAAATATTTGTCACGAGGATAAAAATTATAGAAATAAAATATTTTATTATAAGAATAAAATTTAATAAAGTATTTCAATTCTATATTAAATATTTTATTTATATAGTAAAATATTTTAATTTTATAAAATTTTTCACTCCTGTATTTTTTCGCCGAACGAAAAAAATGGACTGTCCAATTTTAACGCAGAACTATACAGGTCTGACTAGGGACGTCTTTTTTAGATAAAAATGATCATTTCAACATTTATTTGAACCAATGAAAGAAAAATTGTAATTTGAGTTAACCTTCGTGCGTGAAACATTAATCCTTTTGGATATGTCTATTTACCCGTTGGCAAATCTTTGAGCTTATTTGTTGGACAAGAATCAATCAGTTTTCCATGAAGGGTAATACAAATTGCACGTCATGGTGTCCAATTTAAAAATGGAATTGGTCTAGATTTGATGTTAGAGTTTGGAAGTTTAGAAAGTCATACTTAAAGAGACGTGGGGCCTTTACTTTTCTTAATTTTTTTTTCAATTAAGAACATTCTCATCCCTCGGGTCTCGTAATCTAATGTAAGGCTAATCACGCGGGTTTGCATGATGACCAGGCAAATCGCACACCATGTCGTGCAACCCGTATTACTCATGAATCTGAGACTCATTTTGTCAATTTTATGAAAGTTTAAGACAAATAATTGGTTGTCAAATCTTTTTAAAAATTTAACTTTGGGTGATCACAAAGCAGATCCAGAAATTTAACTAATTGCCCATTTATCCTGAACATAAATTTAGATACATGTATTTCAAATCTGTCTACCTATGTCTAACCAACTTATAGTTCTCATTTAGATAGTACATATGTTGGTTACGTGTCCATCTATATCCAACCCAAAGTTTGCCGTAATGGTAGATCGAACTGTGTCGATTTTTCGGTAATACGATCCGGTATAATATAGTACGATATCATATTAATATAGTGTCGAGAATAACTTTTTTTAGTTAAAAAATTATTTTTAATTTTAGAATTAATTTTTAAATTAAAAAAAGAGAATCAAATCGTATCATGTCAATCCGTGTCATATGTCAATTTTTTACTAGTACAGTCTAGCACGACCGATATACATCGATACGGCGCAATCCGGCAAACCATCATCCAACCTACTTATAGCCCTGCCCACACTGTTGTTTAACTTGGCTTCAGATGAAAGATAGGGCTTAACTGAAATGTCCACATAGTTTCTTTGGCGTAGGCATTGTCATCTTAATTCCTTGCATTCTTATTCCTAGTTTGCATCCTAATTTGCTCTCGAGTTTTGTAGACATTAAGAGCAGGTACTTTCATGTAAATATTGTGGCACCCCTTTTCTAATAATACTTTACGGTCTTGCTTGATAGCAGAATAAGGTAGGATAACCGACCTTAACACCTCCTATTCGCTTTGACACCTCATATTACATATTCTATGCTATTCTATGTAACCCCCTCGTAACCCGCCTTAACCTAAGGTTACCTTCTTCCACCGCTGCGCCTGAATATGCATCGACGCATCATTTTCACAGACTCCAAGATGCCATCGCGAGGGCATCTACTTTTTCCCATTTCCTTTCTCCCAATGGCACCCTACTTCCGCGTCTCAACGAAACCCATGCCACCCTGCTCTGCCATCTTTCAATTCGGTGGCTCTTCCCTTGTCGCCGCCTCTCCCTCTGCTGGCCCACTCTGTCCGTGTTGCCTTCACCGCGATGATAGCTGTGTATTCTAGGCTTCATCCCCATGTAACATTGTCTGGACGAGGAGCTGGGCCGTCAACGATGGCTATTACTGCAAGGTCAGATGGGTGGTTGGAAAACCCTCAAGCCTACACCCATCTCTTATCTAATCACCTCTGCAATCTTCTCCCATCGACCGACGATCGTGCGGCTAGGGTTCACGTTGTTCCCCTTTTTCTGCTCCCCATGTACTAGTGGGAAATCAACTTTTGCAGAGATGGGTTGAATCATCCAATCACCTCTGCAATCTTCTCCCATCGACCAACGATCGTGCGGCTAGGGTTCATGTTGTTCCCCTTTTTCTGCTCCCCATGTACTTGTAGGAAATCAGCTTTTGCAGAGATGGGTTGAATCGATAGACTACGCTTACCGCTCGTGACCCTACAGTGTTACTTGCTCTTCTCCTATTTTAACCCCTTTTAGGGTTCCTTCGCAATGGCATCCCCATCATCCGTGCCAGAAGCGGTGGCTTCCCCAGCAACAGAAGACCGCGTCTCCTCTGCATCCTCCTCGCCCCTTTGCCGCCATTGGTTCCTTCTGCAGATACCCTTGAATCTTTTTTTTCTTTTCCCTATTTAAAGATTTTACAACCCTTTCATTTTGTTGTGAACGACATAGTATGTAGTTTCATATGTGGTGCTTCTTGCTGTGCTTCACCTCTGCATATGATGTTGCATTGTACCATAGCCTCGTTCGACTTCTACCTTGATATGCTTCACCTCTCCATATTGTTTTGTATATGCTCTGAGGCGTAACATCTACCTTAGTCTGATATAGGAAGTCCTAAGTATGCTCATTTATTTATCTTTGTAAGTCAATATTGTTATTTTATACCTTGCTGTGCTTCAGCTCTGCATATTGCTTTGTATATGCTCTAGACGTAACATCTACCTTACTCTGAATAATGGGAAGTCTTAATAAGTATGCTCATTATTTTTCTTTGTAAGCCACTATTGTTATTTTATACCGGAAAAACATGAAATACCAAAGTATGTGTATGATCCGACCAAATTATGGCATACTTATACTATATACTATTTATTAAACTTAGAAATTTGTGTACCTCATTTTGGACATATATCTGAAAAGCTTTCTGCTTATTAAGACTTAGAAAGGCACTGCATTTTCATCGGTAAAATATGGGGAATATATGTGACAACAGATCCTACTTTCTCTTTTTTTAAAATATACACCTATTTATTATCATTCAGACAATTATGAACAAATCTTCAAGCCAACATGTATGGAATGCTTCAGTTCTAGTGAAGATTTTAGTAGCCTATGTGCAATACAGAATATTGGTCTTGGCTCAAAGTTACCCGAGGATTGATCATACTTTGATGATACATACTAAAACAACTTTTTGGTCTAAAATTATTTGCAGAAATAATTTCTCGAACCTTCCAGTTCATCTTTTGTTTAATATTTTTGTATGCAGTTAAAAGATCTATGATATTGTGTTTTCTATAGCTTAGTATGTTTCGCCTACATTATTTTTTTTATATGTGATCTGCGTAAGAGTGTTATTCAACTATACGAAGGTTTGTCACTGAGCATAAACATTAAATTGTAAACCCAAATCAAAGCACAATGTATGATCTGACCTATGCATTAGCCCTGCTATTTTCCATGCTTGAGCTCTGTTGTGTTAATTTTTCCTGCTAACCATATTTTCATGTGTTTGATTTTCAGAAAAACTTTTCTGATCCAAACCCATCCTGCCATCCTATTGTATGACCCGGGCCTATAGCTTCAGTTTTTGCACAATCATCCACCTTTGATTGTCTTAATTTTTGGCCAAACAGATTTTCGTGTATTTCACACTAGAAAATATGTCTGTGCTAACCTGCAACATATGAATGACCTGTGCAAATGCCCTACTGTAATACCATGGTCCACCTGATTTTCTGCCATGACTTGTTATAAAACATGTGTCACAATAATCAAATACTGCTCGTGGTTCTCGTTGCTATGTTAACATTCTCATTTCTATTTTTTTCATTTTTTCTTGTCTCATGAAATGCTTAACCAGCTTGAAGAGGAAGAGTACATTAACCATGTCTGCCTTTGGTAAGTCCTATCACTAACCCATAGTAGTGAGTTTTATATTGTACTACCTGTTGTGATAATCATTGTGATATGTCCTCACTAGTTTGAGACTAAACTACTGTTCATTATTAATTTACTAATATTAGGAACAATTCAGAATGAGTCAAGTACCGGTAGAGTTAAGGCCCGTGTGCAGAATTAGACTACGGCTCAAGATAGGGTTCTCCTTGAATTGTTGATTGAGCAATATGATAAGAATAATTACACTTCCGGTATGTTCAAGCCTCATTGTTAGAATGAGATGGTCCCGATGTTTAATCAGTCGTGTAACCTAAATTATGACCGTCAACAATTATATAATCATTGGAAGACAATCAAAAAAAATCATGGCATTGTTGATGAGTTACGTAATAAAAGTGGTTGGGGGTAAGACAATGTTAACAATGTGCCTATTCTCGGATATGAAGGGGCATGGGATGAATTGATTCAGGTATTGTATGACATGTGCTTCTATGTGTCTAGTTTATATTACTCGACTATTTGTTTCCATAAAATGACCTCTGCAAATCTTACATTTCTTCATAGTCGACCGGAGTTTAGGTTAATTAGAGGTAAACTATTTCTCTTCTTACGTGAGATGGACTATCTTTGTGGAAAAAGCACTGCATCGGGGAGGGACACCGAAGTCACACGTTGTCGACAAACAATGCAACCTATGGAAGTGCATGTAAACGAGTTTTTGATTGCTTTAGGTGGTGGGGTTGATACTAATGGCATTGATAACATTAGTGACACTATGAATGTCTCTCAATTCGCACAACCTTCAGAATCCACTTTTAACACACTACGAGTAGGGATGTGGACGATGAAGGGACTTCTACACCGCCCAAGCAAACACCTAACTATGGAAGGAAGAGTCGTTAAAAGAGGATCGGAGATGAGGCATTAAACAATTTTGCAGGGGCTACTCGAGAGAGAAATGAGTTGGTGAGGCTCTTACGAGTGGAGCATATACCTCCCCTCCACATGGCCGATGACACCCCTTCCATACGTGCATGCATAGACATACTCAAGGCAGATCCAAATCTTGATCGGAACATGTACCTCAAAGCAGTATTTTTATTCAAGGATCCAATAAATAGAAAACTATTTATGGAGCTACCTGAAGAAGACAGGATTGACTGGGTGTTAATTCACATGATGTAAACATTGTTCATGCACTTGAACTATTTGCTTTAATCCCCAACCCCACTTTATCATGCGGTGTAATCTTAAACTTATTTGCTTTCTCTTCTACATACTTTTTGTATGGAGTGGACCTTATTTTAAAATTGCTTCCATTCTTGTGACAGTCGGATCTATTGTCTTTCATAAAACCTTACATGCAGGGAATTGAAGTTCATAAAATGGGAAGATATAAATGCTATGTAGTGTGGGTTGGATGAGAACCCGATGTATATTACACTTGGCCTAAATATTTTGCCCAAGTGAATGGATATCCTGGAGCTCGTTACAAGGGTTTTCACTCACTGGGGTGTAGACATGCCACTTTTGATATTACTGTGAGTAAATCTCATATTACACCATGATGCCCCAAAGTGGCTCGCACATTTGAGTTATTTGGGTGATTTCCTATTTTTCTGGTATTTTTCCCATTTTTAGAAAAGTTTTGAAAAAAAGTCTTAAATGCGGCGGCCTAGAGGGACGCCTTCTTTAAAAGGTGCCACTCACCCAAGACATCTTCTTTCAAGCCCAGGCCCGACACTACGGCAGCGCCATATATTCAAAATAAAACACATCTTGCTAACCCGACACCTTTTTAAAGAGACAAGAAAAAAGCTCGCATTCAATCTGTCGACGTGCTCTGTCGTTGAATTTATGGGCGGATGTGGGCGTGTCTTGGATTTGGACGCGTTTAAAGATCGTGGAACCCGTTCGCATTCAACCTGTCGACGGCCGTTGTCCCCGTATTTATGGGCGAATGTGGGCTCGTCCTGTACATTGGACGCGTTTAAATAACGTGCCCAGGTTGAGAGATGCGTCTAATTAAATAAAATTATTTTTTAATAAATGAATGCATCAGGTCAGCGGGACGCGTTCACATGAACGCGTCCTAGATCTAAGACGCGACCATCACAAGTTTGCTTATAAATAGAAGACCCCCTCCCACGAACCAAGGGCTTCGAAACCTTGGAAGGGGGAGGGGAAATGCTGCCGCGTCTGTGTCTCAGCCCGTGAGTTCTCCCGAGAAGGCTCCGCCCGATTTTCAAAGTGTTCGTGTGCGCAAGGGAAGATCATTCCATCCCTTCATCCGCCCACGCCGTGCTCAATTCATTTTTTCTCACCCCGTCTTTCTTTCTCAGTTATTCTTCTAGTCTTTGCATGCATCATCTATCTGTTGTAGTCATCTTCTAAGTGCAACTCTTACACAAATCTTCATTCATCATATCATCTGTCTACCCTTTGCATCCTAAAAGGTGTTTAAAATAACACCGACCAGGTGTGTTTTGTTCATGAATTCATTATATCTGTCACGAGGGACTGGTGCTATACTATCTTTGTTCTGATCTATTTTCTGTTTGTTTCATTTTTTTGCAAGGGTAACCAGAAGGAAAAGTCCTCCTCGTCGGCCTGCCGAAGGAGGAGGAAGAAGGAGTCCACATGATCTCCCATCTCTGAGGCATCCCGCAATCACTTCTTTCTCTATTTTGGGGTCCTTGACCACTAGCGATCACATAACAACACACACGCCCTCATGCATGCATTTTCTTTGTTTCACTTCTGCTAAATCCCACGGAGAACAACTTCTCGCGGAGGTTTCATTCTGTCATTTCAATTTCTGTTAAATCCCGCGGAGAACATGTAATGTCCCGGGTTTTTCGGATCCTTCTTCGTGGGTCCCGGATCTGGTCTCTCGGAGTGTCCAGCTCCGTTGTGTCTGAAATTTTGTTTCGGACATCTTTCGCGTTCGGATCGGCGCGATCCGGAGTCGTTTCGGAGGCCTGGAGGCGTTCCGCGGCTTTTTCCGCGTGTGTTTTCCGATTCTCGGCGTGGATTTCGACTTTCCCTTCGGAACCTCGTTGCGGGTGAACCGGGCCGTTCACCAGGGCGCGAGTGGTACCGTTGCGATCGGTGCGCTCCGAGGATCGCGAGGGTGTAATTTTCTATTTTTCTGGATTTTTCTGATTTTCCGGATTTTCCTATAAATAGCTTTTTCTCTCTCTCCCCCTCTCATTTCTCATTTCTCTCCCTCTCTCTTCTCACGCTCTCTCCTCTCTCCCTCTCTCTCCGGCGGCCGACGGGGCGGAGCATGGGCGAGGCGGGGACGGCGCGGGCGAGGCACGGGCGAGGATGGATGAGGATCGAGGCGGTGGAGGCGCGTGGAAGCTCGGCCGTGAGTTCGTGGAACGGCGAGGCTTCAACGGCGTTTTCTTCGTGGATCGGCGTCCACGGTGCGCGTAATCTTCGGTGGAGGTAGGGTGATGGACCCTCAGCCCGTGTACTTCCTTTCCCGCAAGTTTCGTAGGCCGTGGTGAGCCGAGCGGGCTAAATGGGGCGTTTTGGGCAAAATGCATGTTTTTGGGGTGTGAGCCGGATCTCCCGTTTTATGGTGTTTTTGGGCGATCCAGGGGTTTAGATGCATGCCTAGGAGCTTGGGGGAGGTTTCCCCTTTTGTTTCCCCCTCACCTGGGGGTGAACGGGGCGTGGCATGGCTTTTCCCGCGGTTTCTACCGTTTTCGGGCGCGGACTGAGAACGCGCTATACTCCAGTAACGCGTTCTTGATAGTCGCGCTGCCCCGACCGAGCGCGTTCATCAGAGAAGATGAACAGTTTGGCGGTTCCTGTCGCGCTATAGGGTTATGGCGCGTTCTGGATTGTCGCGCTAGGGGTCCCTAGCGCGACCTGCCTTGTCGCGCTGGGAGGCCCTAGCGCGATGGTCCCTGTCGCGCTAGGGGATCCTAGCGCGATCTGCCATATTGCGCTAGGGTTCCCTAGCGCGTTCTGGCTTGTCGCGCTAGGTGATCCTAGCGCGATCTCCGTGTTGTCTCGTGCTCCCCTTGGGCCGTGTGTGTCTCGGACACCCCGTGGACTTCCGTGACGGTGTCTTTGGGTGTCCAGAGGGTTGGTTTACCTCGATTAATGTGCCCATCGGTTTAAGGGTCCGTGAGACCTTCTGGTGTTCCGATTATGTTGTGTTGGTCCCCGGTCGACCCGGTTGTGACCCAGTGGTCGACCTTTGGCCTTGTGAGTGTCCCGGGTACCCCGTGGGTTCTGTGTCCACGTTTCTGGGGTGTCGGGAGGGACCGTGTTTCCTCGATTAGCGTGCCTATAGGTGTAGTGGGTCCGGGTGACCTCACGTGTTCCTGGCTTTCGGGTTATGCTAGATCGAGTCACCGTGAGTCGGTGTGTGCGGTGGGGTCTCCCCCGCATGTCGTGGGTTTCCTTTAGAAGGCGATTCCCATGTGGGCCATGTGCTTGGCCTTGGACTGCGAGTCCAGTTATCCGGCCTGGGGCTGGAGGTTTCCCGCTTGCTTCGAGATGGGAAATCGGCATGGCGGCTTGTGTGCTGTCCGGGGAATCGTGCTTCTGTGTTTTTCGTGTGGCCCGTGTGGGTGGCCTTAGTCCCTTGCGTTCCCTTCCTGAGGGAGTGGTCTTGGCGACTCGTGAGTTGTCTCGGTACTTGTGCTACCGTGGTTTTAGATCTAGAGATTGGACTAGATTGACGGCCTTGTGCTGTCACGTGCAACGGTCTTGACCCCGAGTCTTGTGACTCAAGGACCGTTGGCTGTAGTGCGTTTAGAGGACTGTCCAGAGTCTAGTGGCTTAGTGCCACTTGAGTTTTCTCGACTCTAGCGCACGGTGTGTGCGTGGCCGTGGACTGTGAGTCCCGTTTCTTTTCCGAATGTGGTCACCGTGCGACGAGGCCGGTACGTGGGGTGGTCCCCGTACGTCGTCGGATTCGGACATTGTTTTCCGTTGAGTTGAGAGTCTACTCCTTCAGTGACCCTCCACTAGTCGTAGCCTACCAGTACGCGTGTGCTGGTCGCACCAGGGAGTGGTGTACGGGCTTACCCTGAGGACGGTTTAGACTGGTCACCGTCGGGCTCCTCGTCTTAGCCAGAGTCCGGCTGCGGGGGAAAACCAGTCAGAGGGCCAGACCTAGGACGCGTGGTCTGTGTGTGCACACGTGGTTGGGGACTGTGGACGCACGTCGACGGGCGTGACCCCAGCTAGTCACTTGTTGTGGTTACTTGTACGGTGTTCGCGCCTCGGGTAGGACCTACCACGTCAGGCGGTTCACCTGCGGTGCGGTGTAAGACGTCAGGGGACGCTACCGGCTGTGCTTCTAGTGGGCGGTACTCCTGTCGAGTTGGGAGTGACAGACTACCAGTTTTCGTGGCTTTTGACCTTCGGGTTTTCGGTCGTGTCGACCGTTGAGTCCTTCGGCTGTTTTGCCGTGGCGCGTGTGTTGGTCTTCGCGTCGTGAGTCTAGCGCTAGTGGCTTTACCGAGGTTCCGTCTTGTGGTGCGGTACCCGCGATCGGATGGTCGGGGTTGCACCTTGGACAGCGTGTCCAGGTTGGTTGTCCGGGGGACAGGCCTCTACGGCGTGGTTGCCGTATGTTTTTACTTCGGTAGGCGGTACTAGCGTGGTTTGGTAGCTTCGTCTGCGTGATCGAGGTGTACCTTCCGGTGCAGTAGGAGTAGCTGTAGTGCCGAGTTTTTGACCGGCCACCGATTTGCTGTTCCTGCTGTAGTTGTAGCTCTCCTTTCCGCTACCGCCGTTGTTTCCGGTTGGGGTTCCGCGGGATCCCTGCTGAGTCTCTATTTTGGAGACTCATTCCCTATTTTTCAGGTGCAGCGGTTCTTCCTCGTGGTTCGAGGGTGCGGAGCGGAGGTTCTCAGTTGCCAGCTTGTCGGGCCGAGTGTTCACTTGGCATGTGGTACGTTTTACTGCTTTAGACTGTACTTTCTGTTGGACTGGACTCTGTTGTTGCTGTCGTTGTTCTTTCTTTCAGCTTGTTGTTGTTGGTTGTCCTGCTTTATTTCCTATTTCTTTGTGCCTCCACACTCCTTTTAGCCCTTCCGAGCCCTCCCGGCTCGTGGGCGGCGGTGCGAGTCTCGGGTTATCGGGCCTTCCCGGTAATCAGATTCTCGGGTCGTCACAGCTGGTATCAGAGCGGTGGTTGTGGACGTACATAGGAATTCGAAATGTTGCAGTGATCAGAGTCCATAAGGTCCAGTACAGTCGGCAGCTGGCTTAGGGTTTTGTGCTTGTTTTCCGCCTTGTTTCTCGCTTGAGAGCTTGAGTGCGCTGTGCGGCGCTGTGAAGGTGGTTGCTGTCCGCGGCTTTTGTGCCAGCATGGGGTCTAAGGATCGAGGTCGAGAGCCTTCTCCCTCATCGGTGGTGGCCCTAGTTGTGCTGCGTTGGGCAGAGGTTGCTGGCAGGCGTGAGTTCGCGGTGCTGCGTTCGAGGAACCTGCGGCGTGGTCAGGTGGCTGGAGAGGACTGTTCGTGGTTAAGTGGCCGTGAGCGCGCTCTGAGGGAGCTGCTGTCGATTTTGGCCACTCTAGCTTGAGGTTTGTCCAGCCCTTGAGGCGTTCTGATCGAGAGGTGTGCTCGGGTGAGCGGAATGTCTTCTCGGTGAGCGGCTATTTCGTCGAGCCTGATGTTCTTGTCGCGCTCTGTGGCGTCAGAAATGACGTGTCGGTCCTGATCGTTCTGCTGATTTCGAGGCAGGATTTGGCAGAGATGTCCCGTTAAGTCTTTGCTCCTGCGCTTATGTCAGTGGATGGGTTGTGTTCGCTCTGGAGTTGGCTTGAGATGTGAAGGCTCCATGGCGAGTTCGGGACTCGAGGATGAGCGTCGGCGGTTGTCGTTATGGCTCGTGTTGCGGCTCTTGGCATGCCGTGTTGCAGTTCGAGGAATTGCAGCGGTAATACATCGAGAGATGCTGTGATTGTGGTCCGACGTGACAGTCGTCGAGTGTGTCGGAGGCGCTGACCTGATGGAAATGATGGTTTTCCTTGGTGCTGGATGGTGTTGTTTCCAGTGTGCGCGAGGTTCGAGATCAGGTCGAGCGTGGAGTTCTTCCATTGGTCGGAAGTGCGTTGGTTTCTCCTTTGGTTGGAGAGATTGTGTTGGGCTAAGGTTCGCCGTCTTGCATTGCGTGTTCGGATTGGTTAGCCTTGTGTGCCATGAAGTCCGTGCGAGACGTGCTCCTTGTCTTGGCAGGGTGGTTGCCTGTGAGAAGTTGTGCCCATTCCCTTGTCGTGTGAGGGTGCTGGCGCTGTTCCGGAAGGACGAGTGCTGGTTGGGCGGTGTTTGCTTTCTCGGCTGTGCGCGCGGATCAGAGTGCGCAGCGGAAGCTTGGTGGGCTTGTAACCCATTGGTTCAGGATCGTAGCATTGGTTGCTACGGGCGGATTCCTGAGTTGCGTTGAGCACCGGAGGATTGGTTCCTTGGTGTGAAACGTGCTGTTGCCGTGCCGTTGTTCGAGGTTTCGTGGTTCTTGGCACTGGCAAGTTGGAGTGTTGGGAAAAGTGCTGGCTAGTGCGCCGCATGAGTACCCTGTTTCTGTGTTGGAAGCCGTGTCAGGCGTCGGTGTTGGACCTGGATGAGGTTGTTGAGAATGTCGCCTGACGGTGGTCGAGGACGTGATGGTCGGAGTCGGTGGCTTGGTGTCCGACTTGTGTTCCCAGTCGTGTCCTCGGATGAGATCGTGCTTTGAGGATGTGGTCTCTGCTAGGCTGTGGGTTCCCGTTGGTTCTACGGTCTTATCGGATTGTGACGGTGGAATGTTCGTTGCTTAGGGACCCGTGAGCTCTGTCCAGGTGGTGTCCCGTGGCTCTGTGGTAAGGGCGGAATCGGGATTGGTGGGTGTCCACTTGGATTGATCGAAGGATTTGATGAGACCAGATGGAAGAGTGACGCCTTAGGGCGGAGGCCTCCTGTGAGGTTGGCGTCATCTTGGTGGTCCCTGATAGGACATTGGTGTCGCAAGGTTATCCCTGGTTTGGTGACTAGCATGGGGTGGTTCCCTATAAGTCTGAGTCCCGTGAGGTGATGACTGAAGACGCCATGTTCTGTCATTTGGTTTCATCGTGCTCCCCGAGAGGGTCGAGTTGGCGAGCAGTTGGTGACCAGTGGATGGTCTTTTCAGAGACAGAAGATGCTGGTTGTTGGGGCTCGAGCGTGGCGAGAGCCGTGTGCCAGCGAGACCTTTAGGTGGTCGTTTCTGTGATGTGCCTTTCCGGATGGGATCTGGGCTTTGTCGAAGGTTGTCTTCTGACAAGAGTTGGCACAGTGTTTTGACCGGCTTTCGGCTTGCCATGTGTGGGGTGTTTCTTGGTGTTGAGCCGATGTGCTGGTTGCAGTCCGTTGAGATGGCTGCTTAAGCTGGTGGAGGCTCTGTTTTGGTTGCTCCCTTGAGGAGGGTGTGCGACCTGTCAGCTGGTTGCGAAGCTGATGTGTGTTTTATCTGCTGGCCATTGGGTGGATCAGTAGATGTTGCTCATGTCGAGGGTTGTGATTCCTCGGTGAGCGAGATCGTGGCTGCGGCGCCATGGTGGATTCTCGTGTTGTCTGAGGTGATGCAGGACTGTGTCCTTTGCTATATGCCTGCTCTGTTGGCCTGTGTGCTCGGTGCGAGGAGCGAGGTGTTGCTTGTGATTGTAAGTCTGGCGGTGTCCCTCAGGATCGGTGTTTTTGTGAGAATCGAGGTTTTCTGTGCTGGGGCTCTGACAGCGTGTCAGTTGATTCAGCGTTCTTCCCCTGTGACCTTCGTGCTTGGTCCTGAATTTCGAGGACGAAATTCCTTTAAGGGGGGAGGGCTGTAATGCCCCGGGTTTTTCGGATCCTTCTTCGTGGGTCCCGGATCTGGTCTCTCGGAGTGTCCAGCTCCGTTGTGTCTGAAATTTGGTTTCGGACATCTTTCGCGTTCGGATCGGCGCGATCCGGAGTCGTTTCGAAAGGCCCGGAGGCATTCCGCGGCTTTTTCCGCGTGTGTTTTCCGATTCCCGGCGTGGGTTTCGGCTTTCCCTTCGGAACCTCGTTGCGGGTGAACCGGGCCGTTCACCAGGGCGCGAGTGGTACCGTTGCGATCGGTGCGCTCCGAGGATTGCGAGGGTGTAATTTTCTATTTTTCTGGATTTTTCCGATTTTCCGGATTTTCCTATAAATAGCTTTTTCTCTCTCTCCCCCTCTCATTTCTCATTTCTCTCCCTCTCTCTTCTCACGCTCTCTCCTCTCTCCCTCTCTCTCCGGCGGCCGACGGGGCGGAGCATGGGCGAGGCGGGGACGGCGCGGGCGAGGCACGGGCGAGGATGGATGAGGATCGAGGCGGTGGAGGCGCGTGGAAGCTCGGCCGTGAGTTCGTGGAACGGCGAGGCTTCAACGGCGTTTTCTTCGTGGATCGGCGTCCACGGTGCGCGTAATCTTCGGTGGAGGTAGGGTGATCGACCCTCAGCCCGTGTACTTCCTTTCCCGCGAGTTTCGTAGGCCGTGGTGAGCCGAGCGGGCTAAACGGGGCGTTTTGGGCAAAATGCATGTTTTTGGGGTGTGAGCCGGATCTCCCGTTTTATGGTGTTTTTGAGCGATCCAGGGGTTTAGATGCATGCCTAGGAGCTTGGGGGAGGTTTCCCCTTTTGTTTCCCCCTCACCTGGGGGTGAACGGGGCGTGGCATGGCTTTTCCCGCGGTTTCTACCATTTTCGGGCGCGGACTGAGAACGCGCTATACTCCAGTAGCGCGTTCTTGATAGTCGCGCTGCCCTGACCGAGCGCGTTCATCGGAGAAGATGAACAGTTTGGCGGTTCCTGTCGCGCTATAGGGTTATGGCGCGTTCTGGATTGTCGCGCTAGGGGTCCCTAGCGCGACCTGCCTTGTCGCGCTGGGAGGCCCTAGCGCGATGGTCCCTGTCGCGCTAGGGGATCCTAGCGCGATCTGCCATGTTGCGCTAGGGTTCCCTAGCGCGTTCTGGCTTGTCGCGCTAGGTGATCCTAGCGCGATCTCCGTGTTGTCTCGTGCTCCCCTTGGGCCGTGTGTGTCTCGGACACCCCGTGGACTTCCGTGACCGTGTCTTTGGGTGTCCAGAGGGTTGGTTTACCTCGATTAACGTGCCCATCGGTTTAAGGGTCCGTGAGACCTTTTGGTGTTCCGATTGTGTTGTGTTGGTCCCCGGTCGACCCGGTTGTGACCCAGTGGTCGACCTTTGGCCTTGTGAGTGTCCCGGGTACCCCGTGGGTTCTGTGTCCACGTTTCTGGGGTGTCGGGAGGGACCGTGTTTCCTCGATTAGCGTACCTATAGGTGTAGTGGGTCCGGGTGACCTCACGTGTTCCTGGCTTTCGGGTTACGCTAGATCGAGTCACCGTGAGTCGGTGTGTGCGGTGGGGTCTCCCCCGCATGTCGTGGGTTTCCTTTAGAAGGCGATTCCCATGTGGGCCATGTGCTTGGCCTTGGACTGCGAGTCCAGTTATCCGGCCTGGGGCTGGAGGTTTCCCGCTTGCTTCGAGATGGGAAATCGGCATGGCGGCTTGTGTGCTGTCCGGGGAATCGTGCTTCTGTGTTTTTCGTGTGGCCCGTGTGGGTGGCCTTAGTCCCTTGCGTTCCCTTCTTGAGGGAGTGGTCTTGGCGACTCGTAAGTTGTCTCGGTACTTGTGCTACCGTGGTTTTAGACCTAGAGATTGGACTAGATTGACGGCCTTGTGCTGTCACGTGCAACGGTCTTGACCCCGAGTCTTGTGACTCAAGGACCGTTGGCTGTAGTGCGTTTAGAGGACTGTCCAGAGTCTAGTGGCTTAGTGCCACTTGAGTTTTCTCGACTCTAGCGCACGGTGCGTGCGTGGCCGTGGACTGTGAGTCCCGTTTCTTCTCCGACTGTGGTCACCGTGCGACGGGGCCGGTACGTGGGGTGGCCCCCTACGTCGTCGGATTCGGACGTTGTTTTTCGTTGAGTTGAGAGTCTACTCCTTCAATGACCCTCCACTAGTCGTAGCCTACCAGTACGCGTGTGCTGGTCGCACCAGGGAGTGGTGTACGGGCTTACCCTGAGGGTGGTTTAGACTGGTCACCGTCGGGCTCCTCGTCTTAGCCAGAGTCCGGCTGCGGGGGAAAACCAGTCAGAGGGCCAGACCTAGGACGCGTGGTCTGTGTGTGCACACGTGGTTGGGGACTGTGGACGCACGTCGACGGACGTGACCCCAGCTAGTCACTTGTTGTGGTTACTTGTACGGTGTTCGCGCCTCGGGTAGGACCTACCACGTCAGGCGGTTCACCTGCGGTGCGGTGTAAGACGTCAGGGGACGCTACCGGCTGTGCTTCT
Organism: Amorphophallus konjac; assembly: GCA_022559845.1. Lineage (NCBI taxonomy): Eukaryota > Viridiplantae > Streptophyta > Magnoliopsida > Alismatales > Araceae > Amorphophallus > Amorphophallus konjac. The sequence continues at coordinate 102,951,761 of CM040121.1, forward strand.
AGTGGGCGGTACTCCTGTCGAGTTGGGAGTGACAGACTACCAGTTTTCGTGGCTTTTGACCTTCGGGTTTTCGGTCGTGTCGACCGTTGAGTCCTTCGGCTGTTTTGCCGTGGCGCGTGTGTTGGTCTTCGCGTCGTGAGTCTAGCGCTAGTGGCTTTACCGAGGTTCCGTCTTGTGGTGCGGTACCCGTGATCGGATGGTCGGGGTTGCACCTTGGACAGCGTGTCCAGGTTGGCTGTCCGGGGGACAGGCCTCTACGGCGTGGTTGCCGTATGTTTTTACTTCGGTAGGCGGTACTAGCGTGGTTTGGTAGCTTCGTCTGCGTGATCGAGGTGTACCTTCCGGTGCAGTAGGAGTAGCTGTAGTGCCGAGTTTTTGACCGGCCACCGATTTACTGTTCCTGCTGTAGTTGTAGCTCTCCTTTCCGCTACCGCCGTTGTTTCCGGTTGGGGTTCCGCGGGATCCCTGCTGAGTCTCTATTTTGGAGACTCATTCCCTGCTTTTCAGGTGCATCGGTTCTTCCTCGTGGTTCGAGGGTGTGGAGCGGAGGTTCTCAGTTGCCAGCTTGCCGGGCCGAGTGTTCACTTGGCATGTGGTACGTTTTACTACTTTAGACTGTACTTTCTGTTGGACTGGACTCTGTTGTTGCTGTCGTTGTTCTTTCTTTCAGCTTGTTGTTGTTGGTTGTCCTGCTTTATTTCCTATTTCTTTGTGCCTCCACACTCCTTTTAGCCCTTCCGAGCCCTCCCGGCTTGTGGGCGGCGGTGTGAGTCTCGGGTTATCGGGCCTTCCCGGTAATCGGATTCTCGGGTCGTCACAGAACAACTTCTCGCGGAGGTTTCATTCTGTCATTTCAATTTCTATTAAATCCCGTGGAAAATAATTTCTTGCGGAGGTTTCATTCACGTAATTTCATTCTGTCATTTCAATTTCTGTTAAATCTTGCGGAGAACAACTTCTCGCGGAGGTTTCATTCTGTCATTTCAATTTCTGTTAAATCCAATTTCATTCTGTCATTTCAATTTCTGTTAAATCCCGCGGAGAGTAACCTCTCGCGGAGGTTTCATTCTTTCATTTCAATTTCTGTTAAATCCCACGGAGAGTAACTTCTCACGGAGGTTTCATTCTGTCATTTCAATTTCTGTTAAAACCCGCGGTGAGTAACATCCTACTGCAGTCTGTTATTGTGCCATTTCCATTCTGCGCGTTTCCCCGTCGTCTACAACCCCAGTGGAGGCCCAACCCTCTCCGGGGTCCATCTCCCTGCGTCTCGGTGCAACCCCACGTCCCTCGCGTCTCCTTTGTCGTGAGATCGTCAACATCTCTTGGCGATCACGGTGGGACCTCTTTTGCTTTCATTTTGGTTACCTTTGTATTTTTGGCACCCACGTGTGCCCCTCCACTCGGCACCCACGTGTGCCCCTCCTTGTTACGCCCGCGCGCGCCGCAGTTGTGCTCTAAGTAACACTTTTTACTTTCATCCCTCGTACACCACGTACACTTCCCCACAGTCCCTGTGATTTCTTGAGAGATGCGTCGTTTCTGAAAGAAGAGCGGGTTTCAAACAGCTCGCTTACTCAGTTGATTGTCTATTCTTCTTTGTTCTCCTGCTATTGTCCCAGTAAGAATAATTTGTTCAGTTCTACTTTGTTTTGTATAATTTCTATTCTTCTTGCTCTATTTGTATCTCATATATCTCTATTTACAGTACTGCATCACATACATCTCCCCCCTTTCTTTTCATTTTTCTAAGGATAACCCTCTCTCGGTAAAGGAAGGACTCTCCATTCGGGAATTCCTCTCGACGGACTAGAATCTCCTTTATCGGGACCTCCGTAAGTCCCCGACAGTGAAGGATTCCCTCTTCGTTCACTGGGTCGATTGTACCATTGAAGTTCCCCGGAGCTTAGTTACCCATTCGTGGTGAGGCGAGTGACCTTAGTTGGCACGGCGGTGGCCAAAATTCTAACTAGGGTCCTACCTTTTTGTGTGAACTTCTAATTTGTGAAAAAAAAAGCAAGCAAAAAAAGAAAACAACAAAAAAAGGACGTAAAGCATCAACTTGTTTGTTAATCTTTGCTTAATTGTTTGTCAATGCATGTTGTTACGCTCCGGCAAAGTTACGAAAATGGTCGGATACGATTATGAGGAGTTTGAGACCGTGGCCTTTGAATATGAGCCCCAAATGAATGACCTGGCCCCATGAGGCTTTTGAAGAGTACCACCCGGATCCTGGCCACCAAGGTGAGCCCCATGTCCACGCCGTGCACACCGGTCCTTCCTATGAACCCTAACCCGAGGTGCAGGCCACAGTCGGGGATACATCCCCTCCCCAGGACATCTCATCCCTGCTAGGTGTCCTCGCCAATACCCAGCTCAGTCTTGAGCAGCTTCAGGCCTTCCAGGCTATCTTAAAGGGAAAATCTGTCTCCCCCTCCTCCCAAAAGCCGGCCACGGCTACCGCCTCTCTTCAAGGGCCTACACAGGCTATCCCTTCCCTCTCACCTCTCAGGCAGGCCGGTCAACAACCTCCTTCTTTTCGACTCCCTTCACAGTCACCGGCTCCAGCCATTTCCCGAACACCAATCCAACCGGGTCCATCCATGGATAGTGTGACGACCCACGATCTGTATACCGAGAAAGAAATCCGATACCATTCGAATCCTGACCCGATGCCCATGAGTCGGGGCTCAGAGGGCCTAAAAAGGAGTGTGAAGGTACAAACAAATAGGAAATAAAGCAGGAAAATTCAACAATTAACAGAAATAAACAACTAACTACAATAGAGTCCAGTCCAACAAAAGTACAGTTTAAGGCAGAGAACGTACCCAGCACCGAGTGAACACTCGGCCCGATAAGCTGGCAGCTAAGAACCTCCACGCAGCACCCTCGAACCTCGAGGAAGAACCGCCGCACCTGAAACGTAGGGGTGAGCATCCTATCATTGGCTCAGTAGGGGTCCCGCGGAACCTCAACCGTAAACAACGGTGGCACGAAAAGTAGCAACAACAGGAATAACAGTAACAGCAGGAACGGTAACACGGTGGCCGGTAAAAACCTCGGCTCTACAGCTACTCCTACAATGTCAGAAACACGCCCCGATCTCCTAGTCGGGGGACCACCAGACTACGAACCACCCTAGCCACGCTACGCGGGAAAACGACCACGCCATCGGGAACAAAACGTTGTCTAGGGGAAAGCCCTCGGTGACGCTCACTGGAACCCCTAGACCTTGGCATCGGGAAAACACCTGGAACTCTACGCAAAAACCACGTCTCACAGACGTGAAGCGGAACTCGACTCACAAGAAACTCATGTCACGTGACAGGAGCACTGCCCACCAGAAGCAAGGCTAAATGCGTCCACTGACGACTTAGTCCACAGCCTCAGGTGTCTCTCTACGACGCCCCAGGTGGAGACCGAGACACCGTATAGTAACCAGGAACTCAAAACAAGGACTAGCTGGGGTCACGCTCGTCAGTGTGGGTCCGCCGCCCCCAACCACGTGTGCATACATAGACCATGCGCCCTAGGTCTGACCCTCTAGCTGGTTCTTCCCCCGAAGCCCGGACTCGGCTGCGCGTGGGGGTCCTACGGTAACCAGCCTAAAAAAATCGTCTCTCTCGAGTAAGCCGCTCCACCATTCCCGGGTGGGTTAGCACACGCGTGCCGTAAGAAGGCTACGACTAGTGGGGGGGTCACTAAACGTGAACACAGAAAATCACGTACGCACCCATCGTGAGTAACGCAGAGTAACAGGTGGCGCGGAGCCACCCGACTTTGGACAGTCCACTAGACCTACTAACCCAACGGTCCTTGAGTCGCGAGACTAGGGTCAAGACCGTCGTAAGCGACAGCGCAACGCCATCAATCGGGCCTAATCCCTAGGTCTGAAACCATGGTGACATGATTCCCAAGGTAGCTCACAAGCAGCCGAGGTAATTCCCTATCCAAGGGAAGAGCGGGAAACTTCCAGCCCCAGGCTGGGCAATTGGACTCACAGTCCAAGGCCATCCACATGGCCCACACGGAAAACACTTCTCGGAGAGACCCACGATGTGCGGGGAGGGCCCACCGCACTCGTACCGACTCACGGCGACTCTCCCAAGCATACACGGAAACTCGAAACACACATGTGGTCACCCAGACTCCACGACTCATGAGCACGCTATTCGAGGTAACACGGAACCCCTGGACACCCCTAAAACACGAACATAAACCCCCGGTGCCTGGGACATTCACGAGACCGAAGGTCAACCACTGGGTCACAACTGGGTCGACCGGGGCCCATACAATGCGAACGGAACACGGCGAGCACGAAAACCGGGTGGCCATCCTATCAGGGTCGTCACTCTGCCTGGCGCTCACCTTCGGACCGCAAAGCGTGGCCTAGTAGTCCAGGCATGACCGCAAGGGCCAAAGACAAACCAAACCTCAAGCGGTCACTCCCGGACCACCAAGCAGGGTGGCGGTCCCCCGCCTGATCGCTAGAGGGAGCCTTGCGGTCAGTCGCAAGGTCGCTACCCCACTGACCTCAAACGATCAAAACACGGACAAATGGTCATGCCCTGACCGCAAGGCAGAGCCTAGCTGATGGGGACATCACCGGCGATCTCATTTGTTCGAGGATCCTGATGCTCGCCAGCAGTGCTACATCTTGTTCGCCACTTTATTCCGAGTCATATGATGTATTTTTCATTTTCTTATTATGTAATTTTCCTTTTATTTGAGTCAAGTCCCTAGGTTAAGGTGTCATCTACCTAGGTTAATTGGCATTAGAGTGGTTAATGAGTCAGTTGGGCCCAATTAAGTGGGCTAGGCCCATGGGCACCCCCTTCTCCCTTAGTTTATTGTCACTAGTCTAAAACTCAGGGTCTTATGTTAAATTGTGGGATTCCTATAAATAGGACCCCAATCTCACCATTTGAAGCTAATGAATGAATGAAATATTGAGTGAAAATTATCCACAAGAATTGTGCCTCCTTCTCTCTCTAGCTCTCTCTCTATTTCTCTCTCTCTCTCTCTCTAAAGAGGGCGAACCCCATTCTCTCTCCTCCCCACCCCCAATTTTGAAATTCACTCTCTCTCCTCCCCATTCACCTCTCATTAAGACCCCTTCCCCATACCTCCCATTTCATTCCCCTCCAACCCCTAGGTGGAATCCCCTTCTCCTAGGCACCTCTCCCTCCTCCCAAGCAACCTTTCCCCTTCCCCATACAACCTTTCATTTTCCCAAGGGAGAATCCCTTCTCCCAAGCACCCCTTCCCCTCCCCAAGGCAACCCTTCCCATTCCCTAGGCCCCCATTAACCCCTCCATTAACCCCACATTCAAACCAAAGGAGAGTTCCCTCCCCCCTCTCTCCTTCCCAACCCAAATTCGCAGCTCCCCCTTACTCCACCTGTTAGACCACCTCCCAGCCCCCTTTCTGCCCCTCCCACACCTTGTATCACCCCCTAACAGACCCCCACATAGTCAGGTGTCACCCCCACATCCATCCACCCCATTTCCCACCCCATCTACTCCGTCTCCCATCACCTATCATCACCCTATTCATCTCAGTCCGCAGGCAGCAGTCAAGAGTCGAGTTGCAGAGTCAACCACATCTTCACCGCACATCTTCTGGAGGCGTATCCTACATTTCCGGAAAGCTCTTCCAGTTGTCTTCGCAGGCGAGGTGATCCCGCCCAAATTCGAGTTCGGAGCTGTCCGGGAGAGCCATTCTTCACTGACTGCGCAGAACCAATCCGGCCAGAAACCAGAGCTTCCATTCAGAAGCTACTGCGACCACACCGGTGCTCCACTTGGTGCGCCACTTGACCGGGGAGAAGATCCACCAGTCCTCTATCCAACACAGCAAGTGGGACCTCGTTTGGAGTTTGGAGCTCCCCGTTCCAAATTACTTTCCCCAGGTGCGCAGGTCAGTCCTGTCAGGGACTGATCAGACCCCCTCTCACTCTTCGGGTTCCACCTCCCTGCTCCGACCTCGTCTGGTGCCCTCCCTGGTGGCCACTCGAAGAAGACTCGTCCACGGTCATCCTCGACTTGGTCCCGCCTCAATTGGACTTCGGGAGTGACCGTGGCACCTACGTCCACCTGCTGCTGCACCCTGGGACCAGTCCGAACCAGAGCGCAGGGAGCATGATCCAGAGCCCGCCCCCACTGGTGTCGACGTCGGGATCGTCCATAAAAATTCACAGGCATTCTTTGGTCTGTCAGAGACGTTTCGGCTCTGGTTTCGTCGACTTCCGAGTTCGGAGGAGTGCGTGGCAGTGTCTACATCAACCCCCTGTCTGGATATTCTAGAATGGGGCAGATCGTTCGGCAATAGCTAGTTCACCACCCCACCCCGCCTGGCCGGCTTAACGCCCCTCCCTGTGTGGAGGTAGTGTTTGTTTGTAACTAAAATTTCCCTTTCCCTAGTCCAACCCCCCCTGCGTGGGGAGTAGTGCATGTAATATTTGAACAGGGGAAGCTACACCGACGCAGTGTGCGGGGAACCCACACTCCCCCGCTCGCCCTCGTCTCTGGCCGGGATCGGTGTCTTCACACCGATCAGGTGAGCTTCGGACCACTCTCCTCTACTGGTTTCTTACCTTTGCTTAGTTTAGTGTTATCTCTAGTTGCGCCGTCGGCAGTGAGAGAGAGCTCGTTCCAATTTTCCATCAATTCGAGTGCCACCGCGGGTGAGTTGTGAGGGAGACACTACATTCCACGCCCTCGGCGTGCCGGCCGCCCTTGAAGTTGGGCATCCCTATCCCATTGGGGTCCATCCCCAGCCAGCCATATCCTTGGAACCCCAAGGTCCACTTTGGACCCTCACCATCATCGCCGGTCCGCCTACGGGCCCGGGTGCGCGCCTCGCAGGAGAACCGCTTGTGAGATATCGTCGTTCGGTCCGGTTGCTTGCAAATTCAGGTCCAAGGGGTCGTGTCACATCAAATTGGTATCAGAGCAAGTTCTAGACCTGTCTCTACTAAGTCTTGTCCTAGGGCCATTGTATGCATCACCCTTATCCACCATCATGACTACCTCATACTTGGCATATTCGCCACTCTTAGGCCCATTAGAAGCCTTTGTGTTTGACGGAACCCACCCTAGTATATATCTAGAGTGGGAGGACTCCATAGATCGACACTTTGGGAGGTTCACGCTACTAGGGCCTATGCAAGTCAACTATGCCAAGAGTTTGCTCTGGCGCCAAGCTAGGAAAGAATGGGAGAACATTGTAGGTTTGAGAGAAGCCAAAAGGGAAGCACCCATTGAATCTTGGGATGAAATGAGGGTCGATCTTAGAAAGATCTACGCACCCCAACCCAAACTTCTTCAACCAACCGATCTTCCACCCCCGACCCCAACTCCAACCCAAGAACTTCCCCGACCAAGCCCAACCCATGTCCACCCATGTTCACCACCCCGAGAGTACCATGCACTTACCATTATCACTCCACCCACCATAGACTATCATACCCCATTATCCTTGGAAGTTATGGCCCGCACACATACCCAAGTGGAGATGGATGCCAATCCGGGTCCACCTCCCACCATAGAGAACATCCTAGACCCCCCACTTCCACCCACCTCTCCTAGTCCGGGTCCTCATGAGCCGCACACCGTCACCATAGATGAGTCCATTCTCCAATGGCTCAAGCAATGTCCCACCCTCCTGAGCTCACCACCATTGGGATATCAATCCCAAATTGTTCCCACTCGGTCTCCCCATGTCACTTTACAAACTTTCTACTTCGCGGGAGACTTGGGAGACCTTGTGGATTGCCTATATTGGCAAGTCCACTTGACCGGTTTGCTTGCCATGGGACCTTCGGAGCCTAGCACCATTACGTTTGCCCACCCCACCATTGGCTCCATCACTTCCGTTTGCACGAGTGGGCATTGCACTATTGAGATTCTTCTATTTCTCCCAAAGGATGAGAAACCCATCTTGGCCCACTCCCCACCCATTAATGTTCCAATTGATTTGATTGGCCAACCCACTAGAGACCTTGGCCCAATTACCTTGGAGGAGGATGACTTACCATTTGAGAACCTTGAAGACATGGAGTTCCTCTCTCTAGGTGGCCCCTTCCTTGATCCCTTTGACCCCTTCCTTTGGGAGCTTGAGTACCCATGTGACCCACCCACATCACCCACCACCCACCCTTTCCTACCCACACCCACCATGTTGGACCAAGCCCACCTCAACAATGACCCAGGTTACACCATAGGAACCATGACCTTAGACAACACCCGCCTAGAGATCGAGGAAGTGCCCCACCCCATATCCACCTTCCTAGATCCCTTCGACCCTTTCACATGGAAGTTCAAAGGCTGTCCCACACCTATTCACAAGGAAGTCACCTTTGGGATAAGCGTGCATGTGTCTAGGCTTACCACACCACTTGGCATGAACACTATGTTGGGTCCTTTCATTCATATCACCCACATGCCAAGTAGGAAGCATGAGTGGTCCATATTCGGATGTAATGGTCCACCTTCATTCATCATGGGTCTTAAGCATAGTAGGAGCATTCACGGATGTCCAGGACCCCCGGCATTTGCTATACCCATGCGCAATAGATTCCCCTACGGATGCCCCGGCAATCCAACCATTGTTATGAAGTCAATGCATGATAGGGCCACTTGTGGCTGCCCCGGTCCACCTAAGTTCATCAAGGTTCACATGGCATCAAAGCACGATAGGTCAATTTATGGTTGCCCCGGTCCACCTTTGCACACTACCCACTTTCACAACCACTCACCGCATCATAATGCATGGCATGAGCATACACGCAAGCAAATCGCAACAAGCGGTGAGGTTCACAAAGAGCGGGAAAAGGCTCGCGAGCGCCACTTGGAATTCCAAGTAGGTAACCTATCGATGGTGGCATTGGAGTGGCTCTACCCTAGAGTCACCTCCAACTTGAGGGCACGAGGACTTGGACCTTGCCAAGTTCCGAGTGACTTTGGCAACCCAGCTTATGGGTTGGACTTACGAATGGGTTTTGAGATTCACCCCATTTCCCACGTGGCGGATCCGGCACCCGATATGGGCACCGCGGTAGATCCTAGTGAGTACCTTGAGCCTATATCTTTCCTTGTGAGTGATACCCTCGGAGAGCCACCAAAAATCAGCCTGAGAGCCCGACGTGTGCACACAGAGGCAATACTGGGCAAGCAGGGTACCATCGCCAGCAAGAGGGTGTGCCCAAGCCACCGTGAGAGGATGAAGGACCGTCCCCTGGTTGCGGATGTAGGGTTGAGTTTGGAGGTTGAGGTTCACCCCGAGCTGCTTTAGAGGACCACTTCCCCAGAGGACCCATACTCGACGGAGTCGAGTTCTCCGCACCCCAAGGGTATGATGGGGACATCACCGGCGATCTCATTTGTTCGAGGATCCTGATACTCGCCAAGCAGTGGTACATCTTGTTTGCCACTTTATTCCGAGTCATATGATGTATTTTTCATTTTCTTATTATGTAATTTTCCTTTTATTTGAGTCAAGTCCCTAGGTTAAGGTGTCATCTACCTAGGTTAATTGGCATTAGAGTGGTTAATGAGTCAGTTGGGCCCAATTAAGTGGGCTAGGCCCATGGGCACCCCCTTCTCCCTTAGTTTCTTGTCACTAGTCTAAAACTCAGGGTCTTATGTTAAATTGTGGGATTCCTATAAATAGGACCCCAATCCCACCATTTGAAGCTAATGAATGAATGAAATATTGAGTGAAAATTATCCACAAGAATTGTGCCTCCTTCTCTCTCTAGCTCTCTCTCTATTTCTCTCTCTCTCTCTCTAAAGGGGGTGAACCCCATTCTCTCTCCTCCCCACCCCCAATTTCGAAATTCACTCTCTCTCCTCCCCATTCACCTCTCATTAAGACCCCTCCCCCTTCTCCATACCTCCCATTTAATTCCCCTCCAACCCCTAGGTGGAATCCCCTTCTCCTAGGCACCTCTCCCTCCTCCCAAGCAACCTTTCCCCTTCCCCATACAACCTTTCATTTTCCCAAGGGAGAATCCCTTCTCCCAAGCACCCCTTCCCCTCCCCAAGGCAACCCTTCCCATTCCCTAGGCCCCCATTAACCCCTCCATTAACCCCACATTCAAACCAAAGGAGAGTTCTCTCCCCCCTCTCTCCTTCCCTACCCAAATTCGTAGCTCCCCCTTACTCCACCTGCTAGACCACCTCCCAGCCCCCTTTCTGCCCCTCCCACACCTTGTATCACCCCCTAACAGACCCCCACATAGTCAGGTGTCACCCCCACACCCATCCTGATGCGGGACGGGACCACGGACATGACAAGCTCGTGACTGTCCCTTAACGAGGGAAGCGTCGGACGTGCGCGATTGAGAAACCGGCAATGAGCTAGGGTGATCGGCTCTCTCGTGTGCCCGGATCGGGTCACGGGACGGTGTCGCACTCTCTTGCAGCAGCGGTAATGAATAAATAAAGCGAGCTAGATATCCCTACACATGCTCTCTAGCAGCGGCATAAACAAATATATATGAAGTAAGCAAAATGCAGAGAAGGGAGCGAATGCGATACCTCCATACGCTCGGCGTGGGGAAGACGGACCCGGCCGAAACTCGTACTCCCGGGATAAATATTACACAATGATGACAGTAATGAAATATCGCCCACTCCACGTAGGGAGCTAAAGGGCTACACAACTGGGCCCGGGAGGACCGAATTCGGGTTGACGGGCAGCTTCTCGCGTCTCTTCGGCACCACCCGAACTTGTGGCTGTGGGGCCCACTTGCTGTCCGGAGGGGCCGTGTGGGACCCGGTGGTACCGCTGTAGTGGAGACACTTAGGGAGGCGTTCCCTGGGTTGGCGGCACGCTGGTTCGCCGGTCGGAGGCCGGGCAGCTCCGATCGGCACCGGTCGGAATAACCGGCCACGGACCTGCCGGTTCTGTTTTCCGGCGCGCGCTCCGGTGAGAACGGACGCTGCGATCAGCCCCGACGTCGGAATGCGGCGAAACTGGCGCCGTTGGAAAGATGCTTCGAAGGGCTTCAACCCAAGGTGATTACAGAAAAATAATCAAGCCTTTACTTCTAATTGGCGAATTTTGAAGGTTGCAGTTGTACAGTGTCTGAACTCTCAGACTAGCAGGGAACTTTCCTGAGAGTTACCTTTGACCGATATGAAGACCTCGGATTCAGACTTTGACTTGTTCATGAAAGTTGTAGAAAATCAAGTAAGGAAACCAAAACTTTTTTTGGATCTAGATTTGGAGGTGATGGGGATTTGTTCAGATTTTGGAAGTGGAGGGTGGTCGGATCTGGGATCTGACTGAAAACACTGTACCTGAGGAAGAACACGAATTTCTAAAAATATATATAAGGCTGATAAAAAATTAAGAAAATTTTTAGATGTAGGGGGTGATGGACAGAAGTCCCAGTAAAATTATGAGGGTTTGGACAAAACAAAAAGATGGCCGGAGGTGGGAAACACAAGGCTGCTATCACTATAGACAGAGACAAAACATAACTAGGAATGAAAGATGCACGAAAATGAGAAAATACTAAACGATGGAATTTGGGTGTGAAAATTTAGGTGGAGCTTGGGATACAAGGGAAGAATACACCATAAGAATTGCAGATCACGAAGAGGTCGTGGCTGATAGCAAGAATTTCGGGAAGAGACCTCTATCCAGTAGGACAGAACACCGAGAACGGTTTCGCGGCGGCTCGAAGGCGGCACGAACGGCGGCGGCGGCGGCACCGACGATCACCGGAGATAGAGGGGAGGGGATAGGAGGTAGAAACACTCTAGAACTTGAGGTTGGAGGAGAGGAACTAGAGGGGAGAGGGCTGGGGGCGCACCAAGCTCTTGGCCATTCAACAAAAATTCTGATTTTTCATTGATTTTCTCATGAAAATACAAGCTTATATATGCCACCAATCTAATCTAATGTGGACCCTTGGATCAAGGGTTGGGGATTGAAGGGCTGGGATTGCATGCCACAAACAAAAAAAAAGCATTTAATAATAGGGGAAGGGGGCGGCCTATTGACTATAAGGGGAGTTGAATGGGGTAGGTGGCCAACCTATTAGAATGTTGACCCATTCAAGCACATGTGTCCATATGACCAGCCCACCCTTCTAGATGTCCACCTAGGAAGGTTGACCAGGCCCACAAGGTGACATGGACCAATGGGAAAGGGCTGAGGGCCCCCTTGCTGGTCCTACTGCCTAATTGCATAAAAACCCACACAATCCATGGAAATGACTCCTTGGCTTATAAAGCCTTACATTTACGTACATACTTTCCCAAGGATATAAACACAAACTAAAAGGACATAAATGTAATAAAAAAATTATAGGCTCGGTGTCGATTCCCATCACATCCTCCCCATTTCCCACCCCATCTACTCCGTCTCCCATCACCTATCATCACCCTATTCATCTCAGTCCGCAGGCAGCAGTCAAGGGTCGAGTTGCAGAGTCAACATCTTCACCGCACATCTTCTGGAGGTGTATCCTACATTTCCGGAAAGCTCTTCCAGTTGTCTTCGCAGGCGAGGTGATCCCGTCCCAATTCGAGTTCGGAGCTGTCCGAGAGAGCCATTCTTCACCGACTGCGCAGAACCAATCCGGCCAGAAACCAGAGCTTCCATTCAGAAGCTACTGCGACCACACCGGCGCTCCATTTTGTGCGCCACTTGACCGGGGCGAAGATCCACCAGTCCTCTGTCCAACACAGCAAGTGGGACCTCGTTTGGAGTTCGGAGCTCCCCGTTCCAAATTATTTTCCCCAGGTGCGCAGGTCAGTCCTGTCAGGGACTGATCAGACCCCCTCTCACTCTTCGGGTTCCACCTCCCTGCTCCGACCTCGTCTGGTGCCCTCCCTAGCGGCCACTCGAAGAAGACTCATCCACGGTCGTCCTCGACTTGGTCCTGCCTCAATTGGACTTCGGGAGTGACCGTGGCACCTACATCCACCTGCTGCTGCACCCTGGGACCAGTCCGAACCCGAGCGCAGGGAGCCTGATCCAGAGCCCGCCCCCACCGGTGTCGACGTCGGGATCATCCATAAAAATTCACAGGCATTATTTGGTCTGTCAGATACGTTTCGGCTCCAGTTTCGTCGACTTCCGAGTTCGGAGGAGTGCGTGGCACCGTCTACATCAACCCCCTGTCCGGATATTCCAGAATGGGGCAGATCGTTCGGCAATAGCTAGTTCACCACCCCACCCCGCCTGGCCGGCTTAACGCCCCTCCCTGTGTGGAGGTAGCGTTTGTTTGTAACTGAAATTTCCCTTTCCCTAGTCCAACCCCCCCTGCGTGGGGAGTAGTGCATGTAATATTTGAACAGGGGAAGCTACACCGACGCAGTGTGCGGGGAACCCACACTCCCCCGCTCGCCCTCGGCTCCGGCCGGGATCGGTGTCTTCACACCAATCAGGTGAGCTTCGTACCACTCTTCTCTGCTGGTTTCTTACCTTTGCTTAGTTTAGTGTTATCTCTAGTTGTGCCGTCGGCAGTGAGAGAGAGCTCGTTCCAATTTTCCATCAATTCAAGTGCCACCGCGGGTGAGTTGTGAGGGAGACACTACATTCCACGCCCTCGGCGTGCCGGACGCCCTTGAAGTTGGGCATCCCTATCCCATTGGGGTCCATCCCCAGCCAGCCATATCCTTGGAACCCCAAGGTCCACTTCGGACCCTCACCATCATCGCCGGTCCGCCTACGGGCTCGGGTGCACGCCTCGCGGGAGAACCGCTTGTGAGATATCGCCGTTCGGTCCGGTTGCTTGCAAATTCAGGTCCAAGGGGTCATGTCACATCACTAGCGGTCTTCACCAGAACGCTAAGGCACCCTGGCGGTCCATCGCTCGACCGCAAGGCTCGAACCGACAAACGGGACCCCTAGTGGTCTCCACGTGACCGCTTAACACCCTAGCGGTCCCTGGAAGGACCGCTAGTGTGACGACCCGGATCCCAGATACCAGATATACCCGAAAGGACTATCGAATACACCTGATACCACTTGGAACCCGCGAGGCCTCCCAAGAGCGGTAAAGCTCCGAAGGGATAAAAGGATTGTCGTGTAGTACATTAAAGCCACAGAGATAGTACAGTAAGCAATAATATTTCCTTAGATCGGGTTGCTAAAGTAGCAAGAAATAAAATTTACTTTTTAATTAACAGTTTCAATTTAACAATTATACCAGAGTCCAATCCAAGAAATTAAAGACAAGTACAGGCCACAGAAAAAGAACGTACACTGAGGTCGGGGGATACCCGACGCAGGTACCGCTGGCAGCTACAGACGCGCCACACCAGGAACCACGAACATAGACGACGCCACCCACCTGAAAAGCAGGGGTGAGTCTCCAAACAGAGACTCAGTAGGGGTCACGCAGATCCCCACTGAACAACACACAGTACACAGAACTGAAAGCAACAGTAGTAGCAAAGCAGGAAAAGCTACACTATAAAGCTATAAAAAGAATAGGAACAGCAGGAGTAGGGAATAGGCTAAGAGTAAGGGAAGCTAAAAGAAAAGGGAAAAGCGAGGCCGTAAAACTCGGAACACGGCCACCGAGAGGAACTCGACTCCCTAAGCTACTCCAAGCAGCGACAGAAGGGCGACTCTGATCTGACAAAGTCAGGAGTTACCGATCTACCGACACGATGCCAGGCCTAAGACAAAGACCTGCAAGGACAGACAAAAGTCTAGAAAAGACCTAGACAGACGACAGACAGACTCGACGACACACACGATTAGAACGTCGTGCACGTAACACAACACTGACCTCAAGTAGGGCCACGAGAGGGCTAACTCAGAAAGGTCACGACGCACAAGAAACGCGAAGAGTCACGTATCACGTGACGGAAGCACCTCCTCACAAGAAGAACAGCCAGCTACGTCCACTGACGTCTTACACTGCGCCACGAGTGTCTCGCCTACGGTACCGCCAAAGCCACGGCAGAGTCGCAGACACGCACTGAACCAAACAGGAACTACAACAACAAGTAACTCATCAGGGTCATGCCCGTCGACGTAAGTCCTCAGCCCCTGACCACGTGTGCACACACTGGCTCTTGCCCAAGCCAGGCCCTCTAGCTAGTTTTCTCCCTCAGTAGGACGCTACCGCTGGCCAGGAGCCCACGGAACTAGCTTATAAACTGTATCTCGGGAACTACCCTTTCCACCCCCCTGAGGTGGGTCAACACACTGGATCGCGTGCATCGACAGGCCACGACAAGTGGAGGTTCACAAGACACCAGACTCAGAAACACAAGTGCTAGAGTACAGACAGTTAGAATGCACTGTCACACATACTACTAGGCACCACTGGCAGTACAACCACTGCCAACGGACTCAGGACTAGGCAACTAGACCTACAAGTAACGATCCTTGAGTCAGACGACTCAAAGGCAAGATCGTCACTGACAGCGGAACAAGCCGCCAATCGGTCTAATCCTAAGCCACGGGAAACGACGCTCCGCAGAAAATGACTCACGGAGGTCTGAGGGAACACCGAGGACCCTCAACATGCCTGGACACGCAAATCAAGGTAAAATAGTATCTCGAGGCATCCAGAACCAGTGTCTCGGACTGGACAGAACCGTCGAGACACCCACACAAGGTCACCCGTCAACCACTGGGTCACACCGGGTTGACTGAAACCAGGCAAGACACACAAGCACAACCCTCTTGGCCACCTCGGGACACGGTTACAGCCCTCATAGGACATCGGGTGATGTCCACGTGACAATGGGCGAACCACAAGGTCAAGCCAAGATACCGGAAACCAAACCACCGGTAAACCACTCTCTGGGCATAGGCTATCCATCACCCGGCCGCTAGGTCAACCAAGCAGTCAAGGAGGACTCGTCACGCAACCAGAGGCAAAGACATTCTATAGCAGGAAAGAGAATCCTACCTCAAGCAAGAAAACTCCTGGCTACCCTATGACGTAGCCTTAGCCCTCATAGGATGTAAGGAGACATCCGCGGGAAAACGGGCAGGCCACAAGGTTAAGCCAAGACAATCATAAACCAAAACGACGGAAATCGGAGCTCTAGGACTGTAACGCACCACCCTTAGACCGTTACATGAATGTGGCGGTCTAACGCTAGGCTGTTACACTCTAGAGAAAACAAGACTGTGGCGGTCTAATGAAGACGTGCTACAGCGACGTGACGGTCGAAGAATGAGCCGTCACAGACACCGCCCTATCCAACACCTAAAATGCACAAGGCATGTAACGGCCTAACCTAGGTGCGTTACACAGTTCTGACGCACCCATCTAGGGCCGTCAGGGCCAACAGACTCAAGCTTAAAACTCAGACGAACAGCATGTAACGGTCCAAGATGGACGCGTTACAGCACTGTGACGCATGAGGGTAAGACCGCTACACGAACCGACTTAAACGGTCAAATCCAGTCAAACAGAACGTAACGGCCTAGTACAGGCGCATTACAAGGCTCTAACGCACCATGGAAGGGCTGTCAGAGGAACCGACTTACCCAAATCTCAAGAAGGCGAAATGGCCGTAACGCACCTACCTAGATGCGTCAGAGGGCTGTGACGCACCAATACTGGACCGTCACACTCCCACAGCCATGAAAAGTTTAAAACGTTAAAATGCTGTGGCGGTCTATCGTAGGGCCGTCAGAAACTGTGACGGTCTCTGCAACGACCGCTACACCGGTCACAGCGGGAAAAAGGTGGAAACGCCGAATCGGCCTGTTCCACGCCCCATTCACGCCGAAGCGCAGGGGAAACAAAGCTAAACGATGAAAAATAACTTCGGGAGGCTAAAAAGCCCACATGCACGCATTGAATCGCGAGATTGGGGTGATTTAGACAAATCGACCATAATCGAGTCACCGACGTTCCCGGACTCCTACCGGCCTCGAATGACGACCGATCGACACGAAACTAACATGAATGGGATCCAGACATCCCAGCGGTCATTTTGACACTAACTAGACCAAGATTGGTTGCCGTTTTTCGGCGAACCCTGAAAACTCCAAAAATGATGATTTTCACTAAATCGGCCCGATCTCTCCCGATCGAGCACCAAACTACGCACAGAAGCAGGGAAAACGTGCAGAACAGGTAGGCGATCCATCTCCCTACCTCCACCGAAGAAACCATGCCCCGAAGGGAGTAAATCGCGCCGAAAACCTCGCCGCGAGCTCAAACGCCGGCTTTGAATCCACCATTCGGGATCGCGCCAAAATCGCTCCATCCTCGCCCCGTCGCGCACCCGACCAACTCCACAGCATCCCCAGCACTTGCCCCTAGGTCCTCCGTCTTCAGCCAGAGCCGAGAAGGTGAAACGGGAGAGAAACGAAGAGAGAGGGGCGGCGGCATGAAATGAGAAGGAGGAGAGAGGAAGGAAAAGAAAAAGGAAAGAAATTGGGAATTTTCCTAATTTCCGAAAAATCCGATTTTTGGCCCTAACTCAGAAAAATACGCAAAAATAGTCAAAACGATCGGCTCAGAGAGTACATCGTTGCTGCAGCATCCTCGAGTCGATGAACTGACAACTAAAGTCACCGTAGGGTTCCGTAACTAGTACGAGAGAAAAACCCACACGGATCGTAAAACTCAACTCGGAAGCCACAAAAGCGAACCGAAACTCACCGAAACAGATCCGAAAGATCCAATAAGGATCCAATAAGACCTACTAAGGATCCAGGACATTACAGCTAGGCCGTCCCGAACCCAAAAACGGCGAGAAAGTCCATTCCAGGCCCCGTTCACACCCATGTGAAGGGGAAAACAAGGGGAAACTAATCCCCAACCTCTCTAGCACTGAGAGGACCCATTTAAATCCCAAAAATATGATCAAAACACTAGATCGAGCTCACACCCCAAAACATGCTCTTTCTCCCAAAATGCTCAAATAAGCCCACACGGCTCACCACGGCCTACCAAAACCACGGGAATTGAAGTACAAGGGTTAAGGATCCATCCCCCTACCTCCACCGAAGATTTCACACGCCGAGATTACCGATTCGCGGAGAAAACGTCGCGAAACCCCCGTCGGCTCACGAACGCGCCACTGAGCCTCATCGCACCACCACGCCTCGATCCTCGACCCATCCTCGTGCTCTTCACCCTCACGCAGTCCCTGCCTCGCCCACCATCTGTAACGCCCCGGTTTTTTTGGATTATTGTTCAGATCAGGATCCGTGAGTTTCGGATCGCTTTTGTGGGTCTCGGACTGAGTTTAGTGGTTTACGCGTGTTTCTATCTGTCAGACCTTCGGAACCCCGTGTAGGGCGAACCATTGCATTCTCCGACTCCGGGATGTTACCACTGCGTTGTGCGTTTTTCAAAGATCGTGGGGAATATTTTTTTCCTATTTTTGTTATTTTTTAGAATTTCTAAATTTTCTATATATATAAACCCCTTTTTCCCCTCTCCCTCACTATCATTTCTCTCTTCTCTCCCTCTCTCTTCTCATGCTCCTCTCTCCCGCTATTCTCCGGCGTCCGACGAAGGTGGACGGGGGCAAGGCGGCGAGGTTTGTGGGGGCATGGAGCAGTGATGATGGAGCGAGGATCGAGGTGGAGGAGCGGCGTTCATCGTTCGTGAGTTCGAGGGTGCCGGCGGTCGTTCGCGGGGCGTTTCGTGACGGAACGGCGTCCACGGTGCGTGGAATCTTCGGTGGAGGTAGGTGGTCCAGGTCAGGCCCTGTCTTTGTGACAGGCCTTTACGGTAGAGTTGCCGTGTGTTTTCCCTCGATAGCTGTAGTGTTAGGTAGTTCGGTGGTCCCCCGACTGTGAGTTTGAGGCGTGTCTTCGGGTACAGTAGGAGTAGCTATAGTGCCAAGTTTTTACCGGCCACCGGGTTGCTATTTCTGCTGTTGTTGCTACTTTACACTATCGCCGTTGTTTATGGTTGGGGTTCCGCCGGACCCCTACTTATAGATCTAATTAAAAATCCATTAAAAATAATAAAAAGAAAAAGAAAAGAAGGCATGATAAAGGCAAAGAGAAGCATGTGGTGCTATATGGAATGTGATCGCCAGAGACCGCGGGCCTCAAAGGATATAATCAATAAATAAATGAGGGATCGCGATATAAATACCTTAGAGTGTGGGAGATGTAAGTGATTTCCTTCCCTTCCTACCGGCCGGCCGATGGAGGGAGTTCTTCTTTGATTACCCTTAAGCGTGGGAGATGTGAGTGATTTCCTTCCCTTCCGATCGGCTGGCTGATGGAGAGATTCTCGTTTCTTTGATTACCCTTGCAAGAAACAACACCAACAAATAAAATATGGAATTAGAAAACCGAGTGTGTAGTATCAATCCCAAGTGTAATATATACGACGTGAAAACATAGACTGAGACACACCTGATTGGCGTTTTGGCCTAAACCCCTTATGCAAATGGTGGGGATAAAATGATGAATGATGGGATAAAAGCAATAGAGTAAAGTTTGCAAGCGTTGCACTGTTGGGAGGCTCTCAACGCAGTTGAGATGGGGAGGTTAACATATGAAATATGATGCATGCATGTATATGTTGACTGATGCAAAATAAAAGAAACGGAGAAGCAGCAAATAAAGACAGAGGAAAGCAAGAAAGCCTGCTGTTATTTCTCCTGAGAAGGCCCTTGATGAGCATTAGGGAGGAAGTCTCCGATGGATGAAGCAATGGACGCGAGGTAGACTTCTCCTTGAGCCAGAGATCCGGCAGCACCTCTCCCTGTGATTAAAGTCAGCCCTTGATAGAGCCGCAGGGAGCTCTATTTATAGGGGAGATTGGAGTTTAAATCTAAATACAATTAGGATTATTGATTTTGGAAAGAGATAAACCTTGGAAAGAGTCCTCCCTTAATTTCAAAAAGTCATTACAGTCCTTTCCAAAGTGGAAAGGGGCTCAAAATGGAGAAAGAAAGGGGCCCGACAGAGTTCAGAAATCTGGAGGAAATGACGACCCCTCATGCAGTCGTTATTTAAAATAACGACTTTAAGAGTGTCGCTAATCAAAAAAATAGAAAAAAAATAAAAAGAAATAGCGCCCACCTTCTAGGCGTTATTTGAATAACGCCTAGGTGACAGGCACTATTTCATGGAATTTTCACTATTTTCAGAAAATGTCATTTCTCATTTCTCATTATTATTTTCTCATTTTTTCGGTGGATGTGCATCTAACTGTGTTGATTACAATTCCTATTTTTTCATATTTTTCTGACACCCGGAAGGCCACCAAAACACCCCCGAAAGAGCCCCAGAAATATATATTAAAATATTATACAAATGTAATGGATGCCTTCTTACGACGTCGTCATTTCCTTTTTATTTTTTATTTTTTTCATATTTTCTTTAAAATCAAATGACCCCCCCTCATGCCGTTAATTTTTAGAAAATCCGTAAAAATAGAGAAAAATATCCAAAAAATCCAAAAAATAGGGAAAAATAAAAAAGAAAGAAACAAGGGAGAAATCTAAGAAAAGTGGGAAAAACACTCAACTAAAGTCTATTTTAGGGTCAAATTGGGGCATTATGAGGTAATATAAGATGTACTCACAGTAATGTCAATTTTAGCGTGCCTACAGCTGCCCCGCCTTGGCGTCTACTTTGTAAGGGAATAGAGTGAACTGAAAAGTAGATCTCAAGGTGTGATGAGACACACGATCAACATCACCTGATGAGAATTAAATCAAAAGCTCGAGATGAAACAATCTCGAGAAATTCAATGAAATCAACGATGTTTGGATAAAAGAGGGAGTTAATGTGCACGCGGGCACGAGGGAGATAAAAGAAGACGATCAACTTCCAGCGTGGTGGAAGTATCTCAAGTCACAAACATGTAGGTTTCGCCATTGGAGAGCGATTACCAGCCAATGTGGACGTGCTACAGCCAAGGCGTATCTAAGGAAGAAGAGAGTGAAAATAGAGGATAGAGATCCAAAAAAAGGAGCTTTCGAGAAAATGACCCAAAACAGTGACAAAACGAACTGAGGATTCCATTGAGCAATGAATATCTCATATCTGGAAAGATTAAGATCAATTTGACTCTCCAAATCAGCTTATCAGAATGATTTTTCAATGTTGATTCAAAGTCCTACATGAATGCATGCCAGGTTTAAAGGAAAAAATTAAAACAAATGAAAATATAAGATAATCAAGGATAATATTACTAAGTTGTCCAGACTGGGTCAAGAGACCAATTTCGCGAGCTGATATTGAGTCGAAGCCCGTTTATCCGCGCATCAACTCGTAAAAGGGAACCATCGTCCCCAGTCTTAGATGGCTCAACGGCCTATCCGTGTGACTAAGATTCCTCTGGAATCATCATTATTTTTGATGAAGGGGAACTCAAATTTCAGATTTATCAAAGCCACAAGGTCCTTGATATAATCTAGTAGCATATGTAACATATAGTAGGAATGTATACAGGAAAGATGGTGATAGCAATAAGCATGAGGGAACTGAGAAGGGAACGCATCACCGTGGGACTTGGATGATGATGCCCAGACGGTGGGACCAAAAGCTTCTTATCATGCGCTCAAAATTTCATTAGCCAAGATATAATGATGCATAAAGCAATGAAAGTAGCTTAAGCATGAAAGCATAATCGAAACATTCAACAACATTGTATAGCATTGAAAAGCATCATGGAAAGCATAATGTATAAAGCCGTAAAGCAGGAGAGCATTCCAAGTATTTTGTTCAATGTCGTCATGAGGATGATAATCTTGGCAAATCAGAAGATTTATGCATGAAACATTAGCATGAATAATCAGAGAAGCTGGCTCTTGAATGATTAGAGTGATGCGCAGAGCAGTAGAGATAATCAGAGTGATACCCCAAGTGAATTGCTCAAAATGATGGAGAGATGATGATCGAAATGCCCAGGATGACATCAGAATATTGGGAAGAATCAAAAGATTGATAGCAATGAATGAAGAGGACTCATCTCGTGTTCTTGGTCCATTATAAAGGAATTGTCTCTGTAAAAAAAAATATCATCAATACAATGCAGTTCTTTTTGATTTTTGGAATATGCAAAATTTTTATGGGTTTTGAAAAGTATTCCAATTTTTATGTGGATTTTGAGATATTAATTTTTTTGGAATTTTGTGAATATTAAATTTTTGGATTTTCAAGAAATTTATTTTTTTCTTTTTTGGATTTTTTTTGAATTTTGAAAAATATTTAATTTTTTGGATTTTTTTGAAAATATTTGATTTTTTTAATTTAGAGAATTTTTGAATTTTTTGAATTTTTGAGAATATTTGAATTTTTTTTTGAATTTTTGAGAATATTTGAATTTTTAAAAATTTTAAGAATATTTGAATTTTTTTTGTGACAGCTGTGAGATGTGTAGACTCATATTGGTTGCACAGACTTTGGAGTGTGTAGACTTGGAATGCAAAGACTTATGAATGCAGAGACATGGATTGGTTAGACATGGATTGCACCGACCTTGTATTGGTTGGAACGAGGATTGCAACTGACCTTATGTTGGTTAAACATGGGGACTGCACCGACCTTGGCTGGCTGGGGCTGCACCGACTTGCTTTGGCTGTGGGACTGCATCGACCTTGTAATGGCTAGACATATGGAATGCACCGACCTTGTGGATTGCACCGACCTAGAGTGCTAAGGTGTTTAGCCTAAGACATTGCACTGACCTGGAGTGCTAAGGTGCTTAGACTTGGATGGAATGGTTAGACTTATGAAGAATATGGTTAGACTTATGATGAATGCACAGACTTTGGGGTGTGGTTAGACTTATGGAGAATGCACAGATGTATGGAGTGTGGTTAGACTATGGCTTGCACAGACATTGATGTTAAGACTTGGCAAATGCTTGCACTTTGGAAATGCTAAGGCTTGGCAAATGCTAAGACTTTGGAAATGCACAGACCTTGGCATTGGGTTAGACTTTGGATGGAACATGCTTAGACTTATGAAGACATGCTTGGACTTATGAAGACATGCTTAGACTTATGAATGCACATGCTTGGACTTATGAAGACATGCTTGGACTTGTGGAAACATGGTTAGACTTATGAATGCACATGCTTGGACATTGGTTAGACCTGGGAATGGCTTAGACGTGGGATTGGACAGACTTGTATGCTTAGACTTGGATGGCTTAGACTTCGAATGCGCAGACTTGGAATGCTTAGACCTGGATGGCTTAGACTTCGAATGCACAGACTTGGACATTGGTTAGACTTAGACCTATGAAAATGCACCTATGATGCTTAGACTTATGCAAATGCGCATCAAAATGCATGTGAGCCAGCAATGAAGAAATGCGAATGACGACTAGACAGTTGCTACTGATTACGGGGATGGCGCCCTCACGAGTGGGCATTATTTGAAAATAGTTTTTTATGTTTTTTTTAAATGAAATATGCGAACTTTTATGAGTTTTTGGAAAGTTTCCAATTTTTACGAACTTTGGAAAATATATGATTTTTTTGAATTTTGAATTTTGTTTGAATTTTGACTTAGACTTTGCTAATACAGCATCGGAAGGATGTTTAAACCACTGGCTAGGGGTCCTCCTTCCTTCCACTTTCGCTAAAAAAACTACCCAAAGCCGGGCATGCATTTATAGATGGCGCCCTACAGTCGACTGCCTATGGTTAACGGTGCCCCTACCAAGGCCATACCCGATAATCATTCGGTCTTGGAGGGAGAAGAGAAGAACAATTGGAGATAAGTTTCGTGCAGGATGGGAGATGTCGGGACTTGAATTCCTTCTGGGGTATTATCCCTCAAAGACGTAGTCTGTTGCGCCGGGACTTTGTGCCTTTGATTTTTAGACCCTTGACATGCATATGACTAGGGTTTTCCCTGCGGGGACTTTGCCACTCTTGTCATGCCTTAATTCATAATTTTACTTTTATCGAAAATTTGACTTGAATTTTATAATAGCCCTTTTTGGCTAGATGTATCATGAAAATTTACTTTAATTTGGGTCAAGACTGCCCCTATTTGAGACTTCTCTCGTATTGAGGATTACCTAGGTTGGTCATCTCATCCGTCAACCTCTTGCACCTGCACTTGGCCGAGTAAAGAAGAGAAAAGACTTTCAGGTATACTCATGGCATGGCCAAAGTAGCAACGGTGTTTATCCAAAGGAGCCAGCTAAGGATGCCGTGAAGTGTATGGAGTGCCCAGCTAAGGGTTGCCCTTAACAAGCGGGGAGAGAATGCCGAACTCCCAGCGCATGGTTTTTATTAACCAAAGTGCTGTATAGCAAGCCTAAAGACTCTTTTTTTTTCTGAAATTGACTTAATGAAAAGGCCTAAGATAAAGATCTAGAATAACACTCTTGATCATGTTAAGAAGCACTTCATTTTGAAAAATTGTGCATAGAGATGTTGAACGCAAACCTTATGCAAAATATTACCTTGCAACCTTAGGAAACAGCAACTGCCGGAGGCGATCTTGATCATCATGAGATTTGTCCTCTTTGGCAGATAAAAGGAATGGAAGCCAAGGTTTGAAGTGGCTTAACAAGAAAGAGTGGTGTCCAGACCTGACTCAGACGAATAAGGATGAAAAGAAAAGAGGCGAGGGCTAGAACTCCCTCACTAAGGTGCGGAGACCCTGATCACATGAAAGGTCTACAGAAGGAGAGGAAAATCAAGAAGTGGTAGTGAGGACTCGGAAGCAGTGGGAGAACGGACAGATGCCCAAAGCAGTGGATGTGGAAGAAGTTGGGTCGGACTCGTGATTGGGAGGAATTAGAAGAAGAAATTGATAGATGGAAAGAGGCGGATCCGGAGGGTCTGGAGGTAAGAGAGGAGGAGAATCATGATGCAGGTAGGAATCATCCGGAGGTTCCGGAGGAAGAAGACACCATGGGACGCGATGCCCAGGGAGGACGGGAGAGAAATCTGGAGGATTCGGATATGGAGGTATAGAGGGGCGCGATGCCCTAAAAGGGACGTCCGGAGGTTCCGGAGGAGGCAAGTACCGAGGGATGCGATGCCCTGGGAGAATCAGTGGGAATCCCGGAAGATCCGGACATGTGGGTGTATTGGGGCGCGATGCCCGGAGAGGGAGATCTGGAGGTTCCGGAGGAAGAAGACACCATGGGACGCGATGCCCATGGAGGAAAGATAAGTCCGGAAGTTCCAGAGGTGGAAGGTGTAAAAGGGCGTGATGCCTTAGAAGGACGGGAGAGAAATCCGGAGGATCCGGATATGGAGGTGTGGAGGGGCGCAATGCCCTAAAAGGGAGGTCCAGAGTTTCCGGAAGCAAGAGAGGAGGAGAATCATGATGCGGGTAGGAATCATCCGGAGGTTCCGGAGGTGGGAAATCCCGAGGGACGCGATACCCTGGGAAGAGGTATGAAAAAAGATGATTAAAGAGGAAGAAAAGAATGAAGAGAACAAAGGACGGGATGTCCTGGAGGAGTAAGAAGATAAATCGGAGGAGAGAGAAGAAGGAAGGGAGATCTCGAGGTTCCGGAGGGATAAAATGAGAAGGGGCGCCATGCCCATAAAGAATCGAGGAATGGGGTAAGAGATCCCAAGGTTCCAAAAGGATGTGGAGAAGGAAGGCGCAATGCCCGGCAAGTGTAAGGGGACTCGGAGGTAAATAAGAAGAGAGAGTTATAGGATCCGAGGGTTTTGGAGGAATAGCGAAAGAAGGGACGCAATGCCCTAGGAAGAGTGATAATAAATCCGGAAGTTCGGAGGAGGAAGGTGTAAAAGGGCGTGATGCCTTGGAAGGACGGGAGAGAAATCTGGAGGATCCGGATATGGAGGTGTGGAGGGGCGCGATACCCTAAAAGGGAGGTCCGGAGGTTCCGGAGGAGGCAAGTACCGAGGGACGCGATGCCCTGGGAGAAAAGATAAGTCCAGAAGTTCTAGAGGAAGAAGACACCATGGGATGTGATGCCCATGGAGGAAAGATAAGTCTGGAAGTTTCGGAGGTGGAAGACACCATGGGACGTGATGCCCAAGGAGGAAAGATAAGTCCGGAAGTTCCGGAGGTGGAAGATGTGGAAGGTCCGGAGGTTCCAGAAGGCGGAAAGATACGGGTTCAGAAACCCGGGAAAGAAGAAATGCAAATGCATGTGAATGCCTTATGATGGATGTAAGGGACGCATGAAATGCATGATATGCAAAGAATGCAGAGAATGCATGGAATGAGAGGGTAAGATCCTCCTCCTCACCCATGGAGTGGCCCGTAGAGAGAAAAATGTGGGTGGAACAGAATAAAGAGTGAATGAATTGGTGGAAAGCCCTTTAGCGAAAGGATGCCCACCCCTGCATGGTAAGGAGAGTGCCTGGCCAGACGGCTCAATGGATGGAATTAATGCCCGAATACTCTCATGTGTTATAGCAATATGGGAAGAGAACCCCTTCGTTTGACAAGGGAGTCGTATAATGACGGAACGATGGGTAATGAGAGCATTAAAAGGGCATCGACCAATGAATAAGGTGACTTTTATAAAGGATCGATATGGCATCGATTTAGAAGGATTTATCGTAGCGAGCCCTGAAGGAGACTTCTCAAATATACCCAGCATAATGGCACGGATCGGCATCTGGCAAATAAAATCTTGAATTTTGAATGGCATAGTCGTGGTCAAGCCCTTCTTGCCCGATTCTTGGATATCCCTGGCACATGTGCTTGTAGGAATACACCCACTGTGAGTGGTAGAGGAAGGTGAAGCGGAGGCGGTAAGCTTGATGAGTAGTGGAGGTGTAATGGAGAGTTTTAATGGAAGGGTAAGCGGAGGTTCAAACACGTCGGGCTTCTCCCCTTGCTCGGAAGCGACTGGGATCGGCTCGAGTGCAAAAATAGGTGAGTCCTACCAAGGACTAGCCACGGGTTCGGGTAAAGGTGTAGGTAAAGTTAGGTTTAGGGTAATTGGCTTTGGGGTTATAGTGATAATGGAGGCCTTAGGTGGCGACAATGGGGTGTTATTTGGTTTAGGAAAAGGTTTAATGGAAGGTTCAGCGAAGGCCGGTGTAGTGAAGGCAAGCTCGGATGGATTGGTGGGGGCTAGTGGGGTAAAGGTTGATGAAGGAATAAAAGGATAAGGTTTGGTGCGTAGGAAGCGCCGGATAGGGCGAGAGGTATTAGGAATAGGATAAGGCGCATGGTGTACCGGTGTGGGTGATTGTAGTATCGACCCGTCATCGTAACACCAATTGTTCTCATAAACGGGGTTAGGGACGGTGGCTTCGTCCTGAGCAGGGGGTTCATCGGGTGGCAGTGGAGGAAGGGGAAAGCGAAGAAAGCTCGGTAGGGGCGCGCCTCGAGGGACTTCATCTTGTCGTGCCGTCTCCAAATCTTCATCGTCAAGAACATCAAGTGGATGCCGTTGTGGAGGTGTAATAATGGGTAGTGGATGAGTGTGATGTGGAGGATTAAGTAAAAACGGAGGCGGAGGATCATCATATTGTGGAGAATTTTGTGGAGGTAAATGCGAAGGCGAAGGCGGAGGGCCATATGAATGAGTGGGGTGGATGAGTGGAGGGTGAACGGCGTCCACTTGATCATTGATATCTTGCTCATACGTGTCATTGATGCCATTATCTCTCCTCTCCTTCCAATCTTTTTCCATCTTAGTGATGTTATTCATGAAATCGTGAAGAGGGTTGACTGGAGGAGGAGGAGCAGTGGGCCGCGGGCTTGTGACCCTCTTAAGTTTATCCTCTATGGAAGCAATTTTATCAAGGAGATTTTTCTGGAGGGGTGTAACTTGCACATTGGAGGGTTGGCACCGCGGCCTTGGAGGGGTGGCTTGATATGAAGGCAGTGGAGGTGGGTTAATGGGCCGACCCACAAAAGAACTCGGACGAGCCGAGGTGCAAGGAACATGTGGGCCTTGGGGCCGTGAAGGAGGAATAGAAGGAGGCGGGTGATGGATTGCCCGAGGAAGAATATGTGCAGAAGGGGGTGGATAGACTCCTCGAACGGGAGTGCGAATAAGAGAGGGAGGAGGGTGATGGGCCACCCGGGTTTGAATGGATGGAGGTGGGTGATGGGCCACCCGTGTGGGATTGGAGGGAGGATGAGAAGAAGATGTGCCCTCAACAATAGCCTTAAGGGCTTGGATTTGTTGAGGGGTGAG
Organism: Amorphophallus konjac; assembly: GCA_022559845.1. Classification (NCBI taxonomy): domain Eukaryota; kingdom Viridiplantae; phylum Streptophyta; class Magnoliopsida; order Alismatales; family Araceae; genus Amorphophallus; species Amorphophallus konjac. The sequence goes on from CM040121.1 coordinate 102,979,794, forward strand.
ATGATCTAATGTACGGATGACTTGGGAAACCTTCTCATCATTGGGAGGAGATGGTCCCGAGGGAGTAGTGGCATGCAATGAATGCGAGGGACCATGAGATTGAAAATTGCCCATCGGTCGAGCAATACCATAAAAGTGAGGATGTGGTCCCTTAGAAAGATTGTGGTGAGAATTATAAACTTGAGGATTATAAGATGTGCTAGGTTTATCATCCTCATGAATATATGATTGATTAGACATGGTGGTTTTGTTATCAAGATTAAACATCATGCAAGCAAACAGTTCAACCAATCAAAGCAATGTTACAACGATATTAATCAAGTTGGGATGTTTATGCTTGCTTTTATTTTGACTTAAACCTTGGTGAATTAGGTGATTTTGGAAAAAAAAAAGTGATATAAGTCACACAAGGTAGGAACCTAGTTTCAATATAGGCAACTTCGGCGCCAACTAGGTCAATTTTCACCACAAATAGGCCAACTAAACCCGGGGAACTTCAAGGTACAATCTGCCCGGAGTCCGTGAGGGAATCCACGGGTGCGGGGACTTATGGAGGCTTAGTTTAGCAATTTTCGGTCCAAAGAGACGGAATGCTCAATGGAGGGTCCTTCCTTCACCAAGGGGGTGTACGATCTCTAAGAAGTGAGAGGAGAGGAGGTCCCTAAAGCCAAAACCAATGAATGTAGATACTAATACAAAGGAGAGAAAAAATCACAGCATTATATAACTGACGTGAATAGTGATGCAGTGAAATAGTGAGTACAACACAGAACCAAGCAAACACTTATTTCTGTGAACAGTGATTGCAAATGAAAGGATGGATGCAAGATATACGCCAATTAATATGAACCGTGATATGCTTTAGCAATGAATGCAATAGAGAAAGTGAACGGGTGATACACAACAAATGCACCAAATGCACTGAGGAAGCACAGAAATAGAATATGATATGTACTATGCAACAGATACAAGATATAATATGATATGCCCTATGCAAACAAGATGTGAATGGGACAGAATATGATATGCACAGGGTAAAGGAATGATGCTAATGGTATGTGACAGATAATGGTATGCATAGGGTAAGGGAAATGATGAAACAGAATAGAGGTTTAAGAGAATAATGGGATGGATACTGTGAAATCTGAGAAGCGCTACAGAACTATGCAACATGGAATTGGCCTCTTGTTCAATGGGCGCTATTTTTTTAATATGAAGCAGGAAAGAGGAATCTCAAATAAATCTATAAACTATCGATCACTTGGGAGAAAATGGAAGTGATATGTGGATCACTTGGGGAGGTGCACCGTGGGTGCAAAATAGGAGGGGCACCATGGGTGCCAAAAGAGGAGGGTAATCAAAATAAAAAGACAAAAGGACGTCCCATCGTGATCGCCAATTTGTAGATCTAATTAAAAATCCACTAAAAATAATAAAAATAATAAGAAAAGAAGGCATGATAAAGGCAAAGAGAAGCATGTGGTGCTATATGGAATGTGATCGCCAGAGACCACGGGCCTCAAAGGATATAATCAATAAATAAAGGAGGGATCGCGATATAAATACCTTAGAGTGTGGGAGATGTGAGTGATTTCCTTCCCTTCCTACCGGCCGGCCGATGGAGGGAGTTCTTCTTTGATTACCCTTAAGCGTGGGAGATGTGAGTGATTTCCTTCCCTTCCGATCAGCTGGCCGATGGAGAGATTCTCGTTTCTTTGATTACCCTTGCAAGAAACAACACCAACAAATAAAATATGGAATTAGAAAACCGAGTGTGTAGTATCAATCCCAAGTGTAATATATATGACGTGAAAACATAGACTGAGACACACCTGATTGGCGTTTTGGCCTAAACCCGTTATGCAAATGGTGGGGATAAAATGATGAATGATGGGATAAAAGCAATAGAGTAAAGTTTGCAAGCGTTGCACTGTGAGGCTCTCAACGCAGTTGAGATGAGGAGGTTAACATATGAAATATGATGCATGCATGTATATATTGACTGATGCAAAATAAAAGAAACGGAGAAGCAGCAAATAAAGACAGAGGAAAGCAAGAAAGCCTGCTATTATTTCTCCTGAGAAGGCCCTTGATGAGTGTTAGGGAGGAAGTCTCCGATGGATGAAGCAATGGATGCGAGGTAGACTTCTCCTTGAGCCAGAGATCCGACAGCACCTCTCCCTGTGATTAAAGTCGGCCCTTGACAGAGCCGCAGGGAGCTTTATTTATAGGCGAGATTGGAGTTTAAATCCAAATACAATTAGGATTATTGATTTTGGAAAGAGATAAACCTTGGAAAGAGTCCTCCCTTAATTTCAGAAAGTCATTAGAGTCCTTTCCGAAGTGGAAAGGGGCTCAAAATGGAGAAAGAAAGGGGCCCGGTAGAGTTCAGAAATATGGAGGAAATGACGACCCCTCACGCGGTCATTATTTAAAATAACAACTTTAAGAGTGTCGCTAATCAAAAAAATAGAAAAAAAATAAAAAGAAATAGCGCCCACCTTCCAAGCGTTATTTGAATAACGCCTAGGTGACAGGCGCTATTTCAGGGAATTTCCACTATTTTCAGAAAAGGTCATTTCCTATTTCTCATTATTATTTTCTCATTTTTTTGGTGGATGTGCACCTAAATGTGCTGATTTCAATTCCTATGTTTTCGTATTTTTCTAACACCCGGAAGGCTACCAAAACACCCCTAAAAGAGCCACAAAAATATATATTAAAATATTACCCAAATGTAATGGACACCTTCTTACGCTGTCGTCATTTTCTTTTTGTTTTTTTTCATATTTTCTTTAAAATTAAATGACGCCCCCCCTTATGCCGTTAATTTTTAGAAAATCCATAAAAATAGAGAAAAATACCCAGAAAATCTAGAAAAATAGGGAAAAATCAAAAAAAGGAAAAAAGGGAGAAATCTAAAAAAAGTGGGAAAAACACTCAAATAAAATTTATTTGAGGGTCAAATTGGGGTATTATAAGGTAATATAAGATGTAATCACAGTAATGTCAATTTTAGCGTGTCTACACTACTGAGCCAGTGACAGGAGGCTCACCCCTGCTTTTTAAGTGCGGCGGTTCTTCCTCGAGGTCTGAGGGTGTTGGGCGGAGATTCTTAGTCGCTAGCTCGCCGGGCCGAGTGTTCTCTCAGCGTGTGGTACGTCTCTTCTGCCTTAGACTGTACTTTTGTTGGACTGGACTCTGTTGTAGTTATTTATTCATTTCTGTTAATTGTTGGATTATCCTGCTTTATTTTCTATTTCTTTGTACCTTCACACTCCTTTTAGCCCTACCGAGCCCTCCCGACTCGTGGGCGGTGGGCTAGGATTCAAATGGTATCGGGTCCATCCCGGTATCTAGATCTTGGGTCGTTACAGTTGGTATCAGAGCGTGGTTGTGGATGTACATGGGAATTCAAGATGTTGCAGTGATCAGAGTCTGTAAGGTCCAGTACAGTCGGCAGCTGGCATAGGGTTTCGCGCTTATTTTTCCATTTGGTTTCTCGCGTGAGAGCTTGAGTGCGCTGCGTTGGCGTTGTGAAGGTGGTTGTCATTTTCGTCAGAGTGCCGATGTGGGGCCCAAGAGATGTGATAGAGAGATTTCTTCCCGATGGGTTGTGGCCCCGGTTGTGCTGCGTTGGGCAGAGTGTTGTCGGCAGGTGCGGATCTGCGGTGCTGCATTCGAGGAATCTGCAGTGAGGTCAGGTGGCCGACGAGGATTGCTCGTGATTAAGTGGCCGTGAGCGTGCTCTGAGGGAGTTGTTATTGAGTTTGGCCACCCTGGTCTGAGGTTTTGTCCAGCCTCTGAGGTGTTAAGGTTGTGGTTTGAGGTGTCGGAGTGGGTGCTCTGATCGAGAATTATGCTTGGGTGAGCGGAGGATCTTCTGGGTGAGCTGTTGATTTGTTGAGCCCGATGTTCTTGTTATGCTTTGTGACGTTAGAAATGATGTGTCAGTCCTGGTTACTTTCACGGATTTCGAGATAGGATCGAGCAGAGTTTTCCCAGTAAGCTTTAAGTCCCGCGCTCCGACGGGTGGATGGGTTGTGTTCATCCTGGAGTTGGCTCAAGGTGTGAAGGTTCCACGGTGAGTTCGGGACTCGAGGGTGAGCGTTGGCGGTTGCCGATTGTGGCTCGTGCCGCGGCTCGAGGTGTGGCGTGTTGCAGCTTGAGGAATTACAGTGGCGGAGCATCGGGGGCTGCTATGAATGTAGTCCGATGAGACACGTGGCGAGTGTTGTCGAAGGTGCTGACCTGACGATAGTAATGGTTTTTCTTGTTGCTGGAAGGTGCTGTTCCCAGCATGTGCAAGGTTTGAGGTCAGGTCAAGCGTGGAGTTTCCTTCCATTGGTCGGAAGTGTATTGAGTTTTTCCCTTGGTTGGAGGAGATTGCGTTTGGCTAAGGTTTGTCGTCTTGCATCATGTGTCCGGATTGGTTGGCCTTCTGTGTGCCATGAAGTCTGTGCGAGACACGTTCTATGTTAGCAATGTGGTTGCCTGTGAGAAGTCGTGCCCATTTCCTTGGTGTGTAAGGGTGTTGGCACTATTCTGGAAGGACGAGTGCCGGTTGGGGCGGTGTTCATAAGGATTTGTGGTTGGTGTTGTGGTTCCCGATGTGTGGAGGATTGGAGTCTGTGGAGTTGCAGAGGATTTCCGGGATGGAGGATCCCGAGTCATCCGTGCTGGCTGTGCGCGTGGATCAGAGTGCGCAGCGGAAGCCTGGTAGGCCCATAACCCACAGGTTCAGGATCATAGCGTTGGTTGGTACGGGCGGATTGCTGAGGATGAGTTGAGCAGCGGAGGATTGGTTCCTCGGTATGAGACGTGTTGTTGTCGTGCCGTTGGTAGAGGTATTGTGGTTTGTGGCACTGGCAGGATGGAGAGTTAGGGAAATATATTGTCGAGCGTGCAGCATGAGTACCCTATTTTTTGTTGGAAGCTGTGTCCGCGAATGTGGTTGTGTTTTCGGAGAAGTGATCTCTGAGAGATTATGGGACCCAGTTGGTAGCTGCGAGCGGCTGGTCAGGTTGACCGAGTGGTTGACCATGGTAAGATGTGTGTCGTCTGGGGACCCGTGTGCATTGGTCGTGGCGTTATCAACCAGGTTGCTGTGGTGGCAAGTGGCACTTGGTTGCTTTGGAGTCATGTGCCGTGAATTGTTCAAGTTGTGTCCCGTTGCTCTGTGATAAGAGCAGAATTGGGATTGACAGGCGTCCATTTGGAGTGATTGAGATGAGATAGGATTTGATGAGATAGGACGGTGGATGATGCATGTGCGTGGTGGGTCCTTGATGGGACGTTGGCATTGAATATGGTGGTCCTTGGTCTGGTGACCAGCATGGGAGGATTCCCTTGTAAGTCTGAGTCGAGTAAGGTGAGGACCAAAGATTCTGGATTCTTGTCCTTGGGTTTTGCCGTGCTCCCTTGTGAGGGTGGAGCTGGCATGAGGATATGTATGGATGCGGTGACCTAGTGAGGAGCAGTTCGTGATGCAGTGTTGGTCTGTGTGAAAGTCAACGGATGGCCTAATGAGATTTGGAATGTGCCCTTCAGACCTGGTGAAGGATCAGGAAAGAAGGAAGAAGTTGAGTAAGTCAAGGGTTTCCCATTGACGAGTGTCTGGTGACCGGTGGTTGGCCTTTCACAGACATAAGATGCTGGTGGTTGTGGTTCGGGAATGGCGAGAGTCATGTGCAAGCGAGGCCTTTGGTGGCCGTTTCCGTGATGTACTTTTTCCTGGATTAGATTTAGGAATTGTGGAAGTTTGTCTTCTGGCAGAGTTGGTTTCCATGTAACTGAGGTAATACCAGACTTGTGTTTTTGTTGTATGCTTGCTCTGATGATCAATGTGTGCGGTATGCGGAGCGAGGTGTTGCTCGTGATTATGGTCTAGCGGTGCCCCTCAGGTTTGGTGCGTTCGTGAGAATCGAGATTTTCTGTGCTGGGGCTCTGACAGCGTTGTCAGTTGGTTAAGGTGTTCTCCCCCTGTGACTTGGTGCTAACCTTGAATTTCGAGGACAAAATTTGTTTAAGGGGGGAGGGCTGTAACGCCCCGGGTTTTTCAGATTATTATTCGGATCATGATCCGTGAGTTTCGAATCACTTTTGTGGGTCCCGGACTGAGTTTAGTGGTTTACACGTGTTTTTGTCTGACGGACCTTCGGAACCCCGTCTAGGGTGAACCGTTGCATTCTCCGACTCCGGGACGTTACCACTGTATTATGCAATTTTCGAGGATCGTGGGGAGTATTTTTTTTCTTTTTTTGGTATTTTTAGAATTTTTAGATTTTCTATATATATAAATCCTCTTTCTCTCTCTCTCCCTCACTCTCATTTCTCTCTTCTCTCCCTCTCTCTTCTCATGCTCTCTCCTCTCTCCCTCTCTTCTCCAACGGCCGACGGAGGTGGACAGGGGCGTGCCAGCGAGGTTCGTGGGGCGTGGAGCGACAAGGATGGAGCGAGGATCGAGGTGGAGGCGCGGTGTTCGTCGTTTGCGAGTTCGGGGGCGCCGGCAGTGGTTCGCAAGGCATTTCACGATGGAACGGTGTCCACGGTGCGCGGAATCTTCGGTGGAGGTAGGGGGATGAATCTTTAGCCCTTGTACTACCTTTCCCCACGTTTTATAGGCCGAGGCGAGGCCGAGAGGGTTTATTTCACGTCGGGGTTAAAATCGCATGTTTGGGGTGAGCGGCGGTTTTTAGTTGATTCGAGGCCTGATTGTGGTTTTGATTTGGTTTTCCAGTGGTAAACATGTCTGGGGATGAATTCCCCTTATTTTCCCCTTCACTGGGAGGTGAATGGGGCGTGGAATCGAGCTCACGGCAGAGCTCAGATCGTCTGCTGGAAGATGTAGGAGGCAGCCACCTTGGTGGCCGTCTACGCCCTGGTCTGGGCGGCCAACACCCTGGCCGCCCAGGTCACTGGGCGGCCACAGGTCTGGCTGCCCAGGGGTGCTGGCCAGTAAGGCCCTGGACTGGGCGGCCAAGCTGATGGCCGCCCAGCCCTCTGGGCGGCCCAAGGTGTGGCTGCCCAGGCATTGGGGTGTCCAGGTGCTGGGTAGCCCAAGTTGTGGCCGCCCAGATAGTCCAAGGTGTGGCCGCCCAGGCCTCTAGGCGGCCAGATGGTTGGCCACCCAGCCCAGTCAGCCCCGGGCCGCCGTGTTCCGCATTTTCTTGCCCCGAGGTGTCCGTATGCCGTGCGATTTTATGGGAGAGGTGCCCGCGTGACCCTTCGTGATCCGGGCTTCCTGTGTGAGTCGTCATGGGCTATTCCTGTGGGAATTTGTGTCTGTAGAGGGTGTTTTCCCCTCTGTGTTCTTGGCTTCTGTGCATCCGTTAGATTGAGTCACCGTGTATCGGCATGTATGTGGTGGGTTATTCCCGCACGGCGTTAATGTCTTTGGACCGTGGTTCCTGTGTGGGCCGTGTGTATGGCCTGTGGACTATGAGTCCAATTACCCAGCCTGGGGCTGGAGGGTTTTCTTTACTTCCCATTGGAAGGGATGGAGCTCGACGGTCACGAGCCACCTTGAGCATTATATTACCGAGGTTTCTGACCTAGGATAGGCCAGATTGACGGCCTAGAGCTGTCCCTGTACGACGGTCTTAACCCTGAGTCCTGCGACTCAAGGACCATTCATTTAAAAGGTTTTAGTGGACTGCCTAGAGTCCGGTGGCACATTGCCACCTATTTCCTGAGCTGGACGTGACAGGGCTTGTGAGTAGCATGTCTGTGTTCCAGTGGTTTTCACCGAGAGTCGTTTCTGTGGTGACCCCCGCTGGTCGTAGCTTCCTGGGCACGCTTGTACCGACCCACCTGGAGTTAGGTGGAGAGTTATAGTAGCTTGCCTGGGCACACGTGTGCTGACCCACCTAGGGGGTAGGTGGAGAGCTACACCCAAGAGAGACAGTTTTTAGGCTGGTTACCGTAGGGCCCCTCGTCTTTACAGCCTACGTCCGGGCTAGGGGGAAGAATCAGCTAGAGAGTCAGACCTAGAGCGCATAGTCTGTGTGTGCTCACGTGGTTGGGGGCTGTCGGACCCGCGCTGATGAGCGCGACCCCAGCTAGTCCTTATTCATGGTACTGGTTACTGCTGAGTCTCTGTCTCTGCCTAGGGCGTCGTAGAGAGACACCTGTGGTGCAGTGTAAGACGTCAGTGGACGCATCCGGCTTTGCTTCTGATGGGTAGGTGCCCCCATCACGGGACGTGAGTTCCTGTGACCCTGGATTCTATTTTCTAACCACGAGGTGTGGTTTCCCGGATCGTTTCTATGTGTTTTTCGAGGCTGACGCCAGGGACGCTCGGTTGGATTACCAAGGCTCCCCCCTTGGCCGGGTTGGGTTCGCGACAGCGAGGTCGTGATGGCACCCGTGGACCAGGTGGTCCAGGTCAGGCCCTGTCTTTGTGACAGGCCTTTATGGCAGAGTTGCCGTGTGTTTTCCCTCGATAGCTGTGGTGTTAGGTAGTTCGGTGGTCCCCCGACTATGAGTTCAGGGCGTGTCTTCGGGTACAGTAGGAGTAGTTATAGTGCGGAGTTTTTATAGGCCACCGGGTTGTTGTTCCTACTGTTGTTACTGCTTTCCACTATCGTCGTTGTTTACGGTTGGGGTTCTGCGGGACCCCTACTGAGCCAGTGATAGGAGGCTCACCCCTACTTTTCAGGTGCGGCGGTTCTTCCTCGTGGTCTGAGGGTGCTGGGCGGAGGTTCTTAGTCACCAGCTCGTCGGGTCGAGTGTTCTTTCGACGTGTGGTACATCTCTTCTGCCTTAGACTGTACTTTTGTTGGACTGGATTCTGTTGTAATTGTTTATTCATTTCTGTTAAGTGTTGAATTGACCTACTTTATTTCCTATTTCTTTGTACCTTCACACTCCTTTTAACCCTTCCGAGCCATCCCGACTCGTGGGCGGTGGGGCAGCATTCGAATGGTATCGGGTCCATCCCGATATCCGGATCTTAAGTCGTTATACCATCGCCCCTGTCGGCCGCCCGGAGGAGAGGGGGAGAGAAAGAGAAGAGAGAGAGTGAGAAATTGAGAATGAGAGAAAGAGAAGGGGTGGGGGGGTTATTAATAGAAAGACCCAAAATTTCTAAAAATTTAAAAAAATATGAAAAAATTACCTCCGCGATCCTCGGGAAGAGCACAACGCGCCGGTACTTTCCCGGAGTCGGAGAACGCAACGGTTCACCCTACACAGAGTTCCGAAGGCACATCAGGGAAAAACACGCGTAAAGCACAAAATAGACTCCGGGACCCACAAAAGCGATCCTAAACTCACGGATCCTGACCCGATAAATATCCAAAAAAACCGGGACATTAAAGATAGACCCCAGTACCCCTCTCACATGAGGTTTCCTTCTCAGGCCCCATAAGGCATGTTCCTCCTCCGCGGCAAGCGCCACCCTCCCCAACCGAAGCGCTCACCCAGTCTCTCCTCACCAAACTGAATAAGATGGATGAGCAGTTTCGAGACCTGAAGAAAATGATGGATGTAAAGTCCGCACCTGATATTTCCTTGACTGTCCTCCTAATATTCCACCGCCCACCTTCTAAGATGCCCACGTATCGTAGGTACAATGGCATTGGCAACCCCATCACCCATTTGAAGGACTTTATGTATGAGTCCTCATTATGGAAGAATGACAAAAGATCTCTGGCATACCTCTTCAGACGATCATTGGACGGCCCCGCACTGGAGTGGTTCTATGCCCTAGAGACAAATGAGGCTGAGAACTTTGAAGTGGTCTAGAGAAAATTCCTACAAAAATACTGGGACCGGGTCGGCCCGTCTCTTTCTATTACCGACCTAGTGGCCGAGAAAATGAAGTCGGATGAATATTTCATCTAGTATGCTGATAGATGGAGGTCCTTGGCAGAGAGAATAAATGATACCCTTTCGAAGCCAGAACAGGTAAAAATGATTGTGTCAAATGCTACTCCGCAGTTCAGGCATATCTTGGCAATGAACAAGCTCAATACAATGGAGGAATTGTACGAGAGAGCCAGATACATCCAAGCACAGTTAAAGGATTCCCCCTTTCTGCATATGTTTGAACAACCAAAGCCAAGGGTATTAAGGAAGACGAACGTCGGTGTTCAGGGCGGGGTGACGGAAGGGGTCGTCACACACGAGCAAGTGAATGCAGTGGGCAATCCCAACCAGCAAGCCAACCCTGGGCCTCCACAAGCTCCAAAACTCCCCTTCCGTCCGAATCAACAGGGTCCACCACCTTATCATCCCCCACCACAAAATATCCTCCTCCAGAACAATGTACCTCAACCTCTCCGTCCCCAACAACAACAACAGCCACCCCCCTTAACATCACAAAGTTCCACCACCTGGAAACTATGGCCCCCAACAACAGAGAAGGCCGATCGGCCCTAGGAGAGCTTACTACCCACCATTGCCGGAAACACTGTCGGACATCTTTAATGCTCTCATGGCTACTAATGCACTCACCCTGCCTAGGGAAAAACCCATATGGCCACCGCATGTTGACACTTCCAGGTATTGTGTTTTCCATAGGCAGCCGGGCCATATAGTGGAAAACTGTTTTCATTTCAAAGACTACATTTATGATATGAATGATGAACATGGAATCGATTGGGATGAAATGAGGCGATACATCACCATGTTGAAGGCCAGGAGACCTCCCCCTAGACAACAACAACAACAACAACAATAACAACAACCCCAGCAATAGCGGCAGCCTCAGTAGGCCCCACAACAGCAACCCAATATAGGAATCATTCACAACCCACTCCCGGAGCACCAACAACACAACCACCAAGTTAACCCCACCTCTTCCTTCCTGGAAGTCGAAAGGGGGCAAGGTTGGCGTGCAGAAAGCACCTCCATTCTTGCAACCAACCATATTCCTAACCAACCACCTCGCCTCATCAGGTCAGCACCCTTTTCCCTATGACCCGTGTCACAACTTACAATAAGGCCTCCCCCATTCCCACAGCCATCGCGCCCTCTTATCCGCGCGCCTACCACTCACCCCTCTCTGACTCTCTAGCAAAAACCCCTCACCACACCTCCACCGATGCCTTCAAAACCTCTCATCCTCCCTCGGCCATCCGCCTCCACCATACTTTCACCCTTGCCTTCAAAGCCCCTCATCATCCATCATCCATCTGGGGCCCCATCTACCTCCACCACGCCTCCACCTTCTAAACCTCTTATCATTCACTACCCACACGAGGCCCCGTCCATTTCCGCTCCTCCTCCACCAAACAAACCCCTCATCAGGGTCCCCCTATCCACCGTCACCCATGTTCCATTAATTGTTCCTCCACCACAACCCCTCAAACCCTTGCTACCTAACCCCATAGAGGTGCATCAAAAACCGCAGGCTATGGTGCTCCGGAGTGGGAGGATCTTCCACCGGGTATTCCCCAGAATTGTCAAGCCCCCGAGTAGTCCCAGCCAGAGAAAGGTACTAAAGAGCAATTAGAAGAATCAACTCCCGGGACACAATATGATTTGTTGAAATATTTGGACAAGATGGCCGCCCGATCTCCATCCTGGAGTTGATTAAGAGGTCCACATCCCATCAAGAGGCACTAATGGAGTATCTTCATAAGGTTATGGTAAATGAAGACCTCCTATTTGAGAAGATCTCGTCGGTGCTGATACCAACCAGTACACAACCAGCTATCATGTTTCACGACCATGAGCTCGCCCCCAATGAGGCTCGAAAATATGCATTGTGTATTGCGGTAAAAATCAATGGGGTGTCTGTGGACCCGTGTTTAGTGGATACGGGTGCATCTATAAATGTGATCTCTATGAGCACCCTCCAATTATGTGGGTTTGACGAGAAACAGATAAGGCCTTCATCAATCACAGTCACGGCTTACGACAACAGTAAAAGGCCACCAAAGGAGATGATTATCTTGAATGTAGAGTTGGGCCCTGCATTAGTCTCTACGGAATTTCATATCCTTGATATGGATCCCACATTCAAGGCCATACTAGGTTGCCCTTACATTGAAGTCATGAATGTTGTGCCATCCACCAATCACCAGTGTTTAAAGTTCCCATACAAGGGATGGATCATCAAGGTAATTAGGATGCCCATCTTTTCTACAGTGGATGCTCTTACTACCTCTCTACCCTCTGTTTGGCAAATCCACTGGTCAATTCTTTCATTGCTAGATGTGTGTGACCCTCGCCGCGCCTCGTTAACACATGAGAAGCCGCTTCTCGCGCCAATGTCACGTCTCCCTCTACGCTCTAAAGGATGGGAGATTATGAGGAATATCGGCTATCAACAGGGCAAAGGCTTGGGGGTGCAATTACAAGGGAGACTGAGACTGCCAAAGAAGACAAGGTTAACCCTTAGAGCTAGTCTGGGCTTTGAAGGGCCACCTGAAGAACATGGAGAACCTCTTACATGGACCTTGTACTCTCATTTCAAGAAGGGGCCTGTTATACAGTTGGGGGATCACCTGCAAGAGTCACAGGTGGAATCGCAGATTGCCTATTTAGCTGGAAGTTGTTCAAGAGTTTTCAAGAAATGGAAATTTGATGACCCGGAGTGCGAATGGAATAAATGGTTCGACATACATGACATTTCTATCGCACTCCAGCAGATGTTCTCACCTCTGCACTTAGAGGGGCCGCTTTTGATCTCTGATGTACCAAAAGATGCTGTTGTTACTGCCAAAACTCCAAATTCTCCTCGCCAAGAGGATGTTGCCACTAACGGATCACTTTTTGTCATTCTATCCAATCATTCTCCTCATCCGTTACTACTGACTCCTTCCTAGGCCAGACGTTTGTCTGATGATCTTCCCAGGTCCCCTTCTCTATTTACATTCCTACGAGGGTTTCTCAACCCGCGCCAAATTTTCAATCACGATCTGCTCTACTAGCCTCCTAACCCTTTAGCTATAATTTCCTTTTCTCATTCCCCAATTTTCTTTATGTGTTTTGTTATCGAAAATGAAAAATAAAAAAATGTCAATTTTCAAACTCCTCAACAATGCATTTCCTTTGAGGAGACCTCCTATATCTCCCACAAGTGCGTGCCGACTTACGGGCCGCTCATCCAAGGTCTTCTGAGTGACCTTCTTTACCCCTCCTCTGAGAGGTCTTTTCCTGTACATTCTTCAACTCCCTCTTCGTCTATAGGACAGGTCGGTCAATTTAGGAATAGTGAGTCTAGGGTGATATCTAAGAGAAATTCCAGGGGTAGGCAAATCCCTCGCCGTTTCCTTCTAGATTTAGCCAACAGGTGCCAGGCATGCCTGGACATTCCTCAACTGCTAGAAAATTCCATCCAACTGTTGGAGTTAGAGTGTGAGAAGGATTGCACAATTGATAAAGGGTATGGAGTATATGAGATTACAGATGAGAAGTACCCTATCGAAGAAGGGGACGAAGAATATGAGGACGCGGCTGGCGCATATGCTAGTGGGATGAGAAGATTCAATGAGCCGTCAGCCGCCGTAGAAGAGTCCACTAAAGAGATAAATTTGGGAACCGACGAAGACCCTAGGATCATCCTCATAAGCAATAATTTGCCATCACTTGAAGAGGAGGAATTGATTGAGGTTCTCAAGGAGTATAGGGACACGTTCGCATGGAGCTACGAGAATATGCCGAGATTGGATTCCACCCTGGTCGAACATCGCTTAATGCTAAAACTGGGGTCCCTCTCGGTAAAGCAAAGGTTAAGACGTTTCCACCCTCAGATGGCTTTGAAAATGAAGAAAGAGGTTGATAAGCTCCACAAAGTCAGGCTTATTAGAGTCATCCTATATCCTCAATGGGTGGCAAATATTATCCTGGTCATGAAGAAGAATGGAAAGGTGAGAATCTGTATTGATTTTCGGGACCTTAACCGCGCGTGTTCAAAAGATGATTTCCCCTTACCTCACATCGATGTGTTGGTTGATAACACGGCTAGTTACAAAACTCTCTCGTTTATGGATGGATTTTTGGGTTACAATCAAATTTGTTTGGCAAAAGAGGATCATGAGAAACATCATTCACCACACCCTGGGGAACTTACTGTTATCTGGTCATGCCATTTGGATTAAAGAATGCTGAAGCTACTTATCAAAGGGGGATGATGCATGTACATCTGGAGGTGTATGTGGATGACTTGTTGGTGAAGTCAAGAACCAAGGCGGAACATGCAAAAGTTTTGGCTAAGGTTTTGCAAAGATCGAGGGAATTTAATCTGAAAATGAATCTAAAAAAGTGTGTATTTGGTGTTTCATCGGACAAGTTGCTTGGCTTCATTGTGAGTAAGAGGGGTATCGAAATAGATCCCAACAAGGCCAAGGCAATCAGAGATATGCCACCTCCGAGGAACCTGAGAGAAGTTCGAGGTTTAATTGGAAGGTTACAATTCATTCGTCGGTTTGTGTCTCAGCATTCACAAAGATGCAAACCTTTCTATGAGTTAACCAAATTGGGAACTGAGTTTTGTTAGGATTCCAAGTGTTAGGAAGCGTTTGAAGGACTGAAGGATTATTTAGCTAATCCACCCGTCCTGATACCACCCACACTGGGTAAACCCTTAATTCTTTATGTCTCGGTCCTGGACGACTCTGTGGGTGCTGTCCTGACACAAGCCAATAAAGAGGGCAAGGAAAAGGCAACCTATTACTTGTCCAAGCTTCTCAACCCCTGTGAGCAGAAGTATACGGCTATGGAAAAATCCTGTGCCGCCCTCATTTGGGTGGTGTAGAAATTGAAATACTACTTCCTAGCTCATGAAGTCCAGCTAATTGCCTGGATGAACCCTATCAAATTTCTCTTAGAAAAATCTATCTTTACTGATAGGCAAGCACGATGGCAAAGCTTTCTCTCCCAGTCCGACATCACCTACATTCAGCAAAAAATGATTAAAGGCTATGCCATAGCCGAGCATCTCGCTCATCACCCTCTCCCAAAATTTGATCTTGTCCGATCAGAGTTTCCAGATGAAGAACTAATGTCCATCAACCAATCAGATGATCACATGTGCTAAAATAAATTTAACCAAAATTTAAATAAAATAAGTAATAAAATAAAATTACTTAACGCGTCATAATGCTCTGATGCCTTCATATTTTTAATAAAATTTGATTATGCATGAAAAATAATGAACACGTCAGAGCGCCTGGACGGTTTCAATAATTTGTAAATAATATAAATAATCAAAAAATAATGAAAGTGTCTCCTGTGTGGGACGCGTTCATCACTTCTCACCCGACTCCGCTGTGGGCTACCCTTTCCCTCTCCTAAGCTCACAAACAATTGAAAAATGCATGAAAAGAGAAGGGTTTTGGGACCTACCAGATCGTGCTCGCCCCCCACTGCGCCACCGGGTGCCTCGGGGCCCTCAATGGCCAAAAGAGGCCCTTCCTCCTCCTCCATGGCAGCCTCCATATGCTCCACGGTCCTCCTCGGGCAACGAGTGGCTCGCTTCCGCTTCCCTCCACCTTGGCTCGGGCCTCCACCCTCCATGGGGACGAAGAATAGGCTTTTGGGGTGAGAATGGGGAAGAAAATGGGGGGATGTCGCCGCTGGTTGTGAGTCGAAGTGGGGAAGAAGAAGAGGCACCCGTGGGCGGCCAACGGTTATGAAATTTGAATAATTGACGCATCCAGGCGGGAAGACGCATCCAATGGAAGCGTCCTAGCGCCTGATAGCCACTAAACTTATCGTTGAAAAGTCGTGCCACAATTTAAAAATAACCGAACTCACTCACTTAAAAAGATTGGAATTAGAGTAAAGTGGTAAGAACGAGTCGATCTCACGGAGAAGAAATATTTCAATTAAGCATGGTAGAAAATTCTTATATTTGAGAAGATCCGAATTTGGAGTGAGATTAAACTAATGAAAATGAAACTTGCATGAAAATAAACTAAGTAAAGAATATGAGAGGGTAAAAGAAGAGAAATTTGGAAGATGGGGAGAGAAGAACACAATTTCCCAAAATCTAAATTTTATTACTATGAAAGGTGACAAGTACAACTCTATGAAATATGAAAATATAACTTGTAAATAAGAGAAAAGAGAGAAACAAGAGTTGGGAAATTTGGATGAAGAACGCTGCCGTCTCCTTGTCAAGCCTTTGAATGGACCGCTCCACCGTGGAGATGACACCGTCGAGAGGACTAAAGGAAGAAGATCCGCCAAAGGGATGTGGGAAGAAATATGGAAGAGGGAGATAGAAGAGTAGAGGAAAAAAGTTCAAAAACAATTAAAAGCCATATGTGTGTGCGTGTGTATTGAAAATAGAGAACAAAGGGGGAGATGAAGAGAGGGCTTCGTTGGAGAAAATAAAAGTATAGTAAAATAAAATGAAAATAGAGGGAGATTAGAAGAGAAATAACTTTAAAACTAGAGAGATTTAGAAGAAGTCGAAGAAGAGAAAGTTGGAGATCTGAGGAAGACGAAGAAGATTGCTGAAGAACTCAGAGGCAGAAGATGAGAGGAAGAGGGTAAAAAAATGAGGAAGAACAGAGGTCTATCTACGCGGATGAACAATGCAAAACTTAAAAACTGAACATTAAAAAATAGTGAATAAGTTGGAAACTAGAGAGAATTGGAGGAAGAGAAAGAAGAAGAAAATCGAGATCTAGGAAAGATGAAGAACTTTTGTGAAGAGACTATGATGAAGAGAAGAGCAAAAGAAGAAGAAAGGGGAGGAAGAACAGAGTTGTGTAAAAACGGGTGAACAGTAAAAATGCAGAGATAAAGTTTTGAAAAAACTAAGAATATCTTGAAAACGGGAGAGAATTAGAAGAAGAGGAGGAAGAAGAATTTGTAGAGAACTTAAAAATGAAGAACTTTGAAGAAGAAAGTAAATTAAAACGACGATCATAAGTGCATGAAAATAAGGCTAAAAGGCAAAGCGGCTAACTCTCCCCCACAGTGCTCTCGGGTGGCTATTTATACTATATAGCAAAACCCACGATCATGGCATATTAGATCAACTCAAATACGGCTTTCCAGCTTGAATTAGTTGCTTGAATTAGGTCTCTTGCCATAGATAGACTCCCCTTTGATCAAAACATGGAAGGATAACATCAAATGGTAGCAAGATAGCTTCAAAGATACCTTCCCGATTCTGCTTCAAACTCTCGCGAAAATGGCGACCAGGGTGACGGGCGCACATTAAAATGGCAACTGGTCTAGTGGTCGCCCAATCCTTATTTCTATTTTTTGACATTTTTCTTTTTTTCATAAATCCAGGAAATGACGACTGTGCAAACAGTCGCTAATTCTTTTTCCATTTTTTCTTCAATTTCCCGTATAAATGAATGAGCACCCGCTCACACGGTCGCTTATTCTTTTCCAATGAAATAGCGCCTTCTTGGACGATCGCACATTCTTTTCTATTTTTCAACTTTTCTCTTTTTTCTATTTTCATAAAATAAATGTGCGCCTCCATACATAGTCGCGAATTCTTCATTTTCTTTTTCCAAAATAAATGGGCGCCCGTTTGATCAGTCGCTAATTATTATTTTCAGAAAAATCTTCAAAAATGGCGTCTGTCCATCTGGTCGCTATTTCTTAAAAATTTTAAAAATTCAAAATATCAACATACTTCATCCAAAAATGGTTTTCAAGTAATTATGTAATTTCTTGAATATTTCTCGCATAGTCATTTTTGGCTAAAATGCGTGCAGACTCAAATTACTTTATGAGAATGAAATTAACTACTCATGTTGCATAACTTTATTCATTTAATGCTAAAAAGTGATGAATGCGATGCAAATTATGATATAAAATATAGCACTTATCAGCACCGAGACGCGTGTACTCCCCCAGAAAAACCAAACAAAAAAATAAAAAAAATAAAAACGTCTAGACAGGAAGACGTCTTCACTGAAAGCGTCCCATAGAGAAGACACGCCCATGAAAAAAAAGAACAGTCAATAAAAGAAAAAAAGCACATGCAATGGCATTAAAGTTATGCATTTATTTCATTAAAACAAAATGAGCTACATCAGGGGTTTGGGCACTTCGGGCCTCAGTTTCTCCAATTCAGTTACATAAGCTCTCCACAGCTCACGTTCTTCCTCTACGTGCACCATCACCTTTCCCGGAATGCTCGTTTTCCATAATGCTTTGATGGCCTTCACATCCTTTGCATCTCCTTCCGTACTCAGCTCCCTCTTCCTCAGAGGAGGAATGTCAGATAACATTGGAAAAAAATGGCGAGGGAGGCCGATTTGAGTACAACACCGATGCGCGTTGTAAAGGACAAATTCAGTCACGCCAATGAGTTGAAGTTCCGCGTCAGGGGAAGACCTCACGAGGAGTTCACGCAGGAGTAGACATGCCGGCGCACAAGTGAATAGGTTTTACGTCATGGTGCTGAAGTGAGCCCGCCAATCTTCGTGTTTCTTTGGCCAGGGAACGCGATTAACCACACTACCACCAAAGCCTAACACATCAGCCATGTGGTAGAGGGGGATTTTTTGGAAGATATTTGAGGCAGTCAGCATCCCCTCATGGTGGTCAAATTTGAAATGCAAGTCAATCCAGCAAGTCAGAAGAAGTACGCAACCGAAAGGTGGCTTACACATGCTGGAAGCCATTAGACCACTGTAAAGGTAAGCAAGAACGGCGGGCCCCACCCTTTTGCCATTCCAAATTCCACAAATGGCACTCAACTAATCTTCTTCCACAATGTTGTCAGCATAAGGGAAGAGGAGAGCTCCGTCTAAGTAGATTGTGAACCCTTTCATGATTCCTTCCATACAATCATCGCCTGTCAATCCTCTCATGGCATTCAAAACCCATTCCGCAAGCTTCTGTAAATTGATTCCCTTTTGAGTCTGGACGCTTCCGATAGCTCCGGAGAGCATGAAGCTTCCGAGGACTTCCTCGGAGGTTGTCTTTTTCGCCATGGGCATGATCTTTATCTTGCCATCCTTCTTGAAGCTTTTCAAACCAAGCAGGAGTTCCGCCTCCTCAAGAAGGATAGTTACCTCGAAAGTGGGAAAGATGAAAGTGTGAGTTTGAGGGTGCCAAATCTCTACCAGTGCGCCCATGGCCATCCAGTCCATGTGGATCTTGTCGTAATGCTTGGCGTGAACAACGAGTCCTTGGAGGTGCCATTTCGAGATAACAGTCCTCATACCGATGGTGATGTTGGAAGTAAGCTTCGAGAGCCACGGCAGCTTGGAGAATTTTCTCGGACCCGGAAAGAGAGGGTATGGCTGAAAGAAAAGAGAGAAGAAAATAAAGAAAAGGAAAATTCATATAGAAGAAGTGGAAAGAAAGAGGTGCCAGCTTACCATTCGTGAATGAATCCTCTCACTCAAGTGACCCTCGATATCAGTAAGCCTTTTTAAGCCGTGGCCAAGCTTGCTTCTCTTCGCCGGGCGGGAAGACTCACCTTCCATTTCAAAAGGGGCAAAATCTATCCTTCTCTCCCTTTCAAAAGTTCAACTCCCCCAAACCACTTTGATGCCTTTTGCTAGGCCAAGCAAGGGTGATACTTATAGGGAGGAAGAAAACATAAAAAATTAATTTAATAATTATCGTTGTGGACCCCGGTGTAAGAACCCTGTCTTGTTGTGTTATGTTCTCTTCTGCTTCCGTAAATCATCTGGTGTGCTGATTTCTTTGTATAATGGAGTGCCATTCGATTTCTTGTAAAATAATTCTATTTTGCTACGTGTTCAGTGCAAGTTTCAAAAAAAAAAAAAAAAGATCACCACCATCCCACCATGTCTCATCGTTAGTCACCACGGTGACTGGTCCCGCTGTGTTATGCATCTTACTATATAATATCTACACTATTAGAGCATGTCAAGGACCTTATGACTTGAACAAATCTGGAATTTGAGTTCCCCTTCAACAAAAATAATGATAATTTCAGAGGAGTTTAGGTCGTACGGATAGGCCGTTAAGTTGTGGTAGCTTGGGAACGACAGTTCCATTCAGTGAGATGGTACGTGGATAAACAGGCTCCGACTCAGTATCGCCTCGCGGGATCGGTATCCTGACCCAGTCTTAACAATTTAACAATATTATCCTTAGCTATCTTCTATTCTAGTTTGTTTTAATTTTTTCTTTTAAACATAGCATGCATTCATGTAGGACCTTGATATCAATATGGAAGATCATTTCACATAATTCGATTGTGATAGCCACTATGATTAACTTCGAAATATGAGATATTCTATTCCGAATTGAGTACTCAGTTTCCTCGAGACTACCTTGGCCTAATTTTTTGAAAAAGACCCATGTTTGGATTTGTCAACTATTCCTTTTCTTTACTCCATTTGGACCCACCAAGGCCGTAGCACCTCCACATTGGCTGGTAACCACTCTCTAATATTGAAACCTGCAGGTTTACGACCCAAGTACTTCCGCGCAGAGAAGTTGGTCCCTTTTTTCTGTCTGTGCCTGAGTGCACATCTTCACCTTCCTTGTTTGATTTCCATCCAAACAATCATCGATTTCAAAAAACCTTCTTCAAAGGTTGCTTCGTTGAAACTCTGGAAAAATTCCAACCATGTAATGTTGAGAGCGTGTCTCATCACGCCTTGGCATCTACTTTTCAGTCCACTCCCGCACTTTATTTCATTCCACTACGTGTCACTCCCTTGTAAAGCAGACGCCAAGGCGGGACAGCTGTAGACACGTCACTTTTGACATTACTGTAAGTAAATCTCATATTACACCATGAAGTCCCAAAGTGGCTCGCACATTTGAGTTATTTGGGTGATTTCCTATTTTTTTGATATTTTTCCCATTTTTAAAAATGTTTCAAAAAATAGTCTTATACGCGGCGGCCTAGAGGGACGCCTTCTTTAAAAGGTGTCACTCACCCAAGACGCCTTCTTTCAAGCCCAGGCCCGACACGACGACGGCGCCATAAATTCAAAATAAAATATGTCTTGCTGACCCGATGCCTTTTTAAAGAGACAAGAAAAAAGCTCGCATTCAATCTGTCGACGTGCTTTGTCGTTGAATTTATGGGCGGATGTGGGTGCGTCTTGGACTTTGGACGCGTTTAAAGATCGTGGAACCCGCTCACATTCAACCTGTCGACGGCCGTTGTCCCCGTATTTATGGGCGAATGTGGGCGCATCCTGTACATTGGACACATTTAAATAACGTGTCCATGTTGTGAGACGCGTCTAATTAAATAAAATCATTTTTTAATAAATGACTGCGTCAGGTCAGCGGGACGCGTTCACATGAACGTGTCCTAGACCTAAGACGCATCCATCACAAGTTTACCTATAAATAGAAGACCCCCTCCCACGAACCAAGGGCTTCGAAACCTTGGAAGGGGGAGGGGAAACGCTGTCGCGTCCGTGTCTCAGCCCGCGAGTTCTCCCGAGAAGGCTCTGCCCAATTTCTGAAGTGTTCATGTTCGTGAGGGAAGATCATTCCATCCCTTCATCCGCCCACGTCGTGCTCAAGCTGTTGAAGTCCCCCCTCGAAGCCCACCTCCGGCGTCATCAATTCACTTTTTCTCACCCTGTCTTTCTTTCTTATTTATTCTTCTAGTCTTTGCATGCATGATCTATCTGTTGTAGTCATCTTCTAAGTGCAACTCTTACACAAATCTTCATTCATCATATCATCTGCCTACCCTTTACATCCTAAAAAGGGTTTAAAACAACACCGACCAGGTGTATTTTGTTCATGGATTCATTATTTCTGTCACGAGGGACTGGTGCTATACTATCTTTGTTCTGATCCTTTATCTGTTTATTTCATTTTTTTACAAGGATAACCAGAAGGAAAAGCCCTCCTCGTCGGCCGGCCGAAGGAGGAGGAAGAAGGAGTCCACATGATCTCCTATCTCTGAGGCATCCCGCGATCACTTCTTTCTCTATTTTGGGGTCCTTGACCCTTGGCGATCACATAACCAAACACATGACCTCACGCGTGCATTTTCTTTGTTTCATTTCTGCTAAATCCTGCGGAGAACAACTTCTCGCGGAGGTTTCATTCACGTAATTTCATTCTGTCATTTCAATTTCTGTTAAATCTCACGGAGAACAACTTCTCGCGGAGGTTTCATTCTGTCATTTCAATTTCTGTTAAATCCCGCAGAGAATAATTTCTCGCGGAGGTTTCATTCACGCAATTTCATTTTGTCATTTTAATTTCTGTTAAATCCCGTGGAGAACAACTTCTCGTGGAGGTTTCATTCTGTCATTTCAATTTCTGTTAAATCCCGTGGAGAACAACTTCTCGCAGAGGTTTCATTCTATGATTTCAATTTCTGTTAAATCACGCGAAGAATAATTTCTCGCGGAGGTTTCATTCACGCAATTTCATTCTGTCATTTCAATTTCTATTAAATCCCGCAGAGAGTAACCTCTCGCAGAGGTTTCATTCTGTCATTTCAATTTCTGTTAAATCCCGTGGAGAGTAACTTCTCGCGGAGGTTTCATTCTGTCATTTCAATTTCTGTTAAAACCCGCGATGAGTAACATCCCACTGTGGTATGTTATTGTGCCATTTCCATTCTACGCATTTCCCCGTCGTCTACAACCCCAGTGGAGGCCCAACCCTCTCCGGGGTCCATCTCCCCGCGTCTCGGCGCGACTCCGCGTCCCTCGCGTCTCCTTTGTCGTGACGTCGTCCACATGGAGGATGCACATAAGGCTATAAATGGGTTTAACAATAGCAGACATACTCATCATGATCGCTCTCAAATAATAGGAAGACCCATGCCTACGTCTCATGCAAATCCCATACCACCTTATCATGCAAGGAACTAGTCACTGCTACAGTAGAGTACACAAATGTCAAATGTGCCTTGTATTGTTGTTGTCCTGTTGAGTACTCTAGTAGTGTTACTCTTCTTTATATTAATTGCTCTTTTACTTATGTTATTGTAGGTAGGGAATTCATAGACTACGCTTGCTGACCGGTAAAGTATTATTTCTCTATTGTATAGTTGTTCTTCTACAATCGTTGTTCTATTTTAAGGGAAATCATGTGCTAGTCGTTTTACTCAAATTTAATGACTTCATCAGTTCTTCTTTGATGTAATGGTGATGGAAATACTTGGTGTGATGTGTAGAGATTGATCGCATTCTAATGGAGTTCGTCTTGGAGGATGATGAAATGTTCAACACCATTGATGAGGCCATTTTTGAACAAGTGGGAAATGAGGAAATGCCACCACCTATTCGTCGACACTTGCATTCATCAGTCTACATAGGTCAAATGTGGGTGACGGATATTATCAATGGACATGAGCAGAGATGTTACAAAGTGTTCAGGATACACCCAACTATGTTTACAAGGTTGAGTGACATCTTGGTAGGTCATGGTTTATTAAAGGATTCAAAATATGTGACTGCTGCATAACAGTTGGGTATGTTCTTATGTCGCTGGTCATGGGATGTCTAGTGGTGCTTTGTGTGATCACTTTCAACATTCTTCTCAAACAATCAGTAAGTATGTAAATCAAACCATCCTTGTCTTGGCTTCGTTGAGGGAAGAATACATTCAACTACCCACACCTACACAAGTTCATGATTGTCACCCCTACATTCGTGGCAAAGAATGCTTCTACCCTTATTTTAAGGTGAGTTCTATTGACTTACTTATTCCTCCTCACTTCATTGGTACCTTAAAGTCACCTCTTTATTTTGTGGTAGGATGCGATCGGTGCCATAGATGGCATGCACATTCCTACAAGCGTACTAATTTCAGAGCATGATCGATTCCGCAACCATAAGCAGTGCATTACACAAAATGTAATGGTTGATGTATCATTTGACATGCTCTTCTAGTATGTGTGTTGGATGGGAAGGATCGACTGTTGATATGCGGGTGCTAAAGTGAGCCTTAGATGAAGGAGGGTTCTTTGTACCACAGGGGAAGTATTATTTGGTTGATTTTGGATACGGAAATACTTCATCTTTCTTGGCTCCGTATAGGGGAATGAAGTATCATCTTGTTCAATTCTGTGGTCGTGGAAATGTGGCCTATGAAAGTAAGAAGAAAAAATACAATCATCGCCATGCCCAATTGAGAAATGTTGTGGAGCGAACATTTGGCATCTTGAAGATGTGATTTCATACATTGCGTGAGGGCAACATGTATCCTTGGCCCACACAGTGCAAGATAGTCCTTGCATGTTGTGTGGTGCAGAACTTCATTCGTCGAGAACAAGGGTTTGATTGGTACTTCAATGGGGTTGGTGATGAAGATGTGCAAGGGGATATTGTTGATGATGAGGATGTTCCCAGTGTACTTCCCATCGGCCACTTAGAGGTTGCTGCAGAAGAGCGCCTTAGGAATGAGATTGCTAATAGTATTTAGGAGTGAAGTTGGACTTTGATATTTACTACCCATTATTCTCACCTTTTGGAACTTGGATATTCATTTCCTTACCATTAAATGGTCCGTGTTATGTACTTGGACTTTACTTTCCACCGACCTATATATGTTGGGGAACACTTACTTTAGTTCATTCATCTCTTGTTTTGTACTTGGATTATTTCCACAAAATGTAGTTGGATGATTTAGTAGATTTAACATGGTGCAAACCTGAACGGAGGATGTTTAATATTTTGGGTCGCATTTAGCTAATCAAATTGTGTTACCTTTTATTTTGCAGGGCACACCCTCTCATCCCTAGGTTCTCATGTTGTTGGATAGTTGGATGGCAAGATTGCAACCCTTTCCAGCAGCATGATCACTACGGGCTAGTTAGAGGGCTTAAAGGGCAGTGATGTAAATTTTTATACCGGCAATCACATTGTGAAGGTGGTTGATTGATTGTCATAGTAACATAGTGAATATCTTTACAAAGCTATGGAGGTTCCTCGGAGCACATACGTTGTGATGGGTTTGAATTGTGAGGGCCGACATGTCTCTCAACACCTTGTAATGCTATGACTGTTCATATTAGTCTGAGCCCTCTACTTGCCAAAGCAACTAGCTGTCTAAAAAGAACCGATGATCATGTATGTTTACAAGGTTGTAATCGAACAGGTATTTTTTCTGTGATGCCTTCACATGGCATGTGACCAGGTATGTGATTCTTTTGAAATATGAGTTAAGGTGGTTTGGTTTTAAATATGTCTGTGGATTTCACACATGCAACACTCCTATTTTATGCCTTGAGTAAAGTACGATGTTCTGCCATTTGTATGTTTGACACAGTTTTCAATTTCATCTTATCTTTTCAACATATGTATATTTGAGCGCCCTTGTTTTTAGAAGAGGATATTAAAGTATGATCAATTACCAATTGTGGTTATCATTAACTTGAACTAGGGCTGTCAATGGGCCGGGCCCAGGCCGGGCTTAGGTCGGCCCGGCCCGGGCCCGACTTCTCAACATTAAGGCCCGAGCCCGGCCCGAGCCCGACTTATGTCGGGCCGGGCCGGGTCGGGCCCGACATTATGTAAAAATTTCAAAGCCCGACTAAGGCCCGGCCCGACCCGACAACTTAAATAAAATAATAAAAATAATAATATAAAACATATAATCTCACTAAATTAATTAAAATTTTGATATTAATTACATAATTTGTGTAAAAAGAGAGTTTTAAAATTTATCATTAAGTAAAATAACATAGTTTTAACTAAATAATTTTTAAATTTTGATGTGGGAATAAAAAAAAGAACGGGTCGGGCCGAACTCAAAGCCCGAGCCTGACCCGCGGGTCAAGTCGGGCCGGGCTTTTAGGCCCGACTAAAAACCCGCGGGCCAAAAATGACCTTGCGGCCCGGCCCGAAATCGGGCCAAGCCCGCGGGCCTATCGGGCCGGCCCGACCCATTGACAGCCCTAACTTGAACCCACTGTGAACATCCACGTCAAATAGCTTCTTTATCACCAAATGTCCATGCATGATGCATAACTGAGATGTGAAGAGATCATCCATTCTATTTTCTTTTTCTTTCTACATCAACATTAGCCGCTTATCAGGTAACAGATTTGAGTTCAATGAATACATGATAATTATTTCAGATCCAAAAATGGCTTTTTTACACTTTCGATACGTAGGATGTGCATATCGTGGATCGGATCTTTGCTTGGTTATGTCAATGTCCAAATACATGATTGAAAATATGTGTTTCCTTTAATTGCATTCTTCAACGAAGGTGAATAATTTCAACATGAGGAGTTATCGGTAGTTCATCGAGGGGAGTCAATTATTTGTTTTATTCTTATATATGCTTCATTTTAATTATACAATAATCATCCTTGCCTTGGCTTCTCTGATGATAGAAAGTATAAGAACATCCATTTTTTTCTTTTAATTGCACTAATTTTTTGTGTGTGTGTGTAGAATATCATGCAATATTGGTTTGGTTATGAAGTATATTGCTACTGCAGGCGAGTTCTCTCCTTGTTGTTCCTCCTTTTATCAAGTTTTTCTCATCAGCCTGAGGGTGGGATACATGACGGAGCATTAACTTCAGGAGCATCATATCGTCTTCACGAATTACAGCAGAATGTTGTTTATGAAGCAAGGGGGTCCAAGAGAGACATCATGAACCAATGGAGGGAGAGAGCGAGTCTTTCCCAGGAACATATTAGTGATGTACAACTTTTAGCAGCTAAACAGAACGAGGGATCTCAACAGAGTTGAAGATTGGCACGAGAGATGACGTTGGGGATGGTTTATTTTCTTTTTGTACAATGTAAAAGTGGTACATGACCTGCAAAATCTCATGAATATGATTTAATGTCATGGAGACAAGGTGTTGAACTGTACGCTCACATGCCAACCAAATTTGTAATTTTTATTATATTATGACGGTTGACTGGTGATTATATAAGCATTTGTTAAGTCTACAGTATAATGAATATTAACTTTGGCTACTTTCACAGAACCATTGTAGTGTGATTATTGAGTGGTGTTTAATATTAAATTCATTAGTTGTTGAAAGTCAAGCACTGTTACATGTTATCACATGAGTTTCATTGTTAAGATTTAATAACATGTTTATATCGTTGTTACAGGAAGGTAGATAAGCACTGTAGACAAAATCTTGGACAGAAATGTTATATGTTGTAAATGCTGCCATCTTATTTTTTCTATTTTTTTTTGGAAGATAAAACAAAAATGGCATTAGCTATGGTAACCAGAGTTTACAACCTGCATTACTAAGTTGGGGATTTTGGGGAAAGACGAAGCTCTGTTACAGTGAAGCTGGAGGGCCTCTTTTGCCAGTGCATGGGTCATCAAATTCTCTGTTCTGGGAATAAACTGCACCTGAAGAGTGTGAGCTCGGAGACTCCAGCAATCTTGGATGATTGATAAGATCCTCCATGGAGGAGGGGAGGAGCCATTAATGTAATTCACCACATTGAGTGCATCGCCTTGGACAACAGAGTGCTGTGACAGGGAGGCCGCAATCTTCATAGCTTGGAGGAGTGCCAGGGCCTCGGCCATTTCTGGGGAGGAGACCTCGGGTAGGAATTGTTGTGAGCAGTGAATGGGATTGCCAGTCGGGTCAGTGAGGATGGTGCCGAGAGCTCCCTGACCTTTGGTGAAGGCTGCATCCGCTTTGACTGTGAGGAATTGACCCTGGGAAGGGCTCCGGGGGACTGGCTGTTGTGGGGGAGGTTTGCTGCATTTGATTTTGTTGTCAGCTCAACTGTAGTGGTTCTTCATGGCTTTGATGATAGTGGAGGACGGATGTTCTTCAGTGTCATCAAACACCTTCCTGCATCTCGTTGTCCAAATCTGCCATATAATAGCATAGCACATGGAGATAAAAGATATATCCTTTTTATCATTAGAGAAAGAGGGGCTGGACCATTCCTGGAGTCTGTCTTCAAGTTCCCTGGGGTCTTCGGCTGAGTGATAGTTGAGAGGGGATATCTTCTAGGTAGATCTGGCATTGTTACAGTAAAATAGCATATGATGGACTGTTTCAGCTGCAGAGTGGCATAGAGGGCAGTTGGGATCAACACTCTTATTGCTCTTAGCAATTCTGGAATTTACATGGACAGCTCCCACAATGCATTTCCATATGAAGACAATCACCTTGGGAGGGATGATGTTGTAGGAAGCCGGATTCCAGATGATCTGCCAGATGGTATGGTTAGTGGATGAGGATGGGGGGAGGAATTTCTCGACAAGCATCCTGTATGCTGACTTTATGGTGAAGTTGCCATTCCTAGTGAGGCTCCATATGTTAGAATCTCCCATCGGGCAAAACTGCTGAGGCAGGTTAATTCTTAGGATGTCCTGCATAGTGTCTTCCTGGAAGATAGACTTAATAAGAGGTTGGTTCTGTAATATCCCGGACCTTTTGGATCCTTCTTCATGGGTCCCGGATCTAGTTTTTTGGAGTGTCTGGCTCTGCTATGTCCGAAATTTCGTTTCAGACATCTTTCATGTTCGGGTCGGCGCGATCCGGAGTTGTTTCAGAGGCCCGGAGTGCGTCCGCGACTTTTTCCGCGCGTATTTTTCGATTTCCGGTGTGTGTTTCGGTAATTCCTTCGGAACCTCGTTGCGGGTGGATCGGGCCGTTCACCTAGGCGAGAGTGGTATCGTTGCGACCGGTGCATTCTGAGGATCCCGGAATAAAAATTTTTAATTTTTTGATATTTTTTAGATTTTTTGGATTTTTTATAAATACCCCCCTTTTTCTCTCTCTTTCCCGCCCTCTTCTTCTTCTTCTTCTTCCTCCTTTTCCCCCCACCGTGCGAACGCCCCTCTCCCCCTCTTCTTCATCCAGCGAGACCGCGGCGGCACCCCCTCCGGCTGCAGACGGCGCGGGGCGGCGGCGTGGTGACGGCGGCGGCGGCGAGGCGATTGTGGAGGCGTACGTGAACCGTGGGAGCTCAAGGAAGAACGATGGTTTTCAAGCGATTTCTTGCGATCGTGGACGATCCGGCGCGTCTCGGGGCCCATTTGAGGTAGGGTGACGTTCCTTAGCCTCTCGCGTTCCATTCCCGCGATTTGTAGGCCAAGGGGAGGCCGAGAGATGGGTATTCATGCGGGTTTGGGTTTTTCCATGATTTGGGGAGAGCTCGCACGATCTATAGATTTGAGCCGCGATTCGGTGTTTTGATAGCCTAGAATCATGCTAGGGGTCCCCAGGGGTCTTCCCCTTTGATTTCCCCCTCTCCGGTGGAGGCATGGGGGCGTGGTTGGTTTTTGGGCGTTTTCCTGCCATTTCACCCTCGGGCGGGTGTGATGGTCCTTCCAGTGACCGTCACACCATGTAACGTGCCTAGATAGGTGCGTTACAGCCCTGTTTTTAGCCGAGTGGGGTCTGTGGACTGTGACGGTCCCTCGATAGACCGCCACAAGTGCTGTGACACACCTAGGTTGGACCGCCAGGGGCGATCTAGCCGTTGGCATGACCGTTGGTTTTTGACCGTTGGGGGTCAAGGCCTGTGACGCACCATGCCTGGCGCGTCACAGCCTTATGACGCCCCTGTGTGGGTGCGTCAGGGCAGACGCATTCGCACCCTGTAACGCACCAGAGTTGGTCCGTTACGGTCTGTGACGCACCGAGTGGAATGCGTCACAGTTCATTCCTTCGTGCCTTGTGACGCACCAGGTTGGGTGCGTCAGGCCTGTGACGCACCAGGGTAGGGCGTCACAGTCGTTTTTGCACTGAGTGTCTGACGCCCCTGTGTTGGGCCGTCAGGTGGCTGTGACGATCTAGCCATAGACCGTCAGAGCCTGTGACGCGTCTAAGGTAGATCGCCAGGCTCAGGGCTGCACCGGGTGGTTCGCAGTCCCATTTCTTGTCCAACCGTGGTCACCGTGCGATGGTACCATTACGTGAGACGGTCCCCGTACGTCGTCGGATGTCGACGTGGTTTTCCGTTGACTTGAGAGTCTACTCCTGTAGTGACCCTCCACTAGTCGTAGCCTGCTTACACGCGTGTGGTCCCACCAGGGAGTGGTGGAGAGGCTACCCTTAGAGATGGTTTGTGAACCGGTTTCCGTCGGGCCCCATGTCTTGCAGCCAGAGTCCGGCTGAGGGGAAAACCGGTTAGAGGGCCAGACCAGGGACGCGCGGTCTGTGTGTGCACACGTGGTTAGGGGCGGTTCGACCCATGATGACGAGCGTGACCCCAGCTAGTCACTCGTTTGTGGTTACTTTTACTGTGTCCGTGTCTCTGGTAGGCGCTACCACGTTTGGCAGTTCACCGGCGGTGCGGTGTAAGTCGTCAGGGGACGCAACCGGCCTTGCTTCTAGTGGGAGGTACTCCTGTCGAGTCGGGAGTGTCACATTGTCAGTCGTGCGACTTCGACCTTCGGGTTTTGTCGTGTTGGCCATGGTGTTCCGGTCGTTTGCCGTGGCACGAGTGCCGGTTTACGTGCTGTGAGATCGGTGTTTTATAGATGGCAAGGTTCCCCTTTCTGAGGTACTCGCTTACTGCTAGCGTAGTGGTTTCTTCGTTTGCGAGGTAGGGTTCGAGTGATCCCTACTGAGTCTTATTCTGAGACTCATTCCATTCGTGATTTCACCGTGTTTCAGGCGAGGCGCGGCTTCAGGGGAGAGCGTCTGAGGCTCAGCGTGGTTCAGGTGCCCAGCGTTAGTGCCAGAGGTCAGAGCCGGGGTATGTCCCGTGTAGCTGTACTTTTCTTTCTTGTCTCTGTACTAGTTGTGGACTACTGTTGTTATTTTTATTGTTATCTTGTGGACCATGTATTAATTAAAATGTTGTTTATTTCTTGCTTAATAGTATAACTGTTTAATTTCTGTAATTATTTATGACACTTGTGTAGTCTCCACACCATCCCTTCTAACCCTTCCGAGTCTTCGGGCTCGTGGGTGGCGGTGCGAGTCTTGGGTTATCGGGCCTTCCTGGTAATCGGATTCTCGAGTCGTTACAGCTGGTATCAGAGCAGTGGTTGTGGGATTATACAAGCATCATGGGTAATTGTAGTGGTCCACTAGTCCACAGTAATGATGTACAGTTGACACTGGCATCGGGCATCGTGTGTTTTTCTTGACATGGCCATTTTCATGTTTTCTGTCTTTTGCTTCAGGTGCGAGTATGGCGCCGAGGCGGGCGACTCGCTCTCAGAAGGGGCAGTCGGCTGGAGGTCAGGAGATCCAGCAGGAGGTTCAGCAGGAGCAGGAGGAGCAGAGCAGAGTGCCACCTGCGGCCAGCGGGGCAGCGGATTCTGCGAGGTTTCCGGGGGCTGAGGATTTCTTTCGTGGCATGTACCAGCTTATGTCGCAGTAGTTCAGCGGAGAGGCTGGTGAGGGCTCCTCGACTAGGGGTGGGCCAGGCCGAGCAGTGAGGGATTTCATGCAATTCCACCCTCCTTTCTATGGCGGTCAGCCAGATCCCGATTTGGCTCGAGATTGGCTCGACGAGATGGAGTGGGTGTTCAGTTCCGCACGGTGTGCTGCAGAGGACAGAGTGATGTTGGCCTACAACCAGTTGCAGGGTACAGCCCGAGCGTGGTGGTCTTCCGAGTGGAAGACATCTTTTCAGTCTTGTCCCCTTGAGCAGATTGCGTGGGGCAACTTTGTCAGCGCTTTTGAGCGTACGTACTGCCCAGAGTATATTGCTACGCAGTGGATGCGTGAGTTTTTAGAGCTGGTCTAGGGTGACATGTCCGTGTTGCAGTACAGGGCCCGATTTGTTGAGCTGGGTCGGTATGCACCTCATATCATGGAGCATGAGAGGGTGAAGACCGCACAGTTCGTTCAGGGCTTGAGGCAGGAGCTGAGGCACCATTTGATCGCGAACGCTGCCGCTGATCTAGAGATGGCATCTCGTGTTGCGGCTTCTTTGGAGTTGGATATGCAGAGGACTCGAGGACCGATTAGCCAGGGGCAGTCCTTGTCAGGTCACAGCCAGCAGTCGGCTACCCAGCAGCAGGGTTATTTCCAGCATGCGTCGGGTGGTTCAGGAGCGCCGACACCGGCAGCGTCAGTGACGGGATCTGTGTCTTTTGGCTCGAAGGTCAAGAAGTTTTTCAAGAAGGGGTTTGGTAAAGTTGGAAAGTAAGGGAAAAGAGAACAGAGCAATAGTGGAATAGGGTCGGATGCCTTCTATCACCACCCCTTATCATGTATATATAGACCATGTTGGTTACAAGGTATGGGCGTGCTCCCAACAGAGTAGCGATGGGGACGCTCCGGAATGTTCTATAGGTACATGTTGTTATGGACACGTGGCCTCCTGGTAAATAATGTGAGATGGTGGTACAAAGTTGTTATGGACGCGTGGCCACCTGGAGTGTGTGGGGTGGCGGCATCGTAACACTCCCCCTCAAGCTGGAGAGAGGAGATCGCGGACCAGCTTGGACCGTAGCACCAAAAATTGCTATGTTGGTAAGGCCTTGGTGAAGGTATCGGCTAGCTGCTCGGCAGAAGCAATGTAAGCAGTCCGTAAGGTGCCGGCTTGGATGCGCTCTCGAATGAAATGACAGTCAAGCTCGATATGCTTTGTACGTTCATGGTAGACGGGATTTGCTGCAATGTGGAGAGCGGCCTGATTGTCACAATATAAAACGGTAGGGCCATGATCAACCTGTAGCTCATGAAGCAAGGACTGCAACCATTATATTTCAGAAGTTGCTGAAGCCATCGCCCGATACTCCGATTCAGCCGAGGAGCATGAAACAGTAGGCTGTTTTTTACTACGCCAAGAAATAGGATTTGTGCCCAAGAAAGTGATGTAGCCTGTGACTGACCGCCTGGTTATTGGACAGGATGCCCAATCGGCATCAGCATAAGCATAGAGGTGCAATGAGCTGGAAGAGGAAAAAAATATGCCCGAGCCGGGTGTAGATTTGATGTATCGAACAACACGAAGAGCAGCCTGCCAATGATCTTCAGTGGGTTTGTGGATAAACTGACTCAAAAGGTTTACGGCATATGTAATATCCGGGCGAGTGACGGTGAGGTAAAGTAAACGGCCGACCAATCGGCGATATGGTGAAGGATCTTGTAAATAATTTCCATTGCTCTGCTGAAGCTTATGGCCCTGCTCAAGTGGAGACAGAGCAGGTTTGGCCGCTGAAAGGCCGGTATCCAGTAGGATATCTAGAGCGTACTTACGCTGGTTTAGAAATAGTCCTGAGGAAGTCCTGGCAAGTTCTATTCCCAAAAAATACTTCGGAGAGCCAAGGTCTTTGAGGTGGAACTTGTTGTGAAGATACTTTTTAAGGAGAGTGATCATTAAAACATCATCACTAGTGATCAGTATGTCGTCAACATACACTAAGATAATGGCGATCAAACGCCCACGTTTGGCAGTGAATAATGAATAGTCAGACTTTGTTTGTGTGAAGCCAGCAGCAAGTAAGGCAGAGGTAAGCTTGTCAAACCAGTTATGTGAAGCTTGTTTTAGGCCATAGAGAGACTTGAGTAATCTGCACACAAGTGTCTCCCCCTGGCGGCGAAGGCCCGGAGGAAGTGTCATGTAAACTTCCTCATGAAGGTCCCCATGGAGGAAAGCGTTGTTCACACCGAGTTGATGAAGAGACCATTGGCGTACGATGGCTAAGGATAGTAGGCAGCGGACAGTGGTGAGCTTAGCGACAGGGGCGAAGGTTTCACCAAAATCCACACCTTCTGTCTGTGTGTAGCCTTTGGCTACCAAACGAGCCTTATGTCGGGCAAGAGAGCCATCAGAATTATACTTCAGCTTATATACCCACTTGCAGCCTATAGCGCGTTTCCCTGGTGGTAATGGTGTAAGAACCCATGTTTTATTGAGCCCAAGAGCCTTAAGTTCAGCAGACATGGCCTCTCTCCAGCATTGGTGTTTGGATGCTTCAGAGTAAGTGGTGGGTTCGGTGGTGTTAGAAATAGTAGCTAGGAAGGTAGTATGTGGCAATGTGAAATTTGAATAGGTAATAGCAGAAGATAGTGGGTAATGTACCATCGGAACCTCTGACGCTGCTGGATGAGCGGCTGTGAATCCTGTAAAGTAATCCTGTAGATAGGTTGGAGGTCGTGTGGCTCTGGTTGGGCGAGCAGGTGGAGAGGGAGGGACAGTAAGGGATGGAGCAGTGGGGCTGGGGCAATGTGCCAGGTCGGAAGGCGGTGGTGGCAAAGGTGCTGGTGCTGTAGAGGAGGAGGTAGGGCACTGCTGGTCTAGTACAGGTTGAGGTATAGGCAGTGAATGGGTGGTGGTGGGAATGATAGAAAAAGGGAAAATGTCTTCATGAAAACGTACATCACGGCTAGTGAACACGGTGTTAGTGTTGAGGTCGAGAAGGCGATATGCCTTTTGATCTGGTGGATAACCAATGAAGACGCAGCGGCGTGCTCGAGGATGAAACTTGTGATGATCCAAATGTGAGGGGGCAGCAAAGCAAAGGCAACCAAACGTGCGAAGCCGGTGGAAATCCAGCAATTCAGCAAATAACATTTCGTAGGGAGTTTTGCCAGCAAGTTTTGTAGAGGGATGGCGATTAATGAGGTAGGCGACCGTGAGTACACAGTCGCTCCAAAAAATATTTGGGATGGATGACTGAAAACATAAGGATCGAGCGACATCAAGGAGGTGGCGATGCTTACGTTCGACAACCCCATTTTGTTGGGAAGTTGCCACACAGGTATGTTCGTGATGGATGCCATAAGTAGTGAGAAAAGATTGGAAAGCAGTATTGACAAATTCAGTACCGTTGTCTGTTCGTAAGCGCTTAATGGACGTGGAAAATTGGTTTGATATATAAGAAACAAATGACTGAAAGATAGAAAACGTCTGTGACTTATATTGCAACATGTATACCCAACAAAAATGGCTAAAGTCATCAACAATAGCTAAGAAATAACGTGCACCACTGTGAGATACAAGAGAGTGGGGTCCCCATAAATCACAATGAAGCAATTGAAAAGGTGCTGTAGTAGTAGAAGTACTAGTAGGGAATAGGAGATGAGATGGTTTTCCCAAAGGACAGACAAGACACTTAAAGGTGGGTACATTAGAGAAAAAAGGTAGAGACGCCGCCAATCTTCGTTGTTTATCCGCAGATAAGTGACCAAGGCGTTGGTGCCATAACTGGAAGTTGGATGGGGTGGTAGTGATGCAGGCAGTGGGTACTGTTGGAGTTGTAGTTGGGCAGAGTATATAGAGACCTCCGCATTCACGGGCCTGCCCAATCACAGCTTTCATCTTGAGGTCCTGTAGTAGACAAAAGGAGGGATAAAAGGTGACACGGAGATTGAAATCAGAGGTGAGTCGACTAATGGAAAGTAAATTATAATGAAAGGATGGAGCATAAAAAACATTGGTTAAGGTGAGATGAGGGGCCGATGCTGGAGGAGCCGATCCCACGAACTTCAACTTGTGTTCCATTCGGCAGTGCTATACCAGAGGGAAGAGCAATATCGGTGCATACTTGGAGAAGAGCAACATTTGAAGCAATGTGGACTGATGCACAGAAATCTAATATCCAATAAGAAGAAGCAAGGTGTGATCTACCTGCCATGTTAGTTTGCGGCATCGTAGTAGCATGGAGGAGCTTCATCAGTTGAGCATATTGTTCTGCAGTAAGAGCAGGTGCTGCCGCTTGTGGTTGAGCAGATAAAGTGGTGGAGCGCTGGAAAGTCCATTTGTAATGTGGAGGATATCCATTTAACTTGTAGCATTGCTCACGAGCATGCCCGACAATGTGACAGTAAGAACATTTCTCCCCCTGAAGCTTACGACACTGGTCTTTAGAATGACCATAGCTGGAACAATGTGAACATCGTTCCTTTGTCTTGGATCCGCGATCATTTGGTGAGGAATACCCATAGGACACTGCAACCTTGCTGAACATGGCAGAAACCTCATGATGTGCGGGCTGGTGCAAAGACCGGTGTGATTCGTCTTGTAGGATAAGTGAGTAGGCCCGAGTAACAAAAGGAAGGGGCTCCATCAACAAGATCTGGCTGTGAACAGTATAATAAGTGTCATTAAGCCCCATCAAGAACTGCATCAGTTGTCTGCGTTGCTGCGGAGCTGAGATATTCGACGAAACACCTTGTTAGTATTGAGCAAGTTCGTCCCAATAGCCTTTGAGAGTATTAAAATACTTCGCTACAGAATCATGTTGCTGCTGGTAACTAGCAATAGATTTCTCGAGGCTATAAATCCGCGGACCATCGGCAGGGGAGAAACGTTCTTTAAGATCAAACCAAACAACAACTGCCGAATCAGTATATAAAATAGAAGAAACCAGATCTCGGTGAATTGAATTGAGAAGCCATGAGAGGACCATGTGATTAACACGTTTCCAGGTATTGTGTTCGGGATCATAAGGAGATGGCTCCTTGATAGAACCATCCACGAAGCCAAGTTTATTCTTGGCTGAGAGAGCAATGGTCATAGAACGTTGCCAACTGATGAAATTATCCCCAACGAGCGGTGAAGAGACAAGAATGGCGCCCGGGTTGTCTGAGGAATGGAGGAAGAAAGGATTCCCAATATCATCAGCAGTGGAGATAGCGGGGTTTAGCACCGTAGCAGTGGCGATAGCTGTGGATGAGTCCGATGTCGGAGAAGCCGAGATTGGAATGGTCGCCGTCGCTCCCGTCCCATCCATGCTGGCGACGAGAAAGAAAAGGAAAAAAAACTCCTGCTCTGATACCAAGTTGGAAAGTAAGGGAAAAGAGAACAGAGCAATAGTGGAATAGGGTCGGATGCCTTCTATCACCGCCCCATATCATGTATATATAGACCATGTTGGTTACAAGGTATGGGCATGCTCCCAACAGAGTAGTGATGGGGACGCTCCGGAATGTTCTACATGTACATGTTGTTATGGACACGTGGCCTCCTGGTAAAGAATGTGAGATGGTGGTACAAAGTTGTTATGGACGCGTGGCCACCTGGAGTGTGTGGGGTGGCGGCATCGTAACAGGTAAGAAGAAGCCCAAGGACCAGAGGCAGGCATCATCGGGCAGTGTACAGCAGCCGGTTCCCTTTCAGCGTCAGGGATCAGTGGGTGGATCGCGAGGACCGTGTCCACGGTGTAGCGAGTTCCATCTGGGCAGGCAGTGCACATCGCCGATAGTTTGTTTCCGGTGTGACCAGCCATGGCATATGGCGTGCGACTGTCCCCAGAGATAGCATCAGCAGCAGTTTCTTCAGCAGTAGCAGCATCATGGGCAGTATCCGCCGCTACCCAGGTCAGCTAGTGTGGGAGGCAGGAAGAGAGCTCGAGGCCAGATCACACACATGACCAGGGCAGAGGCAGTGGCGTCACAGCTCGTGGAAGGTACCGTTCAGATTTTGGGTTGTGCGGCTCAGGTTTTGTTTGATTCTGGCGCGTCTCATTCGTTTATTTCGAAAGATTTCGCGCTGACTATCGAGGAGCCGGTGACCCAGTTGTCTTGTGATTTGGCAGTGGAGTTGCCTTCGGGTGATTTTATGATCACTCCGTATTGTTTTGATGAGGTTCCTGTGTGGGTGGAAGGGTGGAGTTTGCCGGCTATGCTCTATGCGTTGCCGCTTCAGAACTTTGATGTGATTTTGGACATGGATTGGCTTGAGACACATCATGCTTAGGTGGACTGTGGCTCGAAGAGGTTTTATTTCCGGCGACTTCGTGGACCCACCTTCTATTTCCAAGGTATCAGGTCTTCCTCTTCCTGCTTTCTTATTTCTGTGATTCGAGCTCGTCGGTTGCTTGATGCGGGTTGTCAGGGCTTTCTCGCTTCTGTGGTCGTGGCTGACCGGATGGAGCTGGATGTCGAGGACATTCCGGTGGTGTGCGAGTTTCCCGATGTTTTTTCGGAGGACTTACCTGGATTACCTCCCCAGCGGGAGATCGATTTTGTGATTGAGGTTATGCCTGGTACGGGACCTTTGACGAAGGCTCCCTACCGTATGGATCCCGCTGAGCTAAGGGAATTGCGGGCACAGTTGCAAGAGTTGCTGGCCAAGGGGTATATTTGTCTTAGCTTTTCCCCTTGGGGTGCGCCTGTGTTGTTCGTGAAGAAGAAGGACGGTAGCTTGTGGTTGTGCATTGACTACCGGCAGCTGAATGATGTGACCATCAAGAACAAGTATCCGTTGCCGCAGATCGATGATTTGTTGGACCAGCTTCAGTCTGCTCGAGTGTTCTCGCGGATTGATTTGCGGTCTGGTTACTATCAGCTGAGAATTCGCAAGTCCGATGTGGAGAATACTGCGTTCAGCTCGAGGTATGGGCATTATGAGTTCTTGGTGATGCCGTTCGGGCTCATCAATGCCCCCACAGCCTTCATAGACTTGATGCAGAGGGTGTTTCATCCGTAATTGGACCAATTCGTGGTCGTATTTGTGGACGACATCCTTGTCTATTCGCGGTCTGCCGAGGAGCACGCGTACCATTTGGGTGTGGTACTGCAGACGTTGCGAGATCACTAGTTGTATGCGAAGCTCAGTAAGTGCGAGTTCTGGATTCGTGAGGTGCACTTTCATGGGCACGTGATCTCTGGTGATGGTATTTCCGTGGATCTCGCCAAGGTCGAGGCAGTAATGCAGTGGCCGAGGCCGAGGTCTGTGACAGAGATCCGGAGTTTCTTGGGGCTTGCGGGCTATTATCGTCAGTTTATCTAGGATTTTTCTCGCATTGCGGCCTTGATGACCAGACTTACGCGGAAGGATGTGCCTTTTGTCTGGACTAATGAGTGTGAGCAGAGTTTCAGGGAACTAAAGAGATCGCTCACCTCAGCTCCGGTGTTGGTTTTACCTTCTGGATCGAGAGATTTTGTGGTGTGTACAGATGCTTCCGGAGTCGAATTGGGTGCTGTGTTGATGCAGCATGGTAGAGTGGTGGCTTATGCATCTCGACAGCTGAAGCCCCACGAGGAGAACTACCCTACCAATGACCTAGAGTTGGCGGCTGTGATCTTTGCGCTGAAGATCTGGAGGCATTATCTGTACGGTGAGAAGTTCGAGGTGTTCATTGACCATCAGAGTTTGAGGTATGTGTTCATGTAGAGGGACCTTAACCTCAGGCAGAGGCATTGGATGGAGTTTATGAAGGATTATGACTTCACCCTGTCTTATCAGCCCGACAGGATGAATGTCGTCACCGATGCTTTGAGTTGGAAGGTCACGGTCAGTGCCTTGATGTTAAGGAAGTGGAGGCTCTGGGAACAAGTGCCCGAAGTATCATTCAGGCTCAAGATTCCCCAGGAGCCAGGGTTGGCGGTGCTCGCGAGTCTGACTGTCACGCCTGCCATTCACCGTCAGGTGACAGAGGCTCAGCATGCAGACCCTGAGTTGCCCTGGATTTTGGCTATGGCTGATGTGGAACTCGGTGAGGACGGAGCTGCGAGGTTTCGTGGCAGGCTGTACGTCCCAGCCGAGGACCAGGTTCGTCGTGCGGTGTTGCGAGAGGCTCATGGGAGCAGGTACACCGTGCACCCGGGTGCGACGAAGATGTATCGGAACTTGCGGAGACAGTTCTGGTGGCCTGGCATGAAGAGAGATGTCGCCGAGTTTGTGGCCAGGTGCCTGACCTGTCAGTAGGTGAAGGCGGAGCATCAGCGACCAGGAGGTACTCTTCAGCCCTTGGATGTTCCCGCGTGGAAGTGGGACCAAGTGACCACGGATTTCGTGGTAGGATTGCCGAGGAATCCGAGTGGGCAGGATAGTATTTGGTTGCTGGTGGATAGGCTGGCAAAGGTGACTCAGTTGTTACCGGTCAAAGTCAGCTGGAGCGTGTCCAAGTTGGCTCGTCTTTGTGTGGAGCGGATTGTCCCGTTGCATGGGATTCCCATCTCCATTATGTCGGATCGAGATCCGCGCTCCACGTCTGGATTCTGGAAGAGTTTCCAGCGAGCACTTGGCACGGATTTAGCATTTAGCTCAGCGTACCATCCTCAGTCAGATGGTCAGTCAGAGAGGACCATCCAGACCTTGGAGGATATGTTGAGATCCTGCTGCCTGGAGTGGCAGGGGAGTTGGATTCACCACCTGCCATTGGTGGAGTTTGCCTACAACAATAGCTATCATTCGAGCATCGGCATGGCTCCTTATGAGGCGTTGTATGGGCGTCCGTGTCAGACTCCACTTGATTGGTTCGAGGTCGGTGAGCGTGTTTTGATGGGACCGGAGTTGGTACAGCAGTGTGTGGATGTTGTGCACTTGGTTCGTCAGAACATGTTGGCGGCCCAGAGTCGACAAAAGAGCTATGCTGATCGGAGGAGGCAGCCTCTCGCGTTCGCCGTGGGCGATCGTGTGTTCTTGAGAGTTTCTCCGATGAAGGGGGTGATGCGCTTTGGACAGTGTGGGAAGCTGAGTCCCCGCTATATTGGTCCTTTCCTTGTTATGGAGCGCATCGGAGAGGTAGCTTATCGGTTGCAATTACCCCCTGAGTTGGCGTCGGTGCATGACGTGTTCCACGTCTCGATGTTACGGAAGTATATGCCCGATGACTCTCATGTGCTTGAGGATTCTATTTGGCCCGAGGTCACTCCAGATCTTTCTCTCCCAGAGTTTCCCGTCCGCATTGAGGATAGGCGAGAGCAGCGCCTGCGGAGCAAGGTCATCCCCTTGGTCAAGGTGGTGTGGCAGCGACACTCTGGTGGTGAGGCTTCTTGGGAGCGTGAGGATGAGATGCGTCAGTAGTTTCCGTGCTTGTTCGAGTGAGTCTTCCTCTTCTTTCCCCTTGGGTTGTTCTCAATTTCGAAGATGAAATTCCTTAAGGGGGGAGGGCTGTAATATCCCGGACCTTTCGGATCTTTCTTCGTGGGTCCCGAATCTGGTTTTTCGGAGTGTCTGACTTTGCTATGTCCGAAATTTCATTTCAGACATCTTTCGTGTTCGGGTCGGCGTGATCCGGAGTTGTTTCGGAAGCCCGGAGTGCGTCGCGACTTTCGCGTTTTTTCTGATTTCCGGTGTGTGTTTTGGCAATTCCTTCGGAACCTCGTTGCGGGTGGACCGGGCCGTTCACCTAGGCGAGAGTGGTACCGTTGCAACCGGTGCGTTCCGAGATCCCGGAATAATTTTAATTTTTGATATTTTTAGGATTTTCTGATTTTCTATAAATACCCCCCTTTTCTCTCTCTTCCCCACCCTCTTCTTCTTCTTCTTCCTCCTTTTCCCCCCACCGTGCGAACGCCCCTCTCCCCCTCTTCTTCGTCCGGCGAGACTGCGGCGGCAACCCCTCCGGCTGCAGACGGCGCGGGGCGGCGGCGTGGT
This sequence comes from Amorphophallus konjac, assembly GCA_022559845.1. Lineage (NCBI taxonomy): Eukaryota > Viridiplantae > Streptophyta > Magnoliopsida > Alismatales > Araceae > Amorphophallus > Amorphophallus konjac. The sequence continues at coordinate 103,020,820 of CM040121.1, forward strand.
GACGACGGCGGCGACGAGGCGATTGTGGAGGCGTACGTGAACCGTGGGAGCTCAAGGAAGAACGAGGGGTTTCAAGCGATTTCTTGCGATCGTGGACGATCCGACGCGTCTCGAGGCGCATTTGAGGTAGGGTGACGTTCCTTAACCTCTCACGTTCCATTCCCGCGATTTGTAGGCCGAGGGGAGGCCGAGAGATGGGTATTCATGCGGGTTTGGGTTTTTCCATGATTTGGGGAGAGCTCGCACGATCTATGGATTTGAGCCGCGATTCGGTGTTTTGATAGCCTAGAATCATGCTAGGGGTCCCCAGGGGTCTTCCCCTTTGATTTCCCCCTCTCTGGTGGAGGCATGGGGGCGTGGTTGATTTTTAGGCGTTTTCCCACCGTTTCGCCCTCGGGCGGGTGTGACGGTCCTTCCAGTGACCGTCACACCATGTAACACGCCTAGATGGGTGTGTTACAATCCTGTTTTCAGCCGACTGGGATCTATGGACTGTGACGGTCCCTCGATAGACCGCCACAGGTGCTGTGACGCACCTGGGTTGGACCGCCAGGGGCGATCTAGCCGTTGGCATGACCGTTGGTTTTTGACCGTTGGGGGTCAAGGCCTGTGACGCACCATGCCTGGCGCGTCACAGCCTTGTGACGCCCCTATGTGGGTGTGTTAGGGCAGACGCATTCCCACTCTGTAACGCACCAGAGTTGGTCCGTTACGGTCTGTGACGCACCGAGTGGCATGCGTCACAGTTCATTCCTTCGTGCCTTGTGACGCACCAGGTTGGGTGCGTCAGGCCTGTGACGCACCAGGGTAGGCGCGTCACAGTCGTTTTTGCACTGAGTGTCTGACGCCCCTGCGTTGGGTCGTCAGGTGGCTGTGACGGTCCAGCCCTAGACCGTTAAAGCATGTGACGCATCTAAGGTAGATTGCCAGGCTCAGGGCTGCACCGGGTGGTTCGCAGTCCCATTTCTTGTCCGACCGTGGTCACTGTGCAATGGTACCAGTATGTGGGACGATCCCCGTACGTCATCGGATGCGAACGTGATTTTCCGTTGACTTGAGAGTCTACTCCTGTAGTGACCCTCCACTAGTCGTAGCTTGCTTACACGCGTGTGGTCCCACCAGGGAGTGGAGGAGAGGCTACCATTAGAGACGGTTTGTGAACCGGTTTCCGTCAGGCCCCACGTCTTGCAGCCAGAGTCCGAACTGAGGGGAAAACCGGTTAGAGGGCAAGACCAGGGAGACGCGGTATGTGTGTGCACACGTGGTTGGGGGCGGTTGGACCCACGCTAACGAGCGTGACCCCAGCTAGTCACTCGTTTATGGTTACTTTTACGGCGTCCGTGCCTCTGGTAGGCGCTACCACGTTAGGCAGTTCACCGGCGGTGCGGTGTAAGTCGTCAGGGGACGCAACCGGCCTTGCTTCTAGTGGGAGGTACTCCTGTTGAGTCGGGAGTGTTAGATTGTCAGTCGTGCGACTTCGACCTTCGGGTTTTTTCGTGTTGGCCGTGGTGTTCCGATCGTTTCCCGTGGCATGAGTGCCGATTTGCGTGCCATTAGACCGGTGTTTTATAGATGGCAGGGTTCCCCTTTCTGAGGTACTCGCTTACTGCTAGCATAGTGGTTTCTCCGTTTGAGAGGTAGGGTTTGAGTGATCCCTACTGAGTCTTGTTCTGAGACTCATTCCCTGCGTGTTTTCACCGTGTTTCAGGCGAGGCACGGCTTCAGGGGAGCGCATCTGAGGCTCAGCATGGTTCAGGTGCCTAGCGTTAGTGCCAGAGGTCAGAGCCGGGGTATGCCCCTTGTAGCTGTACTTTTCTTTCTTGTCTCTATACTAGTTGTGGACTACTGTTGTTATTTTTATTGTTATCTTGTGGACCATGTATTAATTAAAATGTTGTTTATTTCCTGCTTAATAGTATAACTGTTTAATTTCTGTAATTATTTATAACACTTGTGTAGTCTCCACACCATCCCTTCTAACCCTTCCGAATCTTCGGGCTCGTGGGTGGCGGTGCGAGTCTCGGGTTATCGGGCCTTCCCGGTAATCGGATTCTCGGGTCGTTACAGGTTCCATTGTTGATTTGAGATCAACTGGGAGACCATAACTGGAGGGTGTTGAGTAAGGATCTCCAGGGGTGCAAGGGGGCTGAGTCTATCCGGGATCAATTTGTCCTCCCAAATACTTATACTCTTTCCATCTTGAACCAGCTTGAGGAGACCCTCTTTTGACCCTTTCTTTATAGAGTGGATAGCAGTCCAAATGTCGGAGCATCTGGCAGGTTTCTTGGTAGTCCAGAAGTCTTTGCCTTTTAGGTATTTAGCCCTCAATATATTAGCCCAGGGAGACTGCTGATCATTTAGGAATCTCCGGGTGATCTTCATGATGGCAGCCTTGTTATAGTGGAGGGGGTCTCTGAAGCCCATGCCCCCGGCCTTTTTGTGAAGCTTTAGCCTCTCCCATTTGCAGAAGTGGATTCTGTGTTGTTGGGAATCAACACCCCACCAGAATTACATTGAAGTTGGTTCAGTATGTGGATGATGCCTTTAGGGAGAAGGGAGGTGGCCATGATGTGGGAGGGGATGGAGGCAAGGGTAGTTTGAATGAGGGTGGCCCTCCCGGCAGGGGACAGAGTTTTGCATTTCCATTTACTGAGTTTGTTCCTAATGCGAGTTTCCAGGAATTTGAACTGTTGGATTCTACTTTTCTCAGGCCATAGGGGCACTCCTAGATACATCTCTTTTCTTGGGAGGTAGTTTATGTGAGTTCTCTGATGGATAGAATTTTGTATGGAAGAAGAAACATTGGGGCTAAAAATAAAACCCGATTTCTGTCTGTTAGGAGACTGACCTGACCAGGCTGTGAATGTTTGGAGGACTTCCATGTATTCATTTATCTCCATATCCTCTGCCTTGCCGAAGAGAAAGATGTCGTCGGCGTACATAACATGTGTGATCCTGGGGGCTCTGCAATTAATTTTGATACATTGGATCTTTCCCTCTTCCACTTTGGCTCTGATCAGATTGGTGAGGATTTCAGTGCTGATGATGTACAGATATGGGATAGAGGGTAGCCTTGCCTGATTCCTCTGGTTGGGTGGATGATACATGTCGGCTCCCCATTGATGTTAAGAGAATAGGTGGCAGTGCTGACACACTGTAGGATCAGGCTTCTGGAGTGGGTTGAGAATCCCAGTGATTCCATGGCAGTATCAATGAAGGGCCATTCGAGACTATCATAGGCTTTGGCGATATCTAGCTTGAGGTCGAAGAGACCTGTTTTCCCCTGCTTGCTTCTAATTGAGTGCATCAGTTCTTGAACAGTGACAATGCAGTCAGAGGTAGACCTGTTAGGCAAAAAATTACATTGGTTAGATGAAATCATTTGGTGGAAAATGGTCTTGAGTCTGTTGGCCAGGATCTTGGTGATGATTTTGTATAGAACATTGCATAGACTGATGGGTCTGTAGTCGGGAGGGGAGCTGGCGGGGTGTTTCTTGGGGATAAGTGTGATGTGTTTGTGGTTGAGGTTGGAGGGGAGAGTGTGGCTGTGGAAGAAGGCGGTGATGAGGTCTATGCATTGGGGTTTGAGGGTAGACCAGTATTTTTGGTAGAATAATGGTGGGAAGCCGTCGAGCCCGGGGGATTTTCTGGGGTTCATGGTGAAGAGGGCTTCTTCGATTTCAGAGGTGGAGGGAGGGGAGTGGAAGTGGCTGTCTTCAGACTGGGATAGGGTCTTGCTTGGGATGGGAAGGTGCCAAGAAGAGGGGATGGGCATGGAGGATGTGTAAAGGTTTTGGAAGTGGTTGACAAAAGTGCTTTTGATGATGTGGAGGTCCCCGGACCAACTATTGTCGGGGATTTTTATCTAGGTGAGCATGTTTGAAGTTCTTCTATTGAGGACCTTGGTATGGAAGTATTTGGTGCAACGATCACCCTCTTTGAACTAGTGGGCCTTGGCTCTTTGCCTCCAGAATTCCTCTTGCAGTTTAACATGCTCCTCTAGCTGACCTTCCAGGATAGCTTCCTTCTTGATGTTCTCCTCAGTGGAAGGTAGGGACCGGAGTTGCTGCATTTCCCTAGTGATGTCCTTCACTTGTTGTTGGGCGTTTTTAAAACTTCTATTTCTCCATCTTCTTATGGAGGATTGGAGTTGTTGTGTTTTCTGGTGATAGTTGGATATCAGGGAAGTGGAGTTGGTCCAGCTGTGGTGGATCAAGGCCTCGAAGTCTTTTCTCATCGTCCACATGGATTCAAACTTGAAGATGAGTCTTCTGTGCTTGTTGTTCCTGCGGAGATTGGTGTATATGGGGTTGTGATCACTAGCTATGCGAGGGAGGTGGTGAACAGTAGCCTATGGGAATATCATTCTCCACTCGACGTTGGCCAGTGATCTATCTAACATTTCTCTGATGTGCCATTTTGCCATTCTTCTATTTGTCCAAGTGAATGCCAGACCATCAAAACCCAGGTCCAACAGCCCAACATTTAGAATGAAGTTCTGGAAGTCTTTGGTCTGTTGGGAGCTGACATAGGATCCACCAGATTTGTCTCTCGGCCCCAAGATAGCATTCATATCTCCTGTGATCAGGAGAGGGCCTTTATAAGTGTTGATGATAGCTGCTAATTCTCTCCAAAAGGTATGTCTGCTGGATCTTCTGGCCAGGGCATAAATGCATATGAGCCTCCATTGTGTCTGAGGGGGGTCTTCAATTTCCAGGATGATCCAGTGGGTAGCTGCTTGAATAACCTGGACTTGGATGTTGAGTGCCACCACAGCCAGAGGCCTCCTGATTTGCCATCAGGATCAACAATTGTGTAGGACCCATGCGTTTTGGTACTGAAAAAGGAGGTACTGGTGGATGGGGAGACTTTGGTTTCGGACAGGAAGAGGATGTCAGGTTTGATGGAGTGGGTTATTTGGTTGAGGTAAGGAAATGTGGAGGGCCCACCAACATCTCTACAATTCCAAGAAAGTATCTTCATTTTGGACCTGGTGGCTCGTTGAGGTTAGCCGCTGAAACCTTGATATTGGACTGGTCTTTTGGAGTTGTGGGGTTCTTCCCGGGGGCTGGGTGTTTAGAGCGGGCAGCTTGTTTGGGATTCTTGGTTCTATTTTTTTGAGGGGGTCGGTGGAGGTTTTTCTTGGGTGGAAGTGGAGGGGGTGGGGGGTTGGCTTTTGCTTTTTTTGGCATACTTTCCTGGGGAGTTTTTGGATCTGGGATTTCTTTTCTTTTTCCAAGATTGGGGGTGGAAGTCGGTGTAGTAGTAGCATTTGTAGGGTGGGGGAGAATTTTCGATTGGATGATGGATGGGGGGAGGGGAGGGGGAGGGGGGGTGCTTGTGTAGGGGGGGCTGAGAGGAGGAGAGTCTGGGGGGGAGTATCTGAAATGGTAAGAAGGGGGGTGATTGGTGATGGTATTATGGTGGGAGGTTGAGGGGGTGGATGGGCAGAACTGGCTTGGGGAGAGTGGTCGGAGATGTAAGTGGGGGTTGTCTTCAAGGAAGAGGGTAATGGAGAGGGGGCTGGATGGGGGTGGCACTCGGAAAGAGTGAGGGGTTGGACCACCTCGGCAAGGTGGGCAGGGCTATGTTCTGAAAAGGTTCTCTCTTGGAAAAGAGCTCTCTGAAACCTGGGAGGATGGTGGTCTTCTACAGATTCCAAAGCTTCCTCAGTGGAATTGCTTTCACCCCTGCTGCATTGGGGAGAGGGGGTTCGGAGCTTGTTGGGGTCTCTCAGGCTGTGATTGGGAGAGGAGGAGCTAGATCTTAGCAAACCGCCATACTCAAATTCGATCATCTCTATCAGTTCCTACCTCAGTTGAAGAGAGTATGAGTGTTTGATGTGCTTCCTCAATTCTTCTAGCTCTTTGCAGCCTTCAGAGTTGTGATCCATGCAGCCACAGTAATGACAGAACCAGGGCAGTCGCTCATAGGCCACTTGAAAGGACCGAATGGAATTTCCTGGGAGTCTTGCTTGGATGCTTGTCTTGAGGGCCTTGTTGATGCTGACTGAGACTTTGATCCAAGCGAACCAGCCCCAGGAGGAGATCTTTCTAGGAATAGGAGCATAAGGCTCCCCCAGCTGATTTGCCAACATTCTGACTGAGGAAGGATTGAGGAGTTCCTCTGGCAGATCGTAAATCCGAACCCAAAGGTCGGCTTTTGTGAGAGAGTATTGGGACGGTGACATGAAGGATTCCCCCCTCTGGATTAACATAATGTCCTTTTTAAAGAACCATGGGGAACGTTTGCAGATAAGCTCCACCTCTTGGGGATCAGAGAAACGAACGAGGTATGAGTCATTTGGGTAATCGATAAGTTGCCACTCACATTTAGGCTTCCAGAGATTTTCCATCCATTCTTTGAGGCCAGCTACTCTGATCTTGGATTTCGACAGTATCTTCACCACCAGGGAGCATTTCCAGTGTTCTCGACCTGCTTGGAGAGAGTCTGATACATCGATCACCTCTGAACTCTTCTCTCTGACCATCAGTTGCCTGAATCGGCTTCTGATAGTCTCATCATCTTCTTGCATAGGCTCACCTTCACAGTCTGCCATGGCTAGGGTAAGGGGGCGGGGTCAGAGGGGGGCCAGACGGGCTGGCGGGGGTAGTGAGGGGGGGGGGGAGTAGAGAGAGGCAAAAAAAGGCTAATAGGGCGACCTGGGGGGAAGGATGGAGGGGGAGGGAGGGAGGGGGAGCAGGGTGGGGGGGGGGTGGGCTGTCGCGGAGTAGAAGGGGGGAGGGACCAAGGGACCGAGATCCGAGGAGGGCAGGGATTGGGGGCCAAAGCAGGCCGTAGGAAGGGAGGTGCGAGGAGGGTAGGGGATAAAGGGGGATTTTGGTTCGGAGGAAAGGGGACTATGTGACTGGGAAGGGGGGAGGTTTTTTTTTTTGGGGGGGGGGGGGGGACAAGGGGGGGAGAAGGCCAGCGCACGCCGGGGAGAGAGGGAGAGGGGGGGAAGAAGACTGGGGGGTGGAGGAAAAAAAGGGGGGTGGATTAGGGTTCCGGGGGGCTCGAAGAGTCCACCGAGGGTTCCAGAGGGACAGGGGGGGTCGCTCCGAAGGATCGGTTGCAAAACAAATAGGGGGGTTTGGGAGGAGGGGGAGGGGGAATCGGAGGACGGGAAAAAAGGGGGGGAGGAGCGGAGGGAACGAGGGTTCCGGTGAACTCGGGGGAGGTCGCCGAGGGTTCCGGAGGGGGACTCGAGGGTTCCGGGGAGGCCCCGATCCACTTGCCAGGTGAGCAAAGTCATCCAAATCATTCCATCTTATTTTTTCTATTAATTTCATACAATTTGTCTTTGTACATTAGTTATTAGGAAGGGTCTAAGTCCCTTGTTGTAGTAGACTGGATGCAGAGGAATTGGCCTAAATAATGGGAGATGTTTGAGGATTTTAACACCCAATGTTATCTCGAACCTTGCAAATATGCAAATACTAACAAAGTAGTCTGAATAAGAGTCATTATTCTGAGACTAAATTCTAGAGTATGTCTATGGTTATCAAACTAAATTATGGAATAAGATGGAATATATCACTCCCAGTTAAAATATTCCGTCTATTCTATCCAACTATCAAACAGGGCCTAAGAGTTTGGGGATGACACATTGTACACACACACACGGACTTGTTGCAATACATTAAAGGCCCAAATCATCATTGGTTCTAATTAAAACAAATCATACTATTCTTATCAAATAAAAATAAGTCTAATGATTACATCGTTACCACAATATACATCATATGTTTTTAAAATACATTCTCTTGAGAACAGTAAGAATTTTTCTCCATGATCTATATTCACATTCACCTTTCAAAAGAATTTAAACGTATAAGGGTGATTATATATAAAAGCCTAGATACCTTTTCGGTTTCTTGCCTATCAAAGTCTCAAGGTCACTTTATTATTAATTTTATGAAAATATTTGAATTAAGAGTATGACTCTTAAGACCCAATAGACATTAAAACTGATAGCATACATATCGTATAGTAAAATTTACAAATTAGATGATAAGATTGATCTAATCATCATTTATGATGGTTTTACGCTTATAATATAATTTACAAAGAAATAACTAGCCGAACATAGCAAATCTTAACTTACAATAGTCTTATTTATCTAGTTTGACTACTGAATAAACAAATGTTATAAATGGTTTACAAATATCTTAAAGTTAACTTACATATGACTTGCCAAACATATCATAATATATTCAGGTGATCTTAACAGATCTAGTTATAGGTGCAAGTCATTCAATCAAATTAAAAATTCATATATCAAATCTAAATTTTAATTCAATTCACATGGGATATGGGATAACAGACGACACATGATGCACAATTATTTATCACATATCGGACATGCATCTAGCCATCATTTAAGGAGCAGCAACATAACTATGACGTCAATGAGTAGGCAAACTCAAATAAATGGCCTAAATATTAGGACCTGTCAACCTTGATCAACTGCGTAGAATCGAGAGTGAATACCCCATCATTCCTCAGATCATAATTTATTATGGATTTTCACTTTTAATAGAAGTTTGTTTATCCCCGGACATGGACTTAATCCCGCAGCGAGCGCTAGTTACGATTTGTCACCCCCATGTCTCCTTAAGACGACGTTGTCTATGTGTGCAGTTTTATGCAAATTTCTTTAGCAATTTTTATTTCAGCAAACTTATCTTAACTATCTAACTAAACAGGTGACATATTAACTATGATTAGTGGTCAGTCATAGCATAAACAGTTCATTTGTATCATCTAAAATCTTGCATTGTCTAAATATATTGTTTAATGTTCATCGTCTATGTTGTTTTATTTAAATTCTCTTAATTTAGATGATATTTTATCTATCTCTTTCAGTTTAGATGATATCCATCTAACTCCCTTCCATTTAGATAATACTTCGTCTAACTACTTCTTCACTTACACAATACTTCATCTAATTATCTAATCAGATGATATTTCATCTACTTTTCTATTTAAAAATTCAAAATTATCATTCAATGATGCACTTTGTTATTTGACATTTTGACCTATTAACTATTAAAATCTCAAAATATGCTCAACACAAAAATTATAGATAATTGAACTATCTTTTCAACATGTCTAATTTCATCTCATTTAAACATTCCTACGCAAATTTATGTTATAAATAACGGACTAATTTAAATTGACGAATAACACTTGATAGGTTCAAATAACTAAATGGATCTCCTTAATCATCTCTTATCATGAAAAATATAATATATTTTTAGAATACCTAACATCAAGAAGTTACAATATCCTCCTAAGCAATAAATGTGTAAATAATTAGTCACGCAATTGCTTTTATATGTAATAGCCTTTACCAGACAAGTTAGGTCCCATGTATGCCTACCAGACATGATTATTCTTGGTTAACTATTAATTAAGGTTGCTACTAAAAAAACCAATCCCATAGAATCCCTGTTCAATCCTCTCTCCAGCACAATCCATTGGCATTATGGAAATAATCTTTTATTTAATGATAGCAATTTGGAACAATAATAGAATGCCTGAAGTATATTCTTTTTTACAACCCAAAATCCAACTTGGTTGGTCAAAAACTCAAACGTTGGGCATCTGGCACCTTGGGTTCGAGATTTAGTAGGTTTACTATCAAACATATTATCTTTTTACAATCAAAGTGAAAATTGGGAACCACACATTAGGTCATTTTCACCCACTTCCTATCAATGTTACCAATTTTAAATTTGGGGAAAAAAGACTCCAAGAAAAAAATTCAAATAGGCAAAAATCCTTAACAATCCCTCAAAGGGTTGCACAGATTATTAATTCTTAACAACAAAGTGAATGAGCTGATTCAACAGATTTCACACTTTACACCTGGAACTGTTTGACAGCAGGACCTAACATGATAGATCTCACATGAACCGCAGAGGCGCAGACATCACCCAAGAGACGGTCCTGCAATCCTTGATAAAGAGGAGTCACATAAGAGGAGGTTGAGAAACCTGACCCACCAAGCATCTAATCATAATAAGCGAGCAGCTTCTCTCCACACCTTGTTCAATATCAGTGAACTTGCAGCTGATTATCCCAGATTGTTGCGGGGTATACTCAGCTAAACACCCATGATCAGGTTCACAATTGTTGTTGAACGAATGAATGTGCCCTTGAATCCACTGAGGGGGATTCCATACTTGGAGGTCTTCAAGATGCGTGGTGGTAAGCACCATTTTCATGTCGGACACACAGAAAGGCTACCAATTTGGAGGAAACGCTTATGTGGCTCCACTAGAAACGGGGATTTGCACGAACCAGGTGGAATTTGATGAATCAAATCTAACCCTCCAGTATTGCCAAGGCCTCTTTAATCAGCTTTTGAGTGATGTTTGACAGACTCTGGGAGGTTGTACAACATAAGACCCAACAAAAGGATTCCAGTGCCTACAATGAAAAATGCGCCCAGGTCTGCACCTTGAGGGATATATGGTAATGGAAGGGTGAGAATATAAATGGAAATTGGCACTGCGAAAGAAAGGGGAAAAAAATAACACTTGTTAGTCCAAGTAATGAAAAACATAAATGTTTATTCTCTGACATAGGCACAACATAAAGAAATCAGTATCTTCCTCTCTTTTATGTTTTTTTCTTTTTTTTCTTTTTGTGGGGGTGGGGGGGTGGGTGGGAGGCAATGAAGGGAGTGTACCTGACAATGTGGCTGCAAGTGATGAAACTAATGCAGATGCTATCTTCACCAGACCTAGGAGTGATATGTTGAAACCCATATTTACCGCCATAAAAAGTAGAGGCAACAATGGAGCTCCTTCACAACCTGAGTGATTGTCAAGCAAAAGGAAGCATCTACGGCAAGTTCAAATATGCCCAAATTTCAAACACTTGCATAATAGAGAAAAATAAAATCTAGCAAAAATCATCTGGTAATGCTACGATTGCTCATCAAGGTTCTATTTTGTGTACAAACTAAGAAAATCTCCTAGTACATATCACATATTATCAGCGTCTATGTTCTAATCATCTTACATACTATAATATATGTGTTCTTTGGCACTTTATACAATGGTGTGAACCTTCGATTCTCTCTATAGTATAAATGTGCTCTAGGATACTAGCCAGAGTGATACATGCACCAATCAGAATAGTGTTGTTACCCATGCCAAGAGCTACAAATGGTATGTAAACCAAAATGATGATACGTAATGGCTACACCAAAATAAGAAGGAATAATCAGATAACTTCCCTTGTAGGCAAGGTCTGCAAAACAAGCCTTTTTATTATCATTTTCATTTTCCTTTTCCTGGGAAGTGAGATTCAGCACATTATGAACCACTGCAGATTGACTTCTCTAATGGAGACCGAGTATTGATTGAAGGAGGGGTAAGTCAAAGTCCAGGTAAACACAGTGGAAAAGGATCATAGGGAAATTGTCATGCCAGAGAAACATGGGACTGCCTAGTAAATGCAAGTGAAAACATGTGCACACAATCCACATTACCGATAGAGGCTTCCTGCTATTGGCGGTGGTCAGGCCCCTTATGGGCCGCAGGACCAAGGTGTGTCGAGTGAGCCCTTACCCGCCCTTGTGACCCGGGACCCATCTGATTTACCCTGATCCACCTTAGGCGGCCTTGCCTGGTTGCTGTGGTGGAAGATCAGGCTGCGGCAAGGAGCCAGGGAGGGGGGGGGGTGTTGTGTGTGGATCTCAGCTGCTCCGGCAGGATGGCTCCCCCGGCGGCAGACACCGGCGAGGCTGCCACTGGTGAGCGAACAGGCTTCCCTCCTGTGTCCCTCCTGGAAGTGGCGGGTTCCGGTCACGGCCGGCAACGGCGAACAGGGTGACAGCGAGTCTGGAGGGGACCGGCGGCGAGATATGGCAGGTCATGGCTGTGCCCGTTCCGCAGATATGCCCGGTGTTCTCAGGTGTGACTTCCTCAGTTCCTCCCGGTGCGTGCAGTCAGGATCTCAGCGCTCTTCGGCAGCAGAATGAGGTGAGGCCGGATGGCCACCGGAGCGCAGTCCAGGCTGAGCCCTCTCCCTCGTCGACCCCTCCCCTGGAGGCTGTTGCAGCCGCCAATCTTTAGTTAGTCAGCTGGCCCCCAATAGCCTCTCTGGGGCCATTTCAGTGGCCACATGGGGGAGACCGCAGTGGGGCCGAGCTCCTGGCGGCCTTGCTTCCAAGGCCTCTATTGCTGGAGGCAGGAGAGAATCTCTCACTGGCGCGAGCTCTCCATCTGGCCGGGAGCCTTCAGCCGGAGCAGGCCTCCAGCCACTGTGCACAGTCCGGCAAGGTCAGGAGGCCGGTCCTGTGCAGGAGGTGGTAAAGGGGGTAGTCATGAAGGATGCGGTAGTGCTGGGTGTGCCCCTGCATCGGCCGGCTACGAGGAGCACGCGCAGTCTGTGTTTGTCTCGACAACAGAAGATGAGGTAGAAACGGTGAAAGGCAAAGGCTGCCCAACGAGGCGGGCATCCGACGGTCAGTCTCGGCCTACGGAGTAGCCCTAGTGTTCGGTCTTCCGGCAAAGGCATTCTCGACGTTATCGGCGTACCCAGACATCGGAGGCAGCGAGGTCTGATGGCGGTGGCTGTAGTGGCGGCTGTGAGGGGGAGGGAGTTGCATCAGGCCATCTGGGAGAGGCTATCGACGGAGAGACCCCAGGAGATGAGGTCTTGCCCGAGGGGCCACTAGGCTGGCAAGAGTCAGGGCACCAAGAGATCGGGGAATCTTCTGGTGGGGGTGTTGGCCAGCAGCCTTATCTGGCTTTGCCTCACCCGCCTCTCATTCTAGAGGAGGAGGATCTCCCTTAGTGCAGCTTCCTTCTGATCAGACCGACGGTGACCTCTTGTCAAAGGTGGGAATTGGTGTGGAGTCACTTGAGGAGGAGGGGTGTTTGAATGGGAAGGAGAAGGGAGTCTTGGCAAAGAGAAAGTGAAGGAAATCTTAGCTAGGGTGGAGAGTTTCATGGGGGAGCATACTAGAGAGATTGCTAGTCTGATCAGAGTGTCCACTGTAGGTGTTGATAAAGATGTGAGGTCTGTCTTTGCAAAATTCAGAGAAGAGGACAAGTGGATATAGCTAGGAAGGCTAAGGCAGGAAGAACCAATAGAAGAAGGGATGTGGGGAGGGAAGGGGAAAGGAAGGTACCGGCAAAGAGCTAGAGGGGGATGAGGGTGTATATGTGGTGTGGCATCTTGATGGCCTGAGGGTTTGGGCCCTCAGAACAGTGGAAAGCAACTCAAAGTCTTTGATGTGGAGGCGAGGAATCAAGTGACAGTTTCAGCACGTCCCGCAGCCATGTTTACTATTGCTATGAGGAGGTTTTTTTATGTATAAGGGTCACTTGCCAAGGCTGTGTCATTAGTCTGGTTGTATGTTTGGCCTTGGCACGCTCTTTGCTTTGGGTGGGGGGTCTATTTTGACGGTCAGTCATTTTGTATTTCTTTTCTTTTCCTCTTCGTTCCTAGGCCAGGATGAATCCTCTGCCTTTTGTTCTTGGGAGTATTTTGGGAGCCCTCACTCATCCTTCACTTTTTTCCTTTATACAACGTGGTACTATCCACCTTCAAAAGTTAATCTTATAGATATGCATTTCATGAAGAGTTGATACTTACTGATGAACGCTGGACAACCCAAGCTATTTAATTGAATAAACTTTACACCAGTACATAAAGACTGAGATTAAGTAGTCTGGAGACCTGGAAACGTCCGATTTTACATGAGAGTGCTCATTAGCTATATATAAGGCTATAAGCACAAATTATAGGAGGCCTGAATAATCGGTTTCTTACATACCTCAAAATGCATATACTGATGTGTAGAAGTGCTGAAGGATACAAATGTAGTTTAAATTTAATGTTCTTGGCAGAGGATGCATGCTAGTTGTTCAAGGCAACCTAGAAAAACATCTTGATACATGACACCTATCGGAAGGTAACAAAGAGGCTGGTGATGAAGCCGTAAGTCAGGTACTCTAATCATAGACCTACCCTTTTAACTGTAAATAATAGAATAAGCAATCCTCCACGTTAAAGAATTATAAAAATGTAGCTGTGAGTGGAAAAAGAGTTTTTTTTAAAAAAAGAAAGAAAGGAAAAGACTGGTATTTGTTCTTTAGCCGGTATTTTGGGAGAACTTCCAATATACAAATTCTTAGAGAATTCAGATTGTGAGCAACTGGCATGTCAGCACAACAAAAGTTTAGATTCCAGCCGCTTGAATCACCTCTTGGAAGATGGCTTGGAGGGTGTTTTCTTATATGAAAATGTTCTTTCCTCATGCACCAAATGGATAATCTGGAGATTGATGTGTAATAATTTGGTTATTTATATGGAGACATTCTAGTTTATATATATATATATATATATATATATAGAGAGAGAGAGAGAGAGAGAGAGAGAGAGAGGTTCTCAGTGGATTCTGTGCCATTCCACTTTTCTGAGATTGCACAAGAGTCCAGAAGAGGGCTTCTTTATCTCCAATATATATAATCAATTTTCATGAGATACTTTCTCTGCCTGGGAAAAGTGCCCCTGAAGAAATTCCTACCTAAACTGGAGGATAGAAGTCTGAACAGAAGCACATCAACAATGAAGCCTTCAACTAAATTAATTTACTAAAGAATTCAATATCATATTGCACATAAAATGATAGTATCTTGAATATAACATATTGGAATTCAAGGGATTAAAAGGGGGTTGGGGGGGGGGATGCTTTCTAAGAAGCAAGACCATACAATAGTGTGGCAAAACTTGCCTGTTCTATGGGCCCCAACGTTCATAAAACACCCAGCACCATTCCTTAGGTATGTAGAGAGCTCGGCAAAAGGAATCCCTTTCATGTTTGAGAGGAAAGGAAGAAGCAGGAACACAAAAAGAGCCTATATATGTGCAAAGAAATACTAGTGAATTACAATTAACATGAAAAGTTAGGGCCATTAAGAAGTTCAAAGATACCCAGAAAAAAAGATAAACAAATAGTACACTACACCCTAAACCACAAAACTTGAATTAAACTGTACCAATATGTTTTGCATCAGTTTCCTACAAAAAGGAGGAAAATCATTGTAGAGGTAACCTGAAACGCTGATCCAAAGGAATTGACAACAAAGATATCAAGCAGCTTCCCCTGAAATGTGATGAATGGAAAAAAAAATTGGCTGAGAGGGCACAATTTATCTACATTGTAAATCATAAAGTGTCTGGAAATATAAGCAATGAGAGAACAAACATGTAAGAAAAAAAATACCTGAAGACGCTTGGCAGCATCAATAAAAATGAACTCCTGCACATAAGAAAGGGAAAAAACTGCAACTTAAGTTCATTTTTCCAATTGTTCACAGCAACTTACCCAGGTGCCACACAAATATAACCTCATGAGATGATAACCTTGAGAACTGAGGCACCAGCTTGAAATGCAGATGAAGCTATCATTAAAGCTGGCCAAACAAACTCAACTTGGGAGAGAAGTTGACCATCAGTCACCCCACTGCATTAAACATGTGCAAGCAACAATTTAGTACTAACAGTTGAAACATCTGTGTTGGCATCTCTGATCCAAGCAAGGGTCTGTCCCAGAAGACATAATTATTTTCTGATATTTAATTTCAGAAAATTAAAGTACATATGACATGGCAAGAAATGAGGCGAGAGCATCGCTATCACATAAGTACACTGGGCATTTCATCGAACACGGGAAGAGCGGCACAAAGTCATGCACACTTGCTTGATAAAACCAAGCTTTTCAGCTTTTGAAGACATTTTGTGAAACAGTTGATGGGCGGCCAAAGCTGTGTACCCACTCATAAAGTCTACGTGAAGTCAAGCTTAGCTTCTTATAATGTGTAGATATTTTGTCAAACACCTAGTAGGCGCCACAAAATCATGCGGCCACTTGATAAAAATTTATGCGAAGTTAAGTTTTTTAGTGTCATTGGGGTACTCCCATGACATTAAAACAAATGATCTCTACCCCAGGGTCTAGACGCAGCAAGGCGGCATCACAAGGGTCAGTTACAAACAAACAAAAGGCTTCCATGTCTCCACATGTCCTCTACTGCCAAGAAGGCTAGGAAAGGATTAAAAAAAAAGTCCCAATCTTTGACCTTATATAGTACTTGATTAGGCACATGGGGGGGGACCATCCTCCTCCTCTCTAGGGCGAAGGCAGGACAAGAGGGGGGAGAGGACCCCCGGTGGTGTCCACTGGGGGAGCCCTCTCTCCCCCCCCCTTTTTTTTTCAAAATTGAGAGGGAGAGGACCCTCAGTAGTGTCCACCGGGGGTACCCCCTGCTCCCTCTTTTAATGCTGCCGCTGCTCTCTCTTTAGGCCAAGGAGGAGGGGAGGACCCCCGGTCAAACCCACCGGGGGTGCCCCTCTCCCGCTGCTGCTGCTGCTCTCTCTCTTTAGGCCAAGGAGAGGAGGAGGACCCCCGATCAACTCCACCGGGGCTACCCCCTACTCCTCCCTCTCTCCCGCTGCTGCTGCTAAATGGACTAAGAGGGGGGCACCCCGGTCCATCCCACCAGGGTACCCCTACTCCCCCTTTTCTCCCGCTGGCGCCGTGTCAAAACTAGGAGGGGGGGAACCCTCGGTCGGAGCCACCGGGGGTGGCCCCCCTCTCCTCTCCTATTGCTACAGACCGGGGGACCCCCGGTCAGGCCCATCGGGGGTCTCCCCTCCACCAGCCACCATGGGGGGGGGTGGCCCCCCTATTGTTTTTGCGCACAGAACAAAAAACAAGAGAAGAAGAAGAGAAAAAGAAGAAGAAGAAGAAGAAAAGGAAGAAGGAAGATGAAGAGCCAAGGGACTTACCTCCACCAAAATGTACCGCGGGTGCCTCCTTCTCCAGCACCTATAAAAGGAGGAGAGGGCAGCCAACACGAGAGAACTTTTTTCATGGCAAGGGAACTTTTTTTTTTCACGAGGAGAAGGAAGTCTTATTGAGCAAGAGAACACTTGGGAGCTTGAACTGTTGAGAAGAAGAAAAAGTTTGATTTGAAGTCTTGACTCCTTCAGCATGCACAAAGTGGTGAGAGAGAGCCCCCCCTCCTTCAAACTCAAGTTTGTTTAAAGTTTGCATAAAGGCCCTTGCATTGGGACACAATTGTAAAAATACCCTCATATGAAGAAAATTTGTTCCACTTATCTTCAATGAAGAAAAACAAATTATAAAACCCATGAACTTCTAGTTCTGGGATTTTTTGGATGTATCATGATCCCTGCAAAAAGAAGAAATTGCAGTTTTACCTCAAATCTTTGTAAAATTATACAAAAGTCCATAAAATTTTAAAAATTCAAGGAAAAACATGCCACGTTGCAAAAATATCTTCTGAATGGGGAAGATCCTTATTTTGGTCAGAAGTTTAGAAATTATAAATCTACCCAAAGTTTGAAAAATTGCACTAAAGCCCCTGTACTTTGAAGAAATCTAAAAGGAAAATCATGAAGCTCAGGGAAAATGTACAAGGCCGCAAGAATACATCTGAAATTGGAGGAATACCCCTATTTTACTCAGAATTCCAGATATTGCAGTTTTACCCTGCACTTTCACAAATTATGCAAATATCTAGAAAATGCAGGGAAATTCAAAAAAAGCAAAAGAGTATCTTCCTTGTGTTAAAAAATTGAAAATATACCCTCTTCAAAGGGAAAATTGCAAATATACCCCCCTTCAAAGAGAAAATAATATACCCTCTTCTAAGAAAAAATTGCAAATATATCCCCTTCAAAGAAAAAAATTACAAATGTACCCTTGCCGCAGGGCATGGGAGTATCCCCGAGGTAAACCCTCAATATCATAACCGATATCATAGGGGTAAAGAGAATCTTTGACAGTTAATCAAAGGTATTCGGACTTATACCGATGTAAATTAACACTGACTTCGGTCAGTGGGGAAAAATCATGTACACGAACCTTGAATTGTCTGATAAATCCAAAAGTGCAAAATTAACAAAATATGCCAAAATATACGCATATTTATCCAACGAAATGGATACCCAAAATTCCGTGTGTTAAACAGACTGACACGTCCGATGGGGCTTTTCCTGTCTTTCATCTTTCTGCTAAAAGATCTTTAAATGTCTTTGCGAAGGTCCTGACTTCCCTTGTTTGCCCTTTCATGAGGGAGCAGGGAGGGTCTCGAGTCCAACACCAACGTCAAAGAAAGCAATCCGCTCCAACAAGAAGTTTCAATGGTGGCAGTTACATATGGACCGCTCGTCGTTGCCAACCACGTCAAATACGGATATCTGGCAACTTCGATAGTCTTCATGGATTTCCTAGTGGTCGTCGTGTCCCCTTTCTTTTTGGGGGTCGTCCCCATCACAAAAGGCGAACCGGCCGCTCCGGCCAAGACCGCTTCGGCTAGGGGCATCAAGCCCAACCTTCCACAATGCCGAGTTTTCTCGATCAACACAATTTCATGCAACCCTGCCCCTGTTAAATGGGGGCGGCGTCGAGCCAGCTAGAATAGGAAGCCCGCAGTGGCGATTTCTCGCTCCGACAAGATAGTCCTTGTCAGAAGTCTGCGCATTCGGCTCGATGACGGCCAGCCAATACTCCCGCGGGACAACCACGCTCCAACCATTCCGACTTCCAATCGTTTCACGCTCCTTCACAAGGTGCGCGAAGACAAGCCAGACTTCAAGAAGAAGTCCAAGACCAGGAATGGGGGCGACATAGCCAAAGAACGCCCCCAGAAGATGAAACAAATATGGGTGGGTCACCAAGCAAGAGACTCGCGCCATCAAGCGAGCCAGGGCGGCTAAGCCTGACCAAGCTCCTAAATGGCAGCAAGATCCTTCTTCGTCATCCTAGGATGTCAAGCCCTCGTGCCCCCGAGGACAAAAGAGAATGGGGGTGTATCGCAGGCCAAATTTTACTCAAGTCTCGGAGCCAGTTCGAGCAGAACAAATTACCCATGCTGAGGCCTCAACAACACGTGCTTTAGTGTTCGATAGGCTGGGGGCACTAGTCCACCCAAAGGTCCAACCACCAACGAAGAAAAGGATGGTTCAAATGTTTGAAGCCGGGGATGACATGCAGGCTTATACCTGCTATGTCTCTGGCAAGGTTTGTAGAGCCGTTTGTATCGGCCGTACCAGTTTTTTGCCGGTACGATACGGTACGATAGCGTACCGCAGTGTACCGTTAGGTGCCAATAAGACTTTATTACTTCATAAATATTATTATAGTAAAAAATGTTAAATGTTTACCTGTGGCTCAGTTGGTTAAGGTCTTTTTTAATTGAGGCGAAGGTCAGCGGTTCGAATCTCATGTGTTTCATCATTTTGGGCATCAATTTAGAAGAAGAATAAAAGAAAAAAACACAAGAATAGGTTGTTCATGGGATTCGAACCCAGAACCGCTCTCAAACCAATGAAGTCACTCAACCAACTCACTTAATAAAGTCTTTTATATTTAAAATAAAATATTAAATATATAAAGCGTACCGGTTGCGTACCACAGACCGGTCGTACCGATCTGTGGCTGGTACGGTCCGGTACCTGTACCGGACCGGTTTGTAAAACCCTGGTCTCCGGTTGGGAGTTGATGGAGGTTCCCGGTGTCCTAGCCAACCCAATTGAACAAGCTGAAAATCTTGCGGTGGATGCAGTGTACCTTAACACCAGGAAGACCACTCGAAGAAGCCTTCAAACTTAGTTTAGCGATTAGGCGGGGACTTCAAGCCAGGGTCAACATCAGGGTCAAATCTAGGAGCAAGTTCTGAACCAAGACGAGAATTTTTCCCAAGAAGAAATGGAACCCGATGAAGTCATAAGCATCCATGGAGAAGGAGGTGCTCAGCCCATGGGTGGATACGTTAATCCGGTGTTCGAGTCACCTACAAGGGCCGCATTTCAAGCAATGTCCGAAGATGGCAAATTTGAAACCATGCAACGTTGGCACATAGATATGACCAATCACATGCTAGAGCTGAAGCGACAAATGAGTGCAAATGCTCAAAGACCTCCAACACTGGGGCATAACCAAAATCCCCAATGAGATCAACAGCTTGGTAATCCCGCCATAATCAACCGACAAGTGGTTGCACCCTACAATGTGGTTGTTGAAGTAGGGACTGAGCCACTTGACGCTCCACTCAATGTCTAATCTTCCCGACCTCGACAGCTGAAGATGTCATCGCACAACGACGTATGATAGATACAATCGTTGAAGATAAGTTCGCCCAGCACGGCGAAGGTATCGCCACTGTTGATTTATACAGTGTGCCATACCCAGTGCACCATCAGTTTAAGAAGCTTCCGCCGGATTGTCCAAAGACACTAAAGTTGCAGAAGTTTAATGGGCAGGGGTCCCCACATGAACACCTGACCTATTACATAACGGCCATGGGTGACCTGGTGCTCGAGGAATCATATTTTTGCCGTTATTTCGCAACCTCTCTCACGGGCAGTGCCTTCCAATGGTACTCAAGATTGAGGCCCAACTTTGTAGCCGACTGGGCCGATCTCCAGAAGAAGTTTATCGAACGCTTCGAAGCAACTGAGAGGAAAGTCTCCCTCGTAGACCTTTGCTCACTCAAACAAAAAGGAAGGGAGACTGCACTCGATTTTATCAAGTGCTGGAAGGACTTCAACATGATATGTGACAACCCTCCTTCCCAAGAAGATGCGATAACAATATGCCGAAGGGACTTGTCGCCAGAGGTCAGCGAAAAGCTCCTAGGGAAAAATATCAAAGGTTTCGACCAACTAAATTCGGTCTTCGCGGAGATAGAAATGCTCTTTGCCGACATCCCAACATTCACCCCCTCTAAGGGTAAGGCACCTAAGGAACGTAGCACCATTGGCAAGGAGGCAAATGCCGTCGACTTCTCTCCCACAAATGGTTCTAGAGAAGTAGCGATTTCAAGCAACTCCGGCAAGAAGTCCGAAGGGAAGGCATCTGCAAGATTGTCAGAGCGTATGAAAACTCCTTATTCCTGTTCAATCTTTGCCTGAAGAATAAGTTGATATCTTCGCCAGATCCCAAGAAGTCGGAAGAGGCCAACAAATCGGATGACCCCAATTATTGCGTATACCATAGCATATTAGGTCATGCGATTGAAAATTGTTATGTTTTCAAGGATGAGTGGAGAAGATGATCCAAAACTAGCTCGTCACAATGAAAAACTGTTTGGTGGATCCCTCACAACCCCATGATTGGGATCGACCGACTCGATCAGCTAACATAATCCACCATTTAATCAATGGGAACCATATGGCAGCAACCTTCTCATTCCTTGAGCCGGAGGCAAAAGAAGCTAGCCCCAGCCGAACCAAACCCGTTATGTGGTATCCAGGCTGGAGGCCCTCCCATCAGTGCTCCTTTCGAAGGAGAATACTAAGAAGATATTCAGCATTCTATTTAAAGAGGGCTGAATTATGGTGCACGACCCACTGGCAACCTACATGAAGGTCGATAAAAAGTATCCTCGTTATTGCGAATACCACATTAGGGTATCTCACTCGACGAGGAATGCAAGGAAGTCCAAGACTACATCGAAATCCTTATTCAAAAAGGGGAGATCAATGTCCAGGGGGTAGCATGACAAGAAGAAACCTCCAAGAAGTTGCCAAACAAATGTTAAATCAAAGCCGTCTAGCAGAAATAATGAAAGAAGAAGATCCGGTTTCCTGTGACCAGCAAGGGATGATGCCTCAAATTGAATCCTCGGCACCCCAAGAAACGGACCCGCTGACGTTCTCAGTCAACGTCATGCATGCATCAACTTCTTGCACATCTGTCGAGCCAAAAACATAGGAGGCTGGTCCTAGTGTGGGTCAACCCACAACATGGTGCCCTGAGTGGTGACCGTGGGGGAACTTTAAGTCTTCGCCCTTTCCAAAGGGAGAAACCCGAAGACTACTCGAGATTCTTTTGGATGAGAAAGAAATCCTGGCACATGATCCTCCGCAGCATCATCCTAAAGCAAATTCTAGAAGCCTGGGGCAAGGCTCCCCTGCCTCACATGTGAGCAAGGAGGGCCAGGCGGCCTGAAAAGAAACTCAAGAATTTCCCTCAACTAGGAGGAGAGAGCTCTCGCCTAAGTAAAAAAGGCAAGTCTCAACAGGAAAATCTCGAGCTGAATGCTGAGCAAAGCCTGAAAGGCAAGCCTCAGTAAGAGAACTTAAAGGCAAGCGCTAGGCAAAGCCAAAAAGCTAAACTATGGGCAAAGCCAAAGAGACAAGATCCATGAAGAAAATCTCAAGCTACATGTTGAACAAAGTCAGAAGAGCAATCCTCAACAAAAGAACCCCAAGTTAATCTCCGACTCAAGTCAAAAGGACAAAGCCAAGCCTGACCTCCCGAGCTAAGTCTTAGACCAAGACAAGAGCTGGCGAGCAAGAAGTCCCACGTGACTTCAGCACCCCAAGACTTTGGCCTTTATACGATCGCATTTCAAGAATTGTCGCCCGAAATAGTCAGTCAAACAATTAGTGCCACACTCCGGGTACATGAAGAAGAGGTCGGTTGGGTCATGTAGTAGCCCCGAAGAAGCATGGACACTCCAAACCTCCTAAAAGAAAAGTCAGGTTCAATGGCTCCAATGATGGGGGCATCTCCCAACCTCCTATAAAGACAGATGTTCTTTCTCCCACCGAATTAACGCGAGTTAAAAAGCAGGAGAAGAAGAGAAAGAAGAATCTAAAGAGAATGTTGAAGTAACAAGCCGCTGTTATGGAAGCCCACGAGGAGCCAACTTCTCTACAAAAGTTGCAAAAGTTGATTGATGAGCTTGAGGAATATGTGACTTCTACATCTACTAAAGTTGTTCCCCTCGATAAATATATTCCGTAGGAAGAGTTAGAGTGTAAGACCCGACTCAAGAACTGGCTCCGTCAAATGTACCAGCGAGCACAAGAGGGCGAGAAGCTTCCCATCCCAGAGGAGCTTTTCATCTTGTACAAAGATGAAGAACTCACCATAAAGAAGTTAGAAGAAATGTTGAAAAACTTCCCGTGCAATATGGTGTCAATACCTCCGCCAAAAAGTTTACAAACACCAAGCAAAGATAGCGTCATTGCCCCTGCAACCGAAAATAGGATCACCATGACAATGCAAAGGGCGTTGTCAGTATGGCAAAGGGCATCGTCAATGACGGAGAGACGTGTCGACGACAGCTTTGGCAACTTCGTCGGCGGCATCGGACGCTGGGGGAGCAGTGTGGCAGCTGACTCTCTTTTGGCAAGACGATGCATAGTGGGGCAGGGTAGGGAGCGGGGAGGCTGCGTCGGTGGTGGGGCAGGGCATCGATGCCGTTAGTGTTGTCGGAGGACGCGTTTGGAGGTGGCTCTAAAACTCCGCGCAGCTCTGCAACTCCAGCCTAACCAGGGCAGTGCCATCGACGATAGAGCTTGAACTAGACTCCGCCCTAGTATTGTTATTTGATGGAGAGAACTCCACGGCATCTGCTTCTTTCTTAGTGGTATCACAGGCCTTAGAGGACTTGGCTCCAACAGCCGGTGCTTTGACCATTATTACTGAAGGATCAATATTTGGTGGGGCCCCATAACTGGTTTGGTTACTTGATGAAGACGCGAAACATCTGAGCAGGGCATCCCACACTCGCAGTGATTCTCGTAGGAGGGACTTCAATGCTTAGTTCTTCCACTGCAGACCCTCCAAAGTAAAACCTCCAGTGTTGTCCTGGGGGACACTCCCTAGGGCCATGTCGTCATACTCATTGATAGTGTGTTAAAGCAACTCTTTTTAAGATGACATATCCGCAGGATGGCTCTCCTAGGTTAAATATTCCTCAGCCTTAAGGCGAGTTGAGGGACCATCCTCGTTGATCAAGTGAGTCCATTGACCTAGAACTTCTGGCACCATAGATTTATCAATTGCAAAAGAGTTGCCACTGTGAGCCTCTATAGTGCCTTTAAGGGTCTCGACCATTCTTTTCTTGTAGGGATACAAGTTCAGACGGCAAGTGTCCCTAATCGTTTAAAGATTGACACCCGACTGGGCTTACTCTCCTCATCCAAAAGTTTTCTGGCATCGAGTCCAATTGTGGGTTCATCCCTGCGGGTTGAGTGAGTTATTTCAACTGAATCTTCAGATATATTGTGCAATGGAATTCCTCAGAGATGAGTTATCTTCTGACAAACTTTGGTCGCCATCAAATACTTCTTCTGACAAACTTAGGGAAGGATTTAGATTTTGAGTTTGGGCTACATCGATCAACTCTTCAGGCAGTTCAATTGGTTGCTCGTCGACAGAGGGAGTGTAGCAGTAAACACCATTATGGAGTCGTCAGCAACCTGCACCACCCTCCCTTTCTTCTGGGGCTGAGAACCTGGGGGAGCGAATGCCCCCAGTCGATCGAAGACAGACACCCGAGGTGATGAAGTGTCCGCTTGACCAGTCCCTTCTGGTTGAATTACTCCCTGAGATCGTCTGGCTCTGTTGGAATTTTCATAAACCCCTTTCCTTTTCAGCCCTTGAGGGCGAAAAACTTGGATTTCTAGAGCAGTCGGGACTTCGGTTTGTCCATGGTCCGACACTAGGATAGGGTGACCTGCCCTAGCTCTCTTAATAGCTTGGGCCTCCCCTTTGGTAACCCAAACTTACTTGACTTTGAACTGGTGTTCCTTCAAAGGATTGGCCCCTCGCATAGGCTTAGGGGTCTTGGATCTTAGCCGACATACTTGCCCTCGGTTGACGGGAGCAGCTTGGGCGCCGGACTTCTTTAGTTTCGCTTTGTCTTCCGTATTTGGCGGAGTAGACCGAACCAATTTCAGATTGAAATAGAACATAATTGTCTCGTGGCATGATCTGCTCACCTCCATCGAGCCTGATGTGAAGATTGCCGACAAGGACTGACTTGCTAGAGTGTGAGATGGCCGCAACGGGCTTCCTGCCTTTACAATGACAGCGTTGCCCCAAGTTGATAGGAGAAGTCTAGAGGTGGATGGTGTTGACAGAAAAGTTTCAAGATGTAGTTTGGGGCTTGATGCCCCCAGCAACAGCATGTGTGGTTGGAGCCATTAGGATGATGGAACCACCCTTAAGAAGAAGGGGGATCCGACTATTGCTGGGAAGCTGTCGAAGATGATCGGTGTTGCTAAGTAGCTGTGCCTGACGTGGTTGGCGACGACGAGGGGGCCATAAGTCACAGCAGCCAATATTGCCAATGTTTTTGTTATTTCTCCTTAAAAAAGTATGAGGAACGTCACAACCTTTGCAAAGGTCGAGATATTCTTTGACAGAAAGATAAAAGACAGGAAAAGTCCCACCAGACGTGCTAGTCTGTTTACACACATGGAATTAATAAAATAAATATTTATTGTGAGATGTTCATGTATTGAACAAAAATGCACATATTTTAGCTAATTAAATAGGTTACACATTGTTAATTACGCGAGTTTGGTTTATAAGATGATTTAGAGTTCGTGTGTTAGAATTTTCCCCACCGACCATTATTGATGTTAATTTATATCGGCATAAAGTCCAAACATCTTTGATTAACTATCAAAGAGACCCGTGAACCCCTACAATACTCGTTGTGATATTGAGGGTTTTGTCTAATGGACACATTGCGAGATCACTCATTAGAGACGTACACTTGCAAGAGACAATTGAATATTTCATTTTTTGAATACATGATACATAGTACATGTGACTCTAATTATGCGATCGGGTCATTTGGTTTGCATTCAATCATAAATCCACCATTGGATCCACATTCGGTCATGATCAAACCATTGGATTTTATATCTGGTCAAGATCAGACCATCTTATTTGCTTTTCTCTATAATCAGACTGTTAGATTTTGTACCCTAGTCAAAATCCGACCATTGTATTATGTCTCCAGTTAAGATCGGGCCATCGGATTCGTTCCGAGTCACGATCAAACTGTTGGATTTGAATTGCATCACGATCAAATCGTTGGATCACCAATAGAATCACTATCAGACCATCAGATTTGCTTATGATCAAGATCCGACCGTTAGGTTTGTCCTGGACTGATATCTGACCGTTGATTTTAAGTCGATCAATATCCGATCATTTGATTTGCTCTTGATCGCAATCTAACTGTTGATTTTAAGTTCGGTCAATATCTGATCGTTGTATTTGTTCTGGATCAAAATTTTACCGTTGACTTTGAATCTCATCTCGATCGGATCGTTGGATTGCCAATATGATCATTGTCGGCTCATCGGATTTACTTATGATCATGGTCACCAGCCTATTAACTAGGGCTGGCATCCTAATGGCAGGGGTATATTTACAATTTTCCCATGATCAGGTTTTGTTAACAATTTCATAGCCTTTTTAGGTATATTAATAATTTCTGAACCTTTTTGGGTATATTTGTAATTTCAGACTCTTTTGGGTACATTTGCAATTTCAAATCCTTTTGGTTATATTTGCAATTTCTGGACTGATTGGGATATATTTGCAATATTACACACATGCAGGGACCAGTCCATAATTTCAGATGACTGCAACACTTTCACTTTTTTCTGGAACAAATACATATATTTTCCTTTCTCACATAATTGCACATGGGCAGGGGTATATTTGAAATATCTCCTTGATTATCCTTTCAAGAATCTCACAAAAGCCACAAAGCCCACAAGTCTTCAGCGGCCCTCCTCTCCTTGGTTGATGTTTGATGCCCTCTTGTGGACCTAACCCCGGTTATTTATAGGATTAGGGTCTACTTAACTGGAGGGAGTTTGGGCTAATCCCACCAGTTAAGCATTAATTGCCCCTCAAATCCGTTGGGCAAGGCTTGCAGGGCTTTTTTTTTTTTCCAATCCTGTCGGCTTAGGCTGATGTGGTGGTGGGAAAGAAAGGATTTCCATCGGTTAAGGGCGCGTCTGGGAAAGAAAAGAATGGAGAGAAAGAAAGAGAAAACCGATGGCCCAGGGGGATCGTGCCTCGCGACTGGGAAAGGAAGAGAAGGGAGGTCCGTCGGTTTGGAGGTGGGTCCGTGGCTGGGAGAGAAGCAGCAGGGAGAGAGAAAACCGACGGTAGGAGGGGCTTGTGGCTGGAGGAAGAAGAGAAGGGGGAGGAGAGAGAAAACCGACAGACCTAAGCCCGTCGGTTAAGGCTGCGCAAGAGGAAGGGAGGAGAAAAGAGAGAGAAGAGAGGATAAAGAGAGAGAAAACCGATGGGGGTGAGGCCTTGCAGCAGGAGAGAGAAAACCGACGGGGTGAGGCTATAAAAGAGGGGTGCTGGGACCCTTTCAGCCCATTCTTTATTCCTGCAGCTCCACGTGTGTTTGTGTTTTTGTGCATTGGCTTGTCTTCTCTTGATGCCGTTGACTTGCTGTCGGAGGATTCCGTCTTGTCGGGACCATGATCCGGAGAGTACCGTACAACATCCAGGTGTGCATAAATTTGTTTCTCCTAGCTAGAATATTAAAATAAGTGCATTATTTTCTGACACACGCCAAGTGTTTGCTGAAATTCTGCAGTGTCAAACACGCAAGTTTTTGCACGTGTAATTCCGTCCGTTGGCATTCTGCACACATGTGTATGATCCGTAACACTTCGGCATTGGTTTTATACCAATCTTCATGCCATCATCAGACCAAATGAATTTTATTTTCCCTGATTAATGAGAAAATTTTGCCGGGTTCAACAATTCCCTCACAAAGTCAGCCACTCTGAAACATCCTTAACCAACTTGAACAGATGGACTGATGCACTACATAGATGCAGAATGACATCCCCTGGAGTGAAGAACATCCTCTGCCAGTTAATGACACCTGTACTCTGGGCATCCTTCATCAAAGAGACTAATCCTCTGCATCCAGGAGCTGGCTTTTGAATCGGCCCATGACCGAGGCTCTTCAGTAATTTTCTGAACTGACCTAGACTATTACCTATTTGGAGTCCTAACAACCATGCTTTATGCATGAGTTCATCATTACTCCAAGAAGAGAAAGAATCATCACTAGCCCTTGATGAGACAATCTCTTTGCCTTTCACAGGTACCCCAGCAATGGCTCGAGGAGGGGAACCCATGACCACCTGCAGTGGGCTCCTATCCATGATCGAGAACCTGCCAGCCAGCACTATTGGGTCCTCCATCTGCAGAAGCAATGGAGGACTCACCTCCAAGGTTGGGACGGCCACAACTCCATCCTCCACAGGTGCATAGGAGCCCCCCTCCGAGGCCACTAAAGCAGGGATATTATCGCCAACGGCCTGCACACCCTCTATCATGTCCGTTTTCAGAATCTTGTATGTCCGATGCTGATCTACTTGGAAAGCTACCCTGACTTTGTGGTGATTCCTATCTTTCCGGGTACCAACCACTACTGCAGATGACAATTGGGAAATGGCCCGCTGCCAGCCTAATCCCCCAGATTTCAAGGACTCACCAGGACCTTGGAACATTTAGGATCCACCTGCTCCCCCTATTCTTTTGAATTTGAAAAGTGTTTGAAATTAAATCATTGCTAAACAAACCCCCAACACCTTCACGGCCAGGCTGCTGCTGTGATTCCTTTTCTCATAAAAAGCACTGCAAGGGAAATTCCCCTGCGATTATATCAGACCCTCTCCCACAATCGAAGCTGAGGTGACCCAACGAATGTGGTAGACCCGGTCATCTTCAACCTCTGACCATCCTTTGCGTCAACTCCAGAAACCCTAGCACTTGAGGATGGCACCGGCACAGCATCCTTGTATAACCCAATCGCTATAGAATGAGAGGCTCGAGGCGCTCAATCACAATAGACAACCAGAAATAGTCGTGATGCCATCTGAGTTTCAGAGACTGCAGGGTTGTGACTGTCATATTGAGCTTGACCTGCACTCTTGCAGACTTCAAATCTTGCCAAGACTTAGTTTTATCATCTAGGCCTACTAAACAACCAAATAAAGACACCAATGTTGAAAAAACCTCCACTCTCCACAACAGCAGAGGGACTCCTGTCAAACAGTACCATTGCACAGGACCTTTGGAGGCCACTCTCGCACTCGCCCTTCCTACCATTTGGACCACACTAACGGACAGTGATTGACAAGGAGCGACTTTAATTTGAACACACGATCTCTCATCTCCGCCTTCGAGAAGAAACTAAGAACACTATTCGAGGATAATATACTGACCGACCAAGTAACCCCCCCCCCCT
Source organism: Amorphophallus konjac (assembly GCA_022559845.1). Taxonomy (NCBI): domain Eukaryota; kingdom Viridiplantae; phylum Streptophyta; class Magnoliopsida; order Alismatales; family Araceae; genus Amorphophallus; species Amorphophallus konjac. The sequence continues at coordinate 103,049,925 of CM040121.1, forward strand.
TCCGACGTTTCTTCATGGCATTAATCACATCTGCACACTAAACACAACCCTCCCGAGCCACACCTGCCAAAGCACAATGCAATGCCTCCAATTCCTTTTGTAAGCAGGAGACCACGGTGCTTCTACAGGAGTAAACTTCTGAGGCTCATCTTCTCCCTGCTTGGCCTCCACAAATGGAACTCCTTTATGAGACACCCTGGACTCGCTGGAATAAACCTCAGTTTTGCATTGGAAACTCTGATGCCCCATCTTACATCTCCAACACGCTGCCTCCTTGGAGCAGGTTGATGCATCGTGCCCTTTACCAAGGCACCAGAAGCACAGATTTGACCAGGGGTCTGGTCGCTAAGCCTAGCCATCTTGCCTCCAGGAGACCTGCGGAGGATGCCCTGGGCCTCTGCCAGGAAGGTCTCGATCGCAGCTGTCCCCCTTGTTCTCACCTTTGCCCTCCGTTCCACTCACCATAACTATCTTTTATGGAAGTACCCACACATTAATTTTATAAAATTATTTGCCTATATTTATTCCCAAGATTATTGGGATTTTTGCACATAGAGAAACACCCCAGGACAATGTGTATACATAAATAACCCCCCATATGTTTATTGTACATACAAATAAACCCTTGGTTCAATGAACTGACAGGGGCTTATATGCATGCATTGCGATCGGGGTGGGGGCAGGGATTACATGTACTCAGTATAGGGAGTTTTCCACATATACCCTACTTTAGGGGGCTCATTTGCAAAAACCTAAAATATTATTTAGTTACCTTGTTCCCCTCAAAGAAAACTTTCTTCCTTCACAACTGGACCCACAAATAAATCAAATCTAGATACATTGGATTAAATGCATTTGGGCATCTACCACATATGGATGCCCTAATAAATCCTTTTGTCTCACCCATCATTTTGGTAACCTTCTCTGTTGAAACGAGGAGGGAGCCATGCTAAGAGAGCTAATATAGCAAACTTTAGAGAAGAGAGGCACCTCTGAAAGGCATATGATATACTGAATGATAAGTATGAGAGGGATTTTACTAACGTGTAGAATATTGCTGGAGAAACATCTGAGCTTTTTGTTACTGTAATATTACAGGTCACCCAAGGTTGGCAGTACCGGTTTCGGTACTGGTTTCGACTAGGAATGAAACTGAAATGTACCGGTTTCGGTTTCGGCCGAAACCGACTGAAACCGGTTGAAAACATTAAAAAAAAATAGAAAATATAGAAAATTTTGGGAGAAATCATAAAAATATAAATAATCAGAAAAAAAATCATTAGACATGTATTTGACTGTAAAGAAATAAGATTAAGTGCAATAAATATGAAGTAGGCATTGGACATGTTAAAGTGATATTCTTGAGTACATATTAAGCATGAAGTAGGTTCAAGCAGTACAATAAACCTAATTAGACACAGTAAATGTTACAGAAATTAAATGATGATGCACTAATATGAATACCAGCTAGAAGAACCTTCTCCCTCATCGTCTGCCTTTTGATGTTGATACCCATAAAAAGGTTGCATGTATTTTATATATTCACTGTAACCAAACAATGATGTAGCCAAGTCCTGCATCCCTCTTTGGATCCCTCTTGGAGTGTAAAGTTGTTGGCTTGATTGGAATCTAAAATCAGCATAAGAAGCAGAACCTTGAGGATGAGAAGAGGATGCTGACCCATAACTGCTACTGGGTGGAACTGGATGAAATTAAAATTCTGGTTGATGACACCACACATACGTGCCTGCTTCATGTTGGCCACCTCCATAACCTGATGGATGTCCATATTGACTATGTGAATCATATCCTCCTTCACTATGATTGTATCCTCTGCCTATGTCTGTGTGGAAGGAGGAAGTAGATGCACATGTGCCACCGCAAGTAGTAGCACCTGCAGCTGCACTGGGATCATCATCATTATCATCATCAGAACCATAAGAAACCAGTCGCCTTTTAACCTTTGGGGATGTTTTTTTTTTCTCTTTTGGTGTGATCATTTCATTCATCTTTGAGATGAGTCCTTTTCCCCTTGGCATGTGTCTCACATAAATTTGCTTCAACTGCTCAATTGTCGGGTCCTCTCGAGCAGTAGCACTAGTCCTCTCAATTAGCTCATGCACTGATGTACTTCTTCTTAAGGATGGAGGTGGCTTGACCATTCTAAGAGTAACTGGCCTGCTATCTGATCTGAGTGTCTAGCTAGCTCAAACTCAGGCTGCTACTCAGTGCAAGGATGGCAGTATCAGCCGAAACAGATACGTTTCGACCGAAACGTATCGGTTTCGGCCATAACCGATCCGATTTCGGACCTGCTGACTGTAGCAGGTCCGAAACTTAAAACAAAATTGATTTCGAGCGAAATAAATATGGGTTTCGGGCGAAACTCACATGTTTCGGCCTGAAACCGGACGATTTCGGCCCGAAACCGTCCGATTTTGGCCGAAACCCACGCCATCCGTGCCTTTACTTGCTGTTCTCCCCCCCGAAACCCCAACCCACGGCCGCTACACCTGCTGCTGTTGCGAGCCTGCTGGTGCGAGCCTACTGCTGCCTTGGGTTGCTGCTGCTGCCTGCTGCGCCTGCTGCACCTACGGGTGGCCGGGTGTTGGTTGCTGCTGGAGGTGGACAGGAAGCCAGCTGCACCTAAGGGACTAGGGAGAGGGAGCTGCTGCGGGCTGCCAACAGCTTGAAGGATCATTCATCAAGGAGGGTAAAATTTTGGCTGTCATAATTTAGGGTTTGATTGTTTTGTTTGAGGTTATTTTGACTGTCATAATTTAGGGTTTGATTGTTTTGTTGTGTTATTTTGTTTGGGTCAAAATTTTGGGGTGAGCAAGGAGGGTAATAGCTAATGAAGCCCTAATTACTTCATAAAAATTGGGACTTTTGTCTAATTCGAGTTTCTTAGCCACAATTGAAGGTTAATTAAATTTCATTGACGAATTTGGAGTGGGATCATGCTGTAATTATATTTTTATGAAGGGTAATTAGGGCTTAATTAGTAATTAAGGCTTAATTAGTTCATAAAAATTGAGACTTTTGTCTAATTCGAGTTTCTTAGCCACAATTGAAGGTTAATTAAGTTTCATTGACGAATTTGGGGTGGGATCATGCTAGGATTATAATTTTATGAAGGTAATTAGGGCTTAATTAGTAATTAATGATTAATTAGTTCATAAAAATTAGGACTTTTGTCTAATTCGAGTTTCTTAGCCACAATTGAAGGTTAATTAAGTTTCATTGACGAATTTGGGGTGGGATCATGCTGGGATTATATTTTTATGAAGAGTGATTAAGGGTTATTTGGTAATTAAGCCCTAATTACTTCATAAAAATTGGGGCTTTCGTCTAATTCGACTTTCTTAGCCACAATTGAAGCTCAATTAAGCTTCATTGACGAAATTGGGGTGGGATCATACTGGAATTTTTTTTTATGAAGGGTGATTAAGGGTTAGTTGGTAATTAAACCCTAATTACTTCATAGAAATTGGGGCTTTCGTCTAATTCGACTTTATTACCCACAATTGAAGCTCAATTAAGCTTCATTCAATAATTTGGAGGTCTATCATGTAGAATTGCCTTTTTTTCATCGTACTTACAAGAGATTGTCTTTGACTGTCATAATACAGCATCATGCCTAGACGTCAACAAACACAGGAGCAGTAAGGGCAGAAGGATCCAGGGTGGGCCCACCTGTCCTTAGTTGATGCTAAGAGAAGAAAGGCGAAATATAATTACTGTGGTAGGGAGCTACATGGCGGAATTATCAGAGGAAAGCAACATTTGGCAGGGGTAAGAGGAGAGGTGAGACAATGTGACCACTATCCCCGAGAGGTGCGAGAAAAGATGCGCCAGTGCCTTCTGGGGAAAAAGGAGAGGGTGCAACAAAGGGCTGAGGATGAGGCTAAAATTACTGAGGAGATTTCTGGCAGAAGAGTTAGGAGGGATGATAATGAGGAAGGCACTGAGGATTCTGATCCAGAGCTGACTGAAGCAAGGAGCGTGAGCAAGCCGCTCGAAGGAAAGGGAATGGGCCCATGGGTTCAGGGACCTACGAGAGTACAGCTGCACGACGTCCTGACATTGGTCCCATGGACAGCTATCTCCACAAAAGGCCCCAGGCTACACAACCTAAAATCAAGTCTGCATTGAGAGGGGTCAAAAAATCAGCAGAAGTTGCAGGGCATGCATTTAAAAGTATCTGCAAATGATTTTTTCATGCAGGTGTCCCTGCATATGCAGCTTCAAGTGAATATTTCCAACCTATGATAGATGCCATAGCAGATGTTGGCCCTGGCTTGAAGGCCCCCTCACGTCGAGACATATACGAGCGTGGCCTTGAGGGAGAGGTTGAGGAGCTCTATGATTGGGTTGAAAGCTTCAAGCATATCTGGGTGGAGAGAGGATGCACCATCATGTGTGATGGTTGGACTGGTACCACGAAGAAGTCCATGATAAACTTTTTGGTTTATTGCATCGAAGGTACAGTATTTGTGAAATTAGTTGATGCATCAGATTATGAAAAGAATGCAAATTATTTGTTTCATTTGATGGATGGCATGATAGAACAAATTGGAGAGGAGAATGTTGTGCAAGTGGTGACTGATAATGAAGCCAGTTACAAGGCTGCAGGGAAGAAATTGATGCAGAAGCGCAGTCATTTATATTGGCTCCCATGTGCAGCACATTGTCTGGATCTGATGCTTGAAGACATAGGGAAGGAAAAGCATGTGAAGAAGACAATTGACAAGGCACAAAAAGTCACACAGTATATCTATGGCCATCCTAGGATATTGAATATGTTCAGGGCGCATGCCAGTGGAGGGCGAGATATCATCCGTGCAGGCCCAACCAGATTTGCTTCCAATTTTATTTCTTTGGAGTCTTTGCACAGGTATAAGATTGATCTCAATTATTGATACTTTATCCTTACTGATATGTAACAGTTGATGCATCTTCAAATTTCATTTATTTGCACAGGTACAAGAATGAGCTGAAAGCTTTCATGTACCACAATGCCCTGCGGGAATACATCGACAAGGGCAATGTTGATGCACAGATGGATTATTTGGATGTCTGCCACGTCGTGGACGACAACAAATTCTGGGACAGGGTGTCACGGTACTTGAAAGTAGTCACACCCCTCGTGAAGGTCCTAAGAATGGTGGATGGCGATGAGAAGAATGGTATGAACTATCTATACGAGGCCATGGACCGTGCCAAATTGGAGTTGCAGCATTCCCTTCCCAGACATTATGCAAAATGGTGGAAAATTATTGACCAGAGATGGGACAACACATTACACCACGACTTGCATGCAGCTGGTGAGTGATTAATTGTACTGAAAGTGGGGTAATGCCTATATGTTATTTTATATATAACATTTAGTTAATTATACACAAATGCATGTTATTTCCTCAACCCTCGATTTATGTACGATGCCGATGCACATGTTGATGGCGAGGTGCTCCAAGGGACTTTAAAAGTCATTGGTCGTTTATCGAGGACACCAGCCAAGAGACTTCAGGCCGAAGTAGAGGTTGGCCTTTATTTGATTTTATCAATAACATGTATAGAATTTATTTAAGTAGTTATGTTAATGTATTACTTTATGTTTGTAGATGAATAATTATAGAATGAGGACTGGGACATATGCTGACTCCCAATTGCAATACGCTGTGGGAAGAGTGAGCCCAGGTATATTTTATTTTTTTGATTTCTTAACCTGAATATATATTTCTACAACTTATATGCATTTGTTTATGGTTGGTGGAACAGCTGACTGGTGATAATGGTGAACAACCGAAGATGTGGGCAGTAATGCATTGGCTTTCATTGCAATTAGAGTGCTCAGTCAAACAACATCGGCAAGCCAATGTGAAAGAAATTGGAGCACGTTCAGCCTTATACACTCAAAGGTTCGCAATCGGCTAAAAGCTGAACGGTTAGAAAAATTGGTTTACTGTCATTACAATATGAGACTGAGAATAAAGAACATGAAGATAAGACAAATGCTGAGGGACAAACGCGTCGCTGAGGATGGGAGTGCAGAAATTGATGTGGATGCCTTATTTGATGATGAGAATCCATTGCAGTCTTGGGTGGAGACACGAGAGCAGATTGATGAGCCCGTTTTTGATGATGATGATAGAAGATGGGCAGAGGGCATACTAGATGAAGATGAGCCAAGAGATCCCGAATTCAGAAGAAAATCAAAGAGGGCCAGAGATACTCATGCGCACCAGAGAAGGGACCCACCTGGGGTTGTTGATGACACTGAGGAGCAGCATGATTTTCAGCCAGCTAGACACTCAGACTCAGATAGCAGGCCAGTCACTCCTAGAATGGGCAAGGCACCTACATCCTTAAGAAGAAGTACATCAGTGCATGGGCAAACTGAGAGAACAAATGCTGCTGCTCGAGAGGACCCGGCAATTGAGCAGTTGAAGTAGATTTATTTGAGGCACACGCCAAGGGGAACAGGATTCATGTCAAGGGTGCAAGAAGAAAGCACACCGACACAGGAAAAAGCATCCCCAAAGGCCAAAAGGCGACTGGAGGATGCAGGTGCTACAGGTGCTGCAAGTGTTACTACTGGCGGTGGGGATGTTGGTGGTCCTTGCTCCTTCCACGCAGACACAGGTAGAGGATACAGTCAGGGTGAGCAAGGATATGATTCACATACTCAATATGGGCATCCATCAGGTTATGGAAGTGGCCAACATGAGGCAGCGATTTATGGGTGGGGTTATGAACCAACATTCCAGCTCCATCCACATCCGGCCAGTTCCTCTTCTCATCCTAAAGATTCTTATGCTGATACTGGATTCCAATCAAGCCAACCAAACACTCCAAGAGAGATCCAAAGGGGGATGCAGGACTTGGCTACCTCATTGTTTGGTTATAGTGAATATAGACCATACATGCATCCGTCTTATGGGTATGAACATGAAAAGCCAGACGATGAGGGAGAAGGTTCTAGTTATTACCCATATTAGTGCCTCTTCATTTAGGTAAAGATCATTTAATTTCCGTAACATTTACTGTGCCTAATTAGGTTTATTGTAATGCTTAAACCTACTTTATGCTTAGTATGTACTCAAGAATAATAGTTTAACATGTTCAATGTTTGAATTTCAATGTCTACTTCATGTTTATTGCACTTAATCTAATTTCTTTACAATCAAATGCATGTCTAATGAATTAAAAAGCCTTTTTATGTGATTATTAACTTTATATCTATTTATATCTATTTGTTTATGAATTTTTAGGTCCATTTTCAATTTTTTTAAAGCTTTTGACTGGGTTTCGGCCGGTTTCGGCCGAAACCAAAACCAATACCGATTTGTATCGGTTTCGGACCCGGCCGAAACCGAGTCCGAAACCGACACTGCCAACCTTGACTCAGTGTCATGAACAAACAAAGCTGGGTCCCTTCTCTGGTGCGCGTGAGTCTCTCTGGCCCTCTTTGTTGGTCTTCTGAATTCTAGATCTCTTGGCTCATCTTCATCTAGTATGCCCTCTACCCATGTTCTATCATCGACATCAAAAACGGGTCATCAACCTACTCTCGTATCTCCACCCAATACTGTAAGGGATTGTCATCATCAAATAAAACGCCAACATCAAATTCTAGAGTTGCGTCCTTTGCGACGCGTTTGTCCCTCAACTGTTGTCTTAGCTTCATGTTCCTTATTCTTAACCTCATATTGTAGTGACAGTAAAACTACTTTTTCTAACTGTTCAACCTTTAGCCGATTGTGAACCTTTGAGTGTATAAGGCTGAACATGCTCCAATTTCTTTCACATTGGCTTGCTGATGTTGTTTGACTGAGCACCCTAATTGCAATGAAAGTCAATGCATTACTGGCCCCATCTCGGTTGCTCACCATTATCCACAAGTCAGCTGTTCCACCAACCATAAACAAATAAATGTAAAATGTAAATAAATATCAATTATCCATGATGTACTAATACATATTGACTCAATTTAAGCAGAAAGATTTAGTATACTTGAACTCACTCTTCCCACAACGTATTGCAATTGGGAGTCAGAATATGTCCCAGTCCTCATTCTATAATAGTTCATCTACAAAGATAAAGTAATAGATTAACATCACTACTTAAGTAAATTCTATACGTCTTATTGATAAAATCAATAAAGGCCAACCTCTACTTCGGCCTGAAGTCTCTTTTCGGGTGACCTCAATAAACGACCAATGACTTTTAAAGTGCCTTGAAGCATCTCGCCATCAAGATTTGCATTGGCATTGTACATAAGTCGAGGGTTGAGAAAACAACCGACATTTGTGTATAGTTAACTAAATGTAAGATATAAATTAACCTAAAGAACAATGTATCAATACAATTAATCACTCACCAGCTACATGCAAGTCATGGTGTAATGTGTTGTCCCATCTATGGTCAATAATTTTTCATCACTTTGCATATTCTCTGGGAAGGGAATTCTGCAACTCTAATTTGGCACGATCCATGGCCTCGTACAGATATCTCATATCATTCTTCTCATCGCCGTCCACCATTCTTAGGACCTTCACGAGGGGTGTGACTACTTTCATATACCGTGAGACCCTGCCCCAGAATTTGTTGTCTTCCACGATGTGACAGACATCTAAATAATCCGTCTGAGCATCAATATTAGACTTGTCTATGCATTCCCGCAGGGCATTGTGGTACATGAAAGCTTTCAGCTCATTCTTATACCTGTGCAGCGACTCCAAAGAAATGAAATTTGAATCAAATACGGATGATATCTATAAGGATAAAGTAGAAATAATTGAGCTTTATTCTTATACATGTGCAAAGACTCCAAAGAAATGAAATTCGAAGCAAATCTGGTTGGCCATGCACGGATGATATCTCGCCCCCCACTTGCATGCTCCCTGAACATGTTCAATATCCTAAGATGGCCATAAATATACTGGGTGATTTTTTGTCCCCTCTCAATTGTCTTCTTAATATTATTTTCCTTCTCAATGTCTTCAAGTATCAAATCCAGACAATGTGCTGCACATGAGAGCCAATATAAATGTCTGTGCTTCTGCATCAATTTCTTCCCTGCAGGCTTATAACTGGCTTCATTATCAGTGACTACTTGCACAACATTGTCCTCTCCAATTTAGTCTACCATCTTATCCATCAAACGAAACAAATAATTTACATTTTTTTCATAATTTGATGCATCTACAGATTTAACAAATATTATACCTTCGATGCAATAGACCAAAAAGTTAATCATGGACTTCTTCGTGGTACCAGTCCAACCATCACACATGATGGTACATCCTCTTTCCATCCACATATGCTTGAAACTTTCAAGCCACTGATGGAGCTCCTCAACCTCTCCCTCAAGGCCACGCCCATATATGTCTCGACGTGACGGGGCCTTCAAGCTAGGGCCAGCATCTGCTATGGCATCTAGCATAGGTTGGAAATATTCGCTTTCAGCTACATGTGCAGGGACACCTGCATGGAAAAACCATTTGCAAATACTTTGAAATGCATGCCCTGCAACTTATACTGATTTTTTTACCCCTCTCAATACTTGTTTGATTTTAAGTTGTGTAGCACTTTGCCTTCTGTGTAGATAGTTGTCCATGAGGCCTCCTCTCTGTGAGACTGCACCAGTGTCAGGACGTCATGTAGCTCGTGTTACACCAACTATACTGGAGTATGTCCCTGAACCTATCGGTGCTTTTCCTTTCCTTCGAGCGGCTTGTTCAAGCTCTATTACTTCAGTCAGCTCTGGATCTGAATCCTCAGTGCCTTCCTCATCATCATCGTCCCTCCTTCCCCTTCTGCCCGAAATCTCCTCAGCAATTTCTGCATGATCTTCAGCCCTTTGTTGCATCCTCTCTTTCTTACCCAAAAGACACTGACGCATTTCTTCTCGGACCTCTCGGGGACATCTATCACATTGTTTGACCTCTCCTCTTATCCCTGCCAAATGTTGCTTTCCTCTATTAATTCCATCATATATCTCCTTACCACAATAATTGCATTTCACTTTTCTTCTCCTAGCATTAATTAAGGAGAGATGGGACCACCCCGGATCCTCCTACCCTTACTGCTCCTGACCTTGTTCACGTCTAGGCATGATGCTGGATTAAGATAGTCAAAAACAAATGGTTGTAAGTACAATGAAAAAAATGCAATGAAGCATAATTGAGCTTCAAATTATGCTGAATTTAAATAATTAGACAAATGCCCCAAATTTAAATAGCTAATTAGGGCTTAATTTGGAGTTTTACCCTAATCACCTTTCATTAAATACAATTAGCAACATATTCTCGCCCTAAATTATTCAATGAAGCTTAATTGAGGTTCAATTGACCCTAACGAAACCTAATTAGACAAAAGCCCCAAATTTAAATAGTTAATTAGGGCTTAATTTAGAGTTTTACCCTAATCACCTTCATTAAATACAATTAGCAGCATGTTCTTGCCCTAAATTATTCAATGAAACTTAATTGAGCTTCAATTGACCCTAACTAAACCTAATTAGACAAAAGCCACAAATTTAAATAGTTAATTATGGCTTAATTATCAATTTTATCCTAATCGCCATTCATTAAATATAATTAGCAGCATGCTCCCACCCTAAATTCTTCAATGAAGCTTAATTGAGCTTCAATTGAGCTTCAATTGACCCTAATTAAACTTAATTAGACAAAAGCCTCAAATTTAAATAGCTAATTAAGGCTTAATTTGGAGTCCTAACATATTTCACTTATGAAAATTAATATATTTAAGAGAACCTTACCTATAACAAAAAAAACTATCAAACCAACTAAAAAAAATAAAAACTTACAAGATCTATTAGGAATAAGAGCCAAGAAAACGCGACTACATGCTGCAAACTCCAAGAAACGGCGGCGACGGCAGCAAACCCTCCCCCTCAAGGGGCCTCTAGCACCCTGCAGTAGCTCTCTGCCTCCCTTCTCCCTCAGATATGAGAATCTGAGGAAGAACAGAAAGTGAACTCCCCTTAAGAGGGGAGTTCACGTCCAATTTTGGGCCGAAACAGGTAAGTCCGAAACCATTAAAAAAGTTTATTTTTAAAGTTTCGGACCTGCTACAGTGAGCAGGTCCAAATTCGTATCGATATGGGCCAAAACGTATCGATTTCGGCTGATACTGCCATCTATGGGGTCAGCTATGAGTCCTTACACCTTTAGGTTAGTTATTTATGAAGTGATAGGATATTTACGTGACAGTATCCTTTAGTGCATGTTATTCATGGACAATATTGTGTCTAACAGATGTGAATTCAAAGGGTTTAAATGATAAGAACATCAACTGAGAAGGGTTGATGTAGAAGTCATGTGCGGAACTTCTGCTAAGAAGAAACAATTAAAGAAGAACTTTAACAGGGTAGTCATGGGGGATGCAGAGGCAGAGGTGATGTTATGATGGTCTTCCCTGATAGAGGATTATAGACAGGTGGTGTCAAAAGGAAATAAAAGGCACAGGGTTGAGAAAATTTCACCCATCGGAAGGAGGACAAATATGGTTGGCCATGACAAAATGACCCCCTAACAGGCTTGCATTTGAAGCAACAATGTGGAAGGAGCTGACCATCAGGATGCCAGTAGTATTGCCAAGTTCCAAAGAGTCACAGCAGAAGGAAGAGCTTAGGGTAGCACACACCATGCAACAAACTGACCCAATACCTGCCAGCAGTAGGGTTGGCAGTTTCGACCGAAACGTATCGATTTCGGATCGAACCGACATGATTTCGGACATGCTCACTGTAGCAGGTCTGAAACTTTAAAAAAAAAAATTCTTTTAATAGTTTCGGACAAAACCGATACCAATTTCACCCGAAACTCACCCGTTTTGGCCAGAAACCGGACGCGAACTCCCCTCTTAAGGGGAGTTCAATTCTATCCTCCCCTCAGATTCTCAGATCTGAGGGGTTTCAGCCTTGCAGGTGTAGGACTGTAGGTGGAGGGGTTTGCTGCCATCGCCACTGCCGCTGCCGTCGCCATTTCTTGCTGTTTACAACGTGTAGCCGCAGTCGCCGCCATTTCTTGCTATAGATTCCTCAAAGATCTTGTAAGTTTTTATTTTTTTTCTTGGTTTAATAGTTTTTTTTGTAAGTAAGGTTCTCTTCAATATATTAATTTTCATATGTTAAATATGTTAAATCTTCAAATTAGGGCCTAATTAGCGATTTAAATTTGGAGTTTTTTTCTAATTAGGTAAGTTTAGTATGAATCGAAGCTTAATTAAACTTCGTTGAAGGTTTTCGTGCAGGAGCATGCTGCTAATTATATTAGACGTCGAGTAATTAGAGTAAATCTCCAAATTAAGGCCTAATTAATGGTTTTTATTTGGGACTTTTGTCTAATTAGGTTAATTTAACGTCAATTGAAACTCAATTAAGCTTCATTGAATATTTTAGGATGAAAACATACTGCTAATTATATTACATGCCGAGTAATTAGAGTAAATCTCCAAATTAAGACCTCGTTAAGTATTTTAAGTTGGGGCTTTTGTTAGATTAGGTTAATTTAGTGTCAATTGAAGCTCAATTAAACTTCACTGAATATGTTAGGGCAGAAGCATGCTGCTAATTGCATTTAATGAAGGGTGACTAGGGTAAATCTCCAAAGTAAACCCTAATTAGCTATTTAAATTTGGGACTTTTGTTAGATTAGGTTAAGTTAGGGTCAATTGAAGCTTAATTAAGCTTCATTGAATAATTTAGGGCGAGAGCATGCTGCTAATTGTATTTAATGAAGGGTGATTAAGCTGAATCCTCAAAGATGACCATAATTAGCTGTTAAAAATGAGGACTTTGGCCTAATTATCTCAATTCAACATAATTTGAAGCTCAATTGTGTTTCATTGCATTTTTTCATTGTACTTACAACCATTTGTCTTTGACTATCTTAATGCAACATCAGGCCTAGACGTGAACAAGGTCAGGGCAGCAAGGGCAGGACAATCCGGGGTGGGCCCACCTCGCCTTAGCTGATGTTAGAAGAAGAAAAGTGAAATGCAATTATTGTGGTAAAGAGATACATTGCAGAATTACTAGAGGAAAGCAACATTTGACAGGGATAAGAGGAAAGGTCAAACAATGTGACAGATGTCCCCAAGAGGTCCAAGAAGAAATGCGCCAGTGCCTTCTGGACAAAAAAGAGATGATGCAACAAAAGGCTGAAGATCAAGCTGAAATTGCTGAGGAGATTTCGGACAGAAGGGAAAGGAGGGATGATGATGACGAGGAAGGCACTAAGGATTCAGATTCAAAGCTGATTGAAGCAATAGAGCGTGAAAAGCCACTCGAAGGAAAGGAAAAACACTGATAGATTCAGGGACATACTTAAGTACAGCTGGTGTAGCACGAGCTGCACGATGTCCTGATACTAGTGCAGCCCCGCAGATAGGAGGCTACATGGATAGCTATCTGCACAGAAGGCAAAGTACTACACAACCAAAAATGAAGCAAGTATTGAGAGGGGTAAAAAAAACCAACTGAAGTTGTAGGGCATGCATTTAAAAGTATTTGTAAATGATTCTTCCATGCAGGTGTCCCTGCACATGCAGCTGAATCAGAATATTTCCAACCTATGCTAGATGTCATAGCAGATGCTGACTCTGACTTGAAGGCCCCGTCACGTCGAGACATATACGGGCGTGGCCTTCAGGGAGAGGGAGAGGTTGAGGAGCTTCATCAGTGGGTTGAAAGCTTCAAATATATCTAGATGGAGAGAGGATGCACCATTATGTGTAATAACTGGACTGGTATCACGAAGAAGTCCATAATTAACTTTCTAGTTTATTGCATCGAAGGTACAATATTTGTGAAATCAATTAATACATCAAATTATGAAAAGAATGCAAATTATTTGTTTCATTTGATGAATAAGATAGTAGACCAAATTAAAGAGGGCAATGTTGTGCAAATAGTCATTGATAATGAAGTCAGTTATAAGGCTGCAGGGAAGAAGTTGATGCAGAAGCGCAGGCATTTATATTGACTCCCATGTGCAGGACATTGTTTGGATTTGATACTTGAAGATATTGGGAAGGAAAATAACGTGAAAAAGACAATTGAGAGAGCACAAAAAATTACCCAGTATATTTATGACCATCCTAAGATATTCAACATAGTCAGGGAGCATGCAAGTGGGGGGCGAGATATCATTCGTGCAGGGCCAACCAGATTTGCTTCGAATTTCATTTCTTTGGAGTCTTTACACAGGTTTAAGAATGAGCTCAAAGCTTTCATGTACCACAATGTCTTGCGGGAATACATAGACAAATTTAATACTGATGCTCAGATGGATTATTTGGATGTCTGTCACATCGTGGAAGATAACAAATTCTGGGCCAAGGTCTCACGGTACATGAAAGTAGTCACACCCCTCGTGAAGGTCCTAAGAATGGTGGATGGCGATGAGAAGAATGATATGGGATATCTGTACAAGGCCATGGACCGTGCCAAATTAGACTTGTAGAAATCCCTTCCCAGAGAATATGAAAAGTGATGGAAAATTATTGACCACAAATGGGACAACACATTATACCATGACTTGCATGCAGCTGGTGAGTGATTAATCGTATTGATACAAAGTTCATTGTTCTTTAGGTTAATTTATATCTAACATTTAGTTAACTATATACAAATGCACGTTATTTTCTCAACCCTCGATTTATGTACAATGCCAATGCAAATGTTGATGGCGAGGTGCTTCAAGGCACTTTAAAAGTAATTGGTCGTTTATCAAGGACACCAAAAAAGAGACTTCAGGCCGAAATAGAGGTTGACTTTTATTGATTTTATCAATAAGACGTAAAGAATTTACTTAAGTAGTTATATTAATCTATTACTTTATTCTTATAGATGAACAATTATAGAATGAGGACTGGGACATATTCTGACTCCTAATTGCAATATACTGTGGGAAGAGTGAGCCCGGGTATACAAAATCTTTGTGCTTAAATTGAGTCAATATGTATTAGTACATCATGGAGAATTGATCTTTATTTACATCTTACATTTATTTGTTTATGGTTGGTAGAACAACTGATTGGTGGATAATGGTGAACAACCGAGATTTGAGCAAGAATGCATTGACTTTCATTACAATTAGGGTACTCAGTCAAACAACATCAACAAGTCAATGTGAAATAAATTGGAACATGTTCAGTCTTATACACTCAAAGGTTCGCAATCGGCTAAAGGTTGAACAGTTAGAAAAGTTGATTTACTGCCACTACAACATGAGGCTGAGAATAAAGAACATGAAGTTGAGATAACAGCTGCGGGACAAACGCGTTGCAAAGGATACAACTCCAGAAATTGATGTGGATGCATTATTTGATGATGACAATCCCTTGCAATCTTGGGTTGAGGTACGAGAGCAGGTTGATGAGCCCGTTTTTTATGTTGATGATAGAACATGGGCAGAGGGCATATTAGATGAAGATGAGTCAAGGGATCCAGAATTCAGAAGACCAACAAAGAGGACCAGAGAGACTCGTGCACTAGAGAGCGTCAGTGCCTTTGTTTGTTGACGACACCGAGCAGTAGCTTGAGTTTGAGCCATCTAGACACTCAGAATCAGATAGCAGGCCAGTCACTCCTAGAATGGTCAAGCCACCTCCATCCTTAAAAAGTACATCAGTGCATGAGATAACTGAGAGGACTAGTGTTATTGCTCGAGAGAACTTGGCAATTGAGCAGTTGAAGCAAATTTATGTGAGGTACACGCTAAGGGGAAAAAGACTCCTCTCAAAGATGAATGAAATTATCACACCAAAAGAGAAAAAAACAGAGCCAAAGGCTAGAAGACGATTGGTTTCTGATGATGATGATGCACCAAGTGATGATCCCAATGCAGCTGTAGGTGTTACTACTGGCGATGGCACATATGCACCTACTTCCTCCTTCCACGCTGACATAGGAGAGGATACAGTCATAGTGAAGGAGGATATGATTCATAGAGCCAATATGGACATCCATCAGGTTATGGAGGTGGCCAACACGAAGTAGGCATGTATGGGTGGGGTCATCAACCAGAATTTCAATTCTATCCAGTTCCACCAAGTAGCAATTATGGGCCAGCATCCTCTTCTCATCCTCAAGGTTCTGCTTCTTATGCTGATTCTGGATTCCAATCAAGCCAACAACCTTATACTCCAAGAGAGATCCAAAGAGGGATGCAGGACTTGGCTACATCATTGTTTGGTTATAGTGAATATACAGAATATATGCAGTCTTTTATGGGTATCAACATCAGAAGCCAGATGATGAGAGAGAAGGTTCTTCTAGCTATTATCCATATTAGTGCATTATCATTTGGGTAAGGATCATTTAATTTCTATAACATTTATTGTGTTTGTAATGTTTATTGTACTACTTGAATCTACTTCATATTTAATATGAACTCTAGAATATTTGTTTAACATGTCTATTGTCTACTTCATGTTTATTGCACTTAATCCAATTTCTTTACAGTCAAATACATGTCTAATGAATTTTCTGATTTTTATCTGATTTTTATAATTTTTTTATTTTTTTCAGATGTTTCAGATTTATTTTAATTTTTTTGAATGTTTTGAATGGGTTTCAGCCAGTTTCGGCCGAAACCGAAACCCGGTTTCGGACCCGGCCAAAACCGAGTCCAAAACTGACACCGCCATCCTTGGCCAGCAGTCCAGGTGCACTTTACAACTCTGTTGGAGCCACATCCACTCAAACAGGCAGCACCGGTACCTCAAACTTGTTGGCAGATGGTGGACATTGTCTCGTATTAGGTCAGCCAGGAAGCCCAACAAGGAAGAAGGGATGGACAAGTGATTCAATTAGATTTCCTTATTCCAACCTGATGAAAGTCTGGCATCGATGCAGCATGAAGGTTTCAAAATCTAGTGCCCAGATAAACATGGGCCATCATCAAATAGATTTGCTTGCCTGAAATCCTTGACAAAATAGACATAAGTGATACTATGTATGGGGAAAAAAAGAGCAAAGTGGTCTTTCCTGCAGCTGCTATCAAGAAAGAGCTGTTACAGAAAAATGATGGGTGGGATCAAGGGTGGAGGAGCAACTGTTGAGAGTAGGATAACAATGCACATTCTGTTCACTTGGCAACCACCTCTGAAATACTGAATCAAACAGATCATTGCAACGACCACTAACCAGGGCAGTCTGAAATCTAGAGCCAGTTTTATAAACAGTTCTTGAAAAAGAATCAGAATCACAACTAGATCACAGGGTCCTATTTAGACTTTCTGATGAAGATTCAGATGCATTGATCTCAGAAGTGACAAGTATGATGATGATAACTTCATCCCTGACATGGTTTAGGGTTTGACGGCTGCACGTACTTCGTCCGTCATGGCCTCCCCCTCGGGGGGGGCGGGACGGGATGGCTCACCTCCGCCGTTGGATATAGCCAAAACCTTTTCTTCTCCCCCTCCCAAGTCCTACGCGGCTGTTGCTTCATCGACAAAGGACTTTTTCACAGACTTGCAGCGTGACGTCCATGCAAGCGAGTTTGCTCCGTCTCCAATATCGAGATGCCGGCTGTCTTCTTCTCGGCAGAGGAACTTGCGGCCATCTCGGAGCCGTTCAAGCTTTGTCTTGTCTTCAAGTTTTACAAAGATCATCCTCCTCTTGAGGATATCATGAAATCCCTGCAGGAAAAATGGCACGTCCAGGGTTCTGTTTCTGCGTCCAGGTTTGACCGCCGCCATGTTTTCATCAGGTTCCTCTGCTACGAGGACTTTATTCGAGTATGGACGAGAGAGAGCTGGATACTCCTTGGCCAGACGGTGAAAATCTTCCGTTGGTCTCCGTGGTTCCGGCCGGGATTGGAATCACCTGTGGTGCCTGTTTGGTTCCATCTTCCTCTGCTTCCACCGTGCTTCTACAGCTATGGCGCCCTCTCATCCATTGCTTCCTCTGTTGGGCATCTGCTGAAGATTGGGCCTGCTACCAAATCCCTAAATCGCCTGGAAGGAGCTCGTATTTGTGTGGAAACTGATGTTTCCAAGCCGATTCCCACTGAACTCTGGATTGGTGTTGGTGACGAAGGCATGAAGCAGCCCTTGATTCCTTTATTTGTTCCCTACTTTTGTTCGGCCTGTAGAAAGCTGGGTCATGAGGAGAAGAACTGCCTGCGACATAATATACCGCCAAAATCACCTAATGCTGGGAGTCAACAGATTCTGCACATCGACTCTAACCAGGAACTGAATGGTGGCGCTGCAAAGCACGTTAATGAGGGTCTTACTGCTCAACCCCGGTGGCAATTGAAAGCCAACCCCACACCTCCCTCTGCCCCGGTGATGACTGGCGAAAGTTCCCAAAGAACTACTATTGATGACATGGCTAACAAGCAGATCCAGCCCCACCCTATTGTTGCCTCCTGTGTTAAGGACATCTCAACTTCAGAGGATTCTCCCCTTGGGGGTGATAATCCCCCTGATTCAGGGCTAACTGATCTCAAGGCGGACAATATTGGCCCATGGCAAGGACATGCCCAGCTTGATGGGGTCGCATCTTCTTCTCTTACTGCTGAGAAGGATCCTCAGCCCAGACGACCTCCTGTTCTTGATCGACTCAATGCCATCAAGAAGCTTCAAGACTTTCGAGTCTCCATCGCTAACAAATTCGCTGAGCTGGGCATTGACGACGAGTCTGGGACCCCTCCGGCCGGTCTTGTACCTCCTCCGGGAGGAGATCTCTTGCACCAACTGTCGGTAATAACTGAAGACTCTGCTTCAATGCTGGGTGCTCCCGCCGACTCCAGTCTGCAAGCTGTCCCTTCCAAGCGGAAAAAGACCCGCAAGAAATATCTGCCGCCGCCGGAGGGCATGCATTTAAACACAAGGTTGGCTAGGCGTACACAGATCTCCAAAGACGACCTGGACCTATGACAGCTGGAATTATATGGAATGCACGGGGAGTTGGCAATGCGAATACTGTCGCCCGCATTCATCAACTTACTCTTCAACACAGTTGCAATTTCTTTGCTATTTTGGAACCTATGTTAGAAATTCTCATATTCATTCAGTACGCAAGAGTGCTGGTTTTCACAATTCTGTCTTCAATTTGGACAACCATCCCAAAATTTGGGTCTTTTGGAAAAATACGATTAATCTTTCTTGCTTAGTCTGCCATCCTCAATTTATTACTTTGGCGGTTGGAGATATCCAGCAACCTGAGGCCTACATCACTGTAATTTATGCTAAATGCTCGGTTACGGAGCGTCGCACCCTTTGGACTCACCTCACTCAATTTGCCTCGTCTACTGCAGCCCCCTGGTTTCTAGCAGGTGACTTCAATGCTATATGTTCTATCAGCGAAAAACAAGGTAGTAGCACTTCCATCTCTTCTAGTATGAATGATTTCAACTCTTTCATCCAATCATCTGCTGTTATTGATGCTGGCTTTCATGGTCCTCAATTCACCTGGTGGAATGGACAAAGTGGCACCCGCTCCATCATGGCTCGGTTAGACAGGGCCTTTTACAATCATGCCTGGCTTTCAACCTTTCCATCTACCAAACTCACTCATCTTGCAAGGGTTTACTCCGACCACTCCCCCCTTCTGGTAAAGTTCCTGGAGGTCCCAAAACTTGGTCCTAAACCTTTCACGTTTCAAAACATGTGGGTGCGGCATGAGTCTTTCCTCAATACTGTCAAGCTGTCCTGGGAGCTTCCCATATCTGCTCCGCCCATGCACAAGCTAGTCCTTAAACTTCGACGGCTTAAGCACACGCTGAAGCAATGGAATCTCGATACATTCGGTAACATATTCGCCCATGTCTCTCAGTGCGAGCAAGAACTTCTGGCTATTGAGCAGAAGCAGATTGATGATCCGTCTGAAGCTAATACCTTGGAGCTGGAGTCCTGTCGTAAGCGACTTGGTGAGCTCCATCTGCGCGAGGAAATCTTCTGGAAACAGAAATCCAGGGTCCGCTGGCTGCTTGAGGGGGACAGGAATACCAAGTTCTTTCATGCAATTACCCAATATAATAGAAAGAAGCTGTCTATCAATACTATATCTGACTAACAAGGCAATACATATGATAAGTTTGATGACATTCTTGATTGTGCTATCAAATTTTATACAGATCTCTTCACCTCTGAAAGCACTACCACTCATGAGGATCTTCTTGAGCTGATTCCCTCATTGGTCACTGATGATGATAACAACATGCTGCTTGCTCTGCCCTCTTCGGAAGAAATCAAAGATACCATCTTCAGAATGTCTGGCGATAGTGCCCCGGGTCCGGATGGATACCCTGGTACCTTCTTCACTGTTTGTTGGGGGATTGTGGGGGCGGACCTTATGGAAGCCGTCCGTGAGTTCTTTCGCTCTACTTCATTGCCTCAAGCCTACACCTCCTCTTTTCTGGTTATGATTCCAAAAACGGATTCTCCTGCCACCATTGCTGAGTTCCGCCCCATCAGCCTATGCAATTTTGCTTACAAAGTTATTGCTAAGATCTTCTCAGATCGCTTGCATTTGCTGATGCCTCGTATAGTCTCCCCTGAACAGGGAGCTTTTGTCAAAGGCAGAGACATTACTGAT
Source organism: Amorphophallus konjac (assembly GCA_022559845.1). NCBI lineage: Eukaryota > Viridiplantae > Streptophyta > Magnoliopsida > Alismatales > Araceae > Amorphophallus > Amorphophallus konjac. Next base: position 103,070,509 of record CM040121.1, read on the forward strand.
AATATCTCCTTAGCCCAGGAACTCATGCAGGAACTTCATCGCCCCTCAAGAGGAAGGAACATTATTATTAAATTGGATATGATGAAGGCTTATGACAGGCTCGAATGGGATTTTCTTTTTGCTGTTCTCCAAAGGTTCGGATTTGCTGATAAATGGATTGCATACATTCGTATCATGTTCACCAACTGCTGGTTTTCGGTTATGTTGAATGGCACTTTCAAGGGCTATTTCAAATCCACCAGAGGTCTTCGCCAAGGGACCCTCTGGCCCCGGCACTTTTCATTCTCGCCGAGGAAGTCTGAGTAGAGGACTCTCTTCTCTTGTGGAGCATTACCCTTATTGCAGATATAAAGTGCCATCTTCCTGCCCTACTGTTTCCCATCTACTATTCGCAGACGACACCCTCATTTTCACCAATGCCTCCTCTGCTGCTATCAACAAACTCAGGCAGTTCTTACAGAAGTATGAAGAGGCCTCTGGACAAAAAGTCAGTATCCCCAAGAGCTCCTTTATTATGGCACCTTCGACGCCACCCCTCTACATATCCAAGGTTACCACTCGCACTGGATTTCAATATGAACCTGTCAAATTCACTTACCTGGGAGCCCCCATCTACGTTGGCCGGACCAAGGCATGCTACTTTGATCCTATTATCTCTAAAATCCAAGGCCGTGTGTCCTCTGGTTGGGTCATTTGCTTACCTTTGGTGGCAAAATCACTCTCATCAAGCATGTCCTTCTTTCGATGCCCATCCACATCCTTGCTGCCTCCACCCTGCCTCTACAGATTTTACATAAAGTGGAATCCATTCTCTCGCGATTTCTGTGGTACTCTGACACCGGAGACAAAAAGCATCAGTGGATTTCCTGGAAGCTGCTCTGTCAACCTCGGGACGAAGGAGGAGTTGGCCTTCGATCGCTCAAACTCTTGGGCGAGGCCTTCTCCCTCAAGCGCTGCTGGAAGCTGTGCACTTCTAATTCCCGTTGGTGCTCCTATATCCAAGGCAAATATTACCCGGATGGTTTCTTTGACTCAGCTGTTAGAGAATTGGGGTCCAAAATGTGGCGCTCCATTCTATACACCCGGCAAACATTTCAGGTATATTGCAAATGCAACATTGGCAATGGCTCTGCCAAATTTTTCCTTCAGAATTGGTCAGGTATGGGGGCCCTTTTACATCATGTTGTTGACAAGGAGGCTTGGTCTGGCTACACTTACAAAGACATTTCGGTGGCGGATGCTCTGAGTTCTGGCGATGATTTCACCAACAGCCTGGGGCATTTGATTCCTCCTAACATCCTTTACGCTTATATTGGCTGCTTATCTCCAATGGCAGAAATATTGGCTGTAGATATCTATGACGCCTCACCCGCAGGGTCACTTCAGTCTCTCCTCGGCATACAAGGCCCTGGCATACACAGCGACGGAGCTGCCTCGGAGCCGGTCATGTAATGGCGTCAATCTTGGCCTGTTCTGGCACAAATATATCCCTACTAAATACTCTTTCCTGGCCTTACGCCTCATATATAACAGGCTCCCGGTCGATGCTGTCATTAGAAGCTTGGCATTCAACTGGCAACGTCTTGTTCTTGTTGCTCCAATCCGACTGAGGAGACTATCAAACGTGTCTTCCTAGTTAGCCCTATGGCATCTGCCATTTAGGCTCACTTTGAGGTTCTCTTCAACATCTTCCCGTCGAATCATCAATAACGACATATATCTCCGGGTGGCTACAAGACGCTGGGGGCAGGAGGCGCATTCACCTGCTCAGGCGATTATTGCCTTTTTACATTTGCTGGGAACTGTGGTCACTGCGCAATCATGCTCGCTTTGATAATACGCACCCCTGGACTCCGGCTGCTATTAATCGGATTACATTCCAGCTACATCTCCTTCTATCCGCTGCCACCACCTCTGCACCAGACAGTCGCTTGGACTTGGAGATCCTTGCACCTTTTAGACTACAACCAGCTTTCTCTCATACCAGGTACCAGGTTATCACTTGGCTTCCTCCACTGTTCCGATGTATCAAGCTCAACACGGATGGAGCCTCGCGTGGGAATCCAAGAATCGCAGGTGGGGGCATCGTCTTGAGAGACCACCGTGGCAAGCTGGTTGCGGCAGCCTCCTACTTCTATGGTTATTTGAACAGCCTTGCGGCTGAATTCCTTGCTGTACTTGATGGACTCCGGCTGTGCCATGCTCTCAACCATCTAGTTCACTGCATTGAGGTGGATTCGCAAGTCTTGCTTGGCATTTTAAGCAACAGATCCAAGGTTCCTTGGAAGTTTTTGGATCTCTGTGAGGAGCTCTGGGGTTTGTTGGACTGGTTCGCCCCCAAGATCCAACACATTTGCAGAGAGGGGAATCAAGTGGCAGACTTCTTTTCTAACCATGCTTGCGACAGTGGCGCCCAGCACATCTTCTTTGCTGAAGAGGCTATCCCCCGGCGGGCCAAGGGGCTGCTTAGGCTTGATCGGTTACGTGTTGGCGCCATTAGGGAGATTGATTAATGTCCCCCCTTTTTCTTCTTTCTTATCTGGCTTCCATCATTATTTTGCTACTTTGCTTGAGGGAATGCCCTCTTGCTATGCAGGGGTATGCCCCTGTGACAGTGTACACATGATTCATTTATTCCAAACCCATTTCCATGGAGGTGCCTAGTGGAGCAGGTCCATTCCTCCCTGATGGGGAGGGGTACGCTCTCCGGGTGTCTCCCTGGTTATTTATTAAAAAAAAAAAGATTTCCTTGTTCCAGAATTTAGCTATGACATGGTTCCCATTGAAATGTTATCTGAAATGTATGAATTGGAATAAGATTTACACTATAAAGATATTTTGAAAAACCTACTGACCAAACTGAACTTGTATTCTCAGAAACCATTTCCGTCTAAGGAATTTTCTATTTCAAACCATTAATCCAATATGTATTGCACAAAACTGTAGGAGATAGACTGGGTTCAGGTTGGTTCAGGCCAGAACCGGGTCTGTCTGGGTCTGTTTATTAAATGTGGGTAGAACATTCATTACCGGACCCACTAAGGTGGATCCAGTTAACTTAAATCTGCTCTCTGGGTCTGTTTATTGGATTTGGGTAGAAGGTTCATTACCGGACCTACTAAGATGGATCAGGTTAACTTAAACCTCCTCTCTTGTGCTTTACTCTTATACCCCTGGCTTCTCTCCTTTGTAATAGGGGTATTTTGGTCGTAAGTGAGATTAGGTCATCTTAATAAAAGATTGAAGGGAGATAACGGCCTGATACAGCCGCCACTGCTCCTGTTCACCCCTCTCTCCCTCCTCCTTCCTCCTCTGCTCTCTCTCTCTCTTTCTTGCTTTAAGCATCATGTGATCAGAAATCTCTTCAAAAACTAACCGATACCGAGAACCTCATATGTAAACCCAAAATCAAAAAGTGGTTAAACATATAACTGAAATTATTAGAGGAATGATTATTAATTATGGTTATTGAAGAAATTACAGTAGGTGGCAATTCATTAAGACAACAACACACTGCAGCAGGCATTAGTACTTAAACACAACACTTTTACCATCAAAAATCAACCAAGATATACAAATTGTTGATGAAAATGCAGAACTAGGCCACTTCTTCCACCAAAAGTTGAATGAACAGAAAAATAGCATAAGCATGGTCGAGAAAAGGTTACCATGAAAAAGGAAAGTGAATCCAACTATCAAAAGAATAATTAATAAAATACCTCGACATGGCCACAATGACACCACCAGCTACTAGCAAGCAACCAATGATTTGGTTGAATGAGTATCTTCTTCCCAAAATCATGGAGGAAAAAGCAAGCTGCCACACCAAAAATGTCTGCAAAGAAAGAGAACACGAGCATAAATGTGGTGAATAGTCAGAACACAAAAAATGGTCACAAACAAAAACACGGCAGGACAAGATGGAAGAGCAAAATTGTTATCCAAAAGAATCTGAATTTGCCTTCAACACGCAACTCTAAGCACGAAAGAAATAAAAAGAAATTGCTTTGAACCACTGATCGCTTGCACCAGTCTGTCAAAAATGATAAACATCCTAAAAACAATGAGACAGTCCATTATTTACCCAGAAAAATGAAAATCTTATTATCCTAAGTTATATTCACTGGCTGAAGACAATTAAAGAACCTTAATGGCCGATATCAAAGAGTCTCCTTCAGAGTTGGATCTGCAAAGATTGGTATTGTTAGAAGGGGACAATTTCCGGCACCTATACTTGGAAGATCAGGTGTTTACATGCAAAAGAAAAAATAAAGACACCAATTGCACAACCTTGTTTAATCTTTGTCAGTCCTATTTTTTAACTCCATAAGAACATCCACCACAAGATATCAATAGTAAAGCAACACATCTAAATCTCTATAGACAACATTTCCCCAACCCATTTATGCTTATTCATGCCGGTTTCTATTCCTAACAAGAGAAGGCTCCACATCCCCCTTCATAGGTCTGCCTGCTGCTTTGACACCTGGTCCTATTCTGGGATTGTGATGTCGACTGCTTGCTATTCTTATGTTTGTTACCTATTTATAGCACCTAGACACAGTTGTCCTGCTTAGGTGAAAGGCTCTCCACAGGTGTCAGGAACCTAGGTGGTCTCCACCTCGAACATCTATTACTTCTGAGTTATTATTATTAATGATGGTTCCATGACTATCACTACTGCATACAACTACAAATCATAACATTTTTTATCTATTTACACATTCATCCTCACTACAGCATTTCTAGAGCCCACGTTTCAGTCTTGTTATTTTTCAGCATTTGTAGCAAAAAGATTGTTACAAATTTAAAAAATAAGAAAGAGAAAGAAAAAAAATGCAATCTCAGAGATGAGACAGCCACTTTTAATGCCTCGGTGATCTGTGAGGCAAAATAGGGTTTGTGTCTGTGACCGACCTATGTTTCGAAATTTCTTCCCATCAATGCACATGCTACCATTTCCCAGGAGATGACATTTGAACAAAGTTCTATGACTCTGCTTGATGAATATTGTGCAAAAAGACTAGACATGATTTTGTGGTGTTGAACCCATTATTTTCTCGGATTAATCGAGATATATGAAAATTAAATAAGTTGGATGACGGTCGCAAAGTGATGCTAAGTACGTGTCGTCCCGACTACAGGTCAAAAATGAGTCCCGAGAACTCTTGCCGAGTGGACGGCATGAAAGAAAAAGGCCTCACAACAAGCAAGCACTAGAGGGAAAAATTCTCACGCAACTTACGAGGTGTTGGAGCTTGATTAGGAAATAATCCTAGAAGATCAGAGCCTCCCCACGCAGCAAGCGACGAAGAAAGTTACGAAAGGAAAGCACAAAGCACGAGGGAAACGTCATTTCCTCTTCCCCACGTGGCCAAATCACAAAAAAAAGCCCAAGGAAGACATAAAAAATGGGACTTTATAGGGGCCGGTCCCTCTCTTTCCCTCAAAGGGGGCTTTGGGACAGCATAAACCCCTCAAATGGGGCTTTGGGACTGCATAAACCCCCGAAGGGGGCTTCGGGACTACATAAACCCCTCAAAGGGGATATTGGGACTGGATAAACCCTCAAGAGGAGCATTGGGACCGGATAAACACCCAAATGGGGGTTTGGGACCAAATAAACCCCTCGAAGGGGTCATCCGGACCGGATAAACCCAAATGGGGCATCCGGACCGGATAAAACCCCCAAATGGGGTATCCGGACAGAATAAAACCCTCAATAGGGCTTTCCAGACTGGATAAACCCCCAATGGGGTCTTCCGGACCGAATAAAGCCCTCAAAGGCCCTTTCTGGTCCGGATTAACCCCTTAAGAAGTTCCCTCTTGACCGGATAAAATCGCTTAGAGTTTATCCGGGGTCGGTGGCTCCCATCAGGGACCTATCCGGTCCCGGATGGGTCTTTCAAGGACCTATGCGGTCCGAATGGACCTCTTGAGGTCTAACCGCCCCCCCCAGGTAATGAGGAAAAAAATTTTGACAGAACAAACTCGGAGTTTTTGAAGGCTTGTGCTTGTGCTTTGAAGGCTCGGAGCGAAGGTATGTTGCATAAGTACCCCCCGAGTTTGCACATATGTCCCTATACGTTGGTTGATGTAATCTCCTTGTAATTTTTTGGGAAAAAATAATGTGATTCTCTAAAATAATAAAAAATTACAGAAATACCCCAAATTTTACAAGAAGGTCCTGAGAAGTTTTGTAATTGCATAAAAGTCCCAGAAATTTCTGGGAATTGTATACAGGTCCTACACATTTGTAGAGAGATCTTGTAAAGTTCAAAATCCGTCGAAAAGGTCTTGTAATTCCAAATGTTATAGCAATGCCTTGTATTTTCTTGAAGAATTTATAGAAATGTCTAGGATTTACAAAATACCTTGGATTTTAAGAAATTGTATAAATGTCCTCACAAAAATCCATTTCATCATGAACGTGTTTTCTGGTTCAATCAAATAAGAACGAAGTTTGAAATCGACTCAACGATGTCGATCCGATGATTGATTGAAGATAAACTTCCAACCTAGTCAAGTTTGATGATCGGATTGAGGATCAAAGTTAAAAAGCCGCCCTAGGGCTGTAACCAAACCCTAGACAATGCTAAGTTGACGTCAAACCCTAGCCGGTACCGAACTTTGCTTCAACCCCAATCAGCACTAAGCCGCAATTAAACATTGCTAAGATGTCAAATTGCAAATAAACCCTAAACCTCTCCAAGTTACTTGAACACACCTACTTAGTCCAAACATTACAAAAATGTCATGGCCTATCTAGAAATTACACACATATTCCCGCCAAGTCTAGAGATCACAAAACATCCAGGCTTGTTTAAAAATCCCAAATAAACCTATAAGACCTCAAAAATAACCCTAGTCTTCCTAAAAGTTGCATAAAGCCCCATCCCTTCAAGAGATGTTATGCGACAATCGCGAGTGTGCCTTTGGCATCACAACTAATGTTGTATTGGCCAATGATTTTTCTTTGACAGTTAATCAAGGGTATTCGGGCTTTGTACCGATATAAATAAACACCGATTGTGGTTAGTGAAAAATTGTCTAGTACCCGAACCCTAATCATCTGATAAACCCAATTCGTGAAATTAGTCATGCACATGTTATTTAAATAACTTTTAAATGTGCTTGCTCGTTTAACTAATGAACGTCCTAATCCAGATTTAAAATTCCGCGTGTTAAACATGTGGTTGTAGACAGCCATTTTTAACCCATAAGTTGAGCCAATTCCTTTGTTCATATTAATGAAGCCCCATATTGGCCATTGCTTTGGAGTCTTTCTTTGACTTATTTGAACCTATTAAGCCTATTTTCGAACCCAGTACCGCCTTGAAGGTCAAAATCCCACGTTCTGCAATCTTCAGCCTGAACGCAATTGGTCGGGCAACCACGTTCAGAACGCGGTCGCGCGATAGACTGCTGTTGACCCCATAAAATGTTTCCGCAAAATTCGGAAATTCAGAAATTATCTTGAAGAAGAAAGGTGCATATAGTTAGCAGGGATTTACAAGGTTCCGAGGAATGATGATTTCATATTATTCTTCAAGAATGGAGTAAGATTAAATGTGTAGGAAATATGCACATATATGTATGTGTGTATGCAAGAAGTCACAAAGGTCAACACCCACATGGTCTCACAAAGAAAAAGCCAAAGAAGAGTCCCTCCGTACAACAAAAAGCTAAAGAAGTTCTCCACGTGTTGAAGTGGGATTTTTTTAGTGAAGTACGGAGCCCTTTTTATAGGAGAAAGGGACGCCCAAAGACCGGAGAAGCTCTCCCTCCGCCCTGCCAGGCCGGAGGGAGCCACCTCCGCCCTGTGGACAGGCCGGAGGGGCCCCCCGCCCTACAGCAGGCCGGAGGAGCTCGAGGCCCTCCGGACCGCACAGGCCGGAGGGACCTCCTCGGTCCTGTCCAGGCCGGAGGGGCCTCCTCCGGACCTGCACAGGCCGAGGGACCCCCTCCGGACCTGCCTAGGCCGGAAGAGAATCCCCTCCGCCCTGCTGCAGGCCGGAGGAGGTCCTCCTCCGCCCATGGCCCATGCGGCTAAGAGAGAAAAAAAAAAGAAAGAAGAGAGGGAAGAAGAAAAGAAAGAAAAGAGAAATAAATACCACAGTTAATGGAAGGAGAAGAGACAGGGAGGAGGAAGTTGAGAGGTTACCTCTTGGGATTCCACCGGAGAAGAAGACAAAGAAGCCTCCTCCGCCCTTACTCCAAGCTATTATAAAAGGAGGCCTCCACTAGAAGACAGAAAAAAGGGGATGCAACCGCAAGAGGGAAGAGAGGAACAAGAAGCAAGAGGAAGACACAGCCGCAAGACAGTCAAGACAAGCAGAAAGAAAAAGAGAACAGCCAGCAGCAGCTGCGCACAGTATACAAAGGATTTTTTTTAAGGTATGGGGACAGCTTTTTTAAAGGTCTGGGCAGAGCACAGCAGCAACAGGAGGATGGTCTGTTGCGAAGAGACCAGGGGAGGCCCATGTGGTTGATGGCTTGTTTAATATGGAAAGGGGTATGGTCACCACAAAAAGGCCCCCCCTGGGAGTTCCAATCACCTCCTTTGGGAGTGGTGATCCTAAGAAGCTTCTCACCCCTTTCTAAATAATCATGGGTGTTCAAAGCTTGCAAAGAAATGAAATGGCCTTATGAATCTTATGAATGCTTATTGCATTTGGAGAGCTGGCCTTATGAATCTTATGAATGCAATGTTGTGCAGAAATGCAACCATATGACTGTGCAGAAATGCAACCATATGCAATGCCATTACAGAAATGCATAAATACTGTAACAACATTACAGAAATGCAGAAATGTTGTTACAGAAATACAATGAAACATTACAGAAATGCACAAATGCTGTAATGACATTACAAAAATGCATAGAAATGAAACATTCCAGAAATTCATAGAAATGCAACAAGTTTCAGAAATACAATATTACATGCTGTGAAACATTTGCATAGTTGAGACTTTGAAGCTTTATAGAAATGTTGAAACCTCACAAAAATATCATAGAAATACTGGAAATTGCAGAAATCAACAATTTCAGAAATCATGATGCATGAATGCCTTGCAGAAATCAACGATGCAAAAATCAACGACACATCAGAAATGCCATGCTATATGCTTTACATAAATGTCAAGGAAAACTATGCAATGTTGAGGCTTTGAAGCTTTATAGAAATGTTGAATCCTTACAAAAACATTACAGAAATACTGAAAATTGTAAAAACACACCTGGTGGTCAGAAAATTATAGAAATACCCCTAATGGTGGAAAATTACAGAAATACCCCTGGTGGTGAAAAATTACAGAAATACCCCCGGTGGTGGAAAATTACAGAAATACCCCCGGTGGCAGAAAATTACAGAAATACTCTCGGTGGGTGGAAAATTATAGAAATACTCCCGATGACGGGAAAATTACAGAAATACCCCCGATAGTGGGAACATTATAAAAATACCCCCGATGGCGCGAAAATTATAGAAACACCCCTGATTGTGGGAAAATTGTAGAAATACCCCCATGGGTGGAGTCTCAAAATTACTAAAATATCCTCATTCTGGTTTACGCCGTTTGCATGACTCGGTGGAGCGGGACCTCGCCCCTTCATTGAAGTGGTGTGCGCTCTCTTGAGTTCGGCTTATGGCTAACCATCCACATCTATGTATCCTTTTCATATCATGTCTGAAAACTTAGAGACAAATGATATTGCAAAGAAACCATAAGAAGTCATGAAAATCAAAACAAGGAATACCCACGGGGTTATTTCCGAGAAGTCACCCAACAAGTCAGAGGATAGGTTTACTTCCGATAAGTCAAGAAAGGAAGTCAAGAATGCTCAAGAAGTCAAGACATAACGGGGCTATCTCTGAGAACTAAGAAATGTCACATGTAATGTCGAAAAGTCATAATGACAAGGATGCTCGAGAAGTCGAGAAGCGACGGGGTTATCTCCAAGAAAATAAGAAATTACAAGAATATCCCAATGTTTGGGGAAACTAAAGAAATACCCTGACGGAGGATATATCCCGTCTCAGGCGGGACTGTCCTTTATGGACATCAAGGCCATAAAATAACTCTGAGGGACCGACAGTGATCATCCTGGCGATCCAACGGTCCTCGTGATGGAATTCAAATTCAATCGTCCGATCAGGGGACAAAAGTAAATACAACGACCCGATCAGGACGAAAGCAAATTCAAATATCCAAATGTTGACTGAACTAAATTCAAAGGCTCTGATTGCGACCGGATGCTATCCTGAAGACCCGATTACACAATCGGGATCATATGTGAAGATCATGAAGAACCGATTGTAATCCTAATTATCTATGTTCAAGAAATGAAGTCTTCAAATTTCTTTGCAAGAGTATGTACCCGTAATACGCGATCGTCAAGATCATTTATGTCACAACGTATAGAGGCAAAAGGCGTTCTTCGACAGTTAATCAAAGGTGTTCGGACTTGTACCGATGTAAATTAACACCGACTTCGGTCGGTGGAGAAAAGTCAAGTACACGAACCCTAAATCGTCTGATAAACCCCAAAAGCGCGGAATTAACAAATATGTCAAAATATACGACATATCCATCCAGCGAAATTGGATGTTCCGAAAATTCCGCGTGTAAACAGACTGGCACGCCCGGTGGGACTTTTCCTGCCTTTCATTTCTCTGTCGAAGCATAGCCTTGCCTTGACAAAAGTTGTGACTCCTTCACACTCTTGCAAGAAGTTCAAAGGATTCCTACCGTTGAAGCTGCCGCCGGGGGCATCCAAAGTTAAAGCCACTGGGGGCATCAAGGTTAAGGCTGCCGGGGGCATCAAGGTTAAGCGGTCCCTTTCAAAGGCCAAATGTCAACATGTATCTAAAGATGGTCCTACTAGCAAGGGGGTGCCATTCTGGCCGTGGTTGCTGCCGCTGGGGGCATCAAGGTTGAAACTCCCTGTCAAAGGCCAAATGACAACACAATACATGTCCAAGTTGCAATTACTAAGAGGGGACAACGCCAGCCCAGTCGTGGCCACTGCTGCTTGGTACGTCCAAGTGAAGGCTTCCTGTTGAAGACTAAGTGCCCACAAAATTCATATGTTGTTCTTGCTAGCCGGGGGCAATGTCGCCGCCCTAGAAGAAAATTTGTTGCGGCTGTACCATGTCTGGCGAGGTTGGTCGACAAAATAACACAAATGGCTAAACATAGGCGAGCCAATCTCATAACAATACTTTGTCAAAAGCACTAAGCCGTGGAAAAGATGAAAGACGCCAACGCCTGAGCTTCGTTCTGAAGCTGGCACACCGGTGGAAAGGCAAAGCCTCTAAGCCTGGACAAGGGGCAATCCTGTTGTCGTCTACATCAAGCTAAGGAAAAAATTAAAGAAGCTAGCGTCCCCATGCGAAAAAGAAGAAGGGGAGTACAGGCGGAAAGCCAACGCTCTTAAGCCCAAGCAAAGGGGCAATTTGGTGTACCAACTTTGTTTTAAACAAATATAGGGACCAAGGAGGAGGCCCTAGTAATAAAAAAGGCTATGGTAGTTCAATCTGGCCAGTTGCCATCCTAACAGTGAGCCAAGGGGCCAACTATCCAAGATCCCTGAACCCTCCAGCATTGGGGGCGGAAGAGAAAGGGGTCTAATAAAGTCCTTTTGAAAATTCAGTCTTCAAAAGCAATCTGAATCGGCTAGGGGCACTCACTCGCTCGAGTCCAGAGTCACAAAAGCCAACCAAGGAAAGTAAAGTCCAAGCAACCAAGTTTTGCCGGCACCATCGAATGGTGGGACATGTTATAGAAGATTATTATGTCCTTAAAGACCAGCTTGAAGATTTAATACAACGGGGAGTTATCCAGCTCAAGCAGCATCGGGTTTTTCCCCTACAGCCGCATCCTTGGAATCAGTCCAAGCCTTCCAATAAAAAGGTCCTCTTGGAAGCTGCGTCTACACTGCCTAAATTTACTGCAAGTGAAGCAAAGAGCAATCCTCCGTGCGGGGAACCCAGCCTTAAGATTCACTATTCTGTCAACACTATCGGGTTGTTGCCTTCCCCTCGGAGTCCCCGATCTCCTCCAAACAAGCAACAAATACACGACCTTGTCGAAAGCTCTGTGCAACCCCAAGTCATTGGAATCGATGACTCAAGTCACTATGACGCCTATGTCGTTGAGTCAGAAGAAGATGAAAACCTCGTAGATTTGCAACCTGCCCCGCGGGAACTTGAAGATGGTGGGCAGGCAACTATTGATGAATTAATTGAGCTGAATCTCGGGGACACTGATGAACCCCGACCCATCTTCATTAGTGCCCTCCTTACTGAGCAGGAAAGACAAGCTTACAAACAACTCCTACTGGAGTACAAAGATTGTTTTGCCTGGACTTACAAAGAGATGCCCGGGCTGGAACCGTCAGTGGCAGAACATGAACTGGCGATACTCCCTACAGCTAAGCCTGTCAAGCAAGCCCAGAGACGCATGCGTCATGAGCTGGAACTTAAAGTAAACGCTGAAGTTGACAAGCTTCTTCAGGTGGATTTCATAGAGACCTGTCTCTATCCAGTGTGGCTTGCCAATATAGTCCCAGTCAAAAAGAAAAATGGCCAAGTCCGAGTTTGTATTGACTTCAGAGACTTGAATAAAGCCTGCCCAAAGGACGATTTTCCAGTACCAATTACTGAAACTATGGTTGATATGACCACAGGATATGAAGCTCTGTCCTTCATGGACGGGTCCTCGGGTTACAATCAAATACGAATGGCCGTCAAAGATAAGGACCATACGACATTCCGATCCCCCCAAAGGGATTTTCAATTACAAAAGGATGCCCTTTGGCCTGAAAAATGCTGGAGCCACCTATCAAAGGGCCATGACTAAGATTTTCAACGAAATGCTTCACGACTTGGTCGAGTGCTATGTTGACAACCTCGTCGTAAAAACCCGCAAGCGCGAAGATCACTTAGATGACTTGCGTCGGATTTTTGACAGACTCCGCCCTTACAAGCTCAAGATGAATCCCATGAAGTGTGCTTTTGGCGTCTCAAGTGGTAAGTTCCTCGGCTTCATTGTTAAGTACCGGGGATAGAAATTGATCCAGACAAAATCAAAGCAATTCGGGAATTGTCGCCGCCCAAGAATATAACAAACTGCGGTCTTTACAGGGGAGGTTAGCCTATATCAGGCGTTTCATATCTAACCTCTCTGGAAGATGTGCACCATTTGGGAAACTGATGAAAAAGGTGCCCCATTTATATGGGACCAAGAATGTCAAGGAGCATTTGAGCAGATCAAGGAGTACCTCCTCACTCCTCCAGTGCTCGGAGCACTTGTCAAGGGAAAACCATTGATTCTCTATATTGTTGCCATGGACGCTTCCTTGGGGGCGTTGCTCGCACAAATAAATGAAGAAGGTAAAGAGCAACCGTTATATTACCTCAGTAGAAAGCTGGTGGGCCCCGAGCATCGCTATTCCCCGATGGAGAAGGTATGCCTGGCACTAGTGTTCGCCGTCCAGAAGCTAAGACATTACCTCCTGTCCCACCCGGTGGAGTTAATTTCAAAATACGACCCTCTCAAGTTCCTTCTTAAACAGCCTGTCTTGTCGGGTCGACTGGGAAAATGGGCATTACTCCTTATGGAGTTTAATATAACATTTGTTCCCCAAAAGGCAATTAAAGGACAGGGAATGTCAGAGTTTTTGGCAGCACACCCAATTGCGGCCGATTCTCCACTTAACATTGAACTGCCCGATGAAGAAACACTTCCATCCCAATCGGGAACTGAAGAACAAACCGAGGGCGGACCAATGCAAAAAGGGGAAGAATCCCTGGCCATTGATGTGCCATGCTGGGAGCTCTACTTTGATGGTGCTTCTCGAACAATTAAAGAGGCTAACGGGGCAACCACACTCGCCTCAGGGGCCGGCATCGTTTTTGTCACTCCCCAAGGAGGGATTCTCCACAATTCTTGTGCCCTCATGAAGCCGTTGACAAACAATGAAGCAGAATATGAAGCCTTGATCATTGGACTTCAGCTAGCCATAGAAATGAAGATCAAATGCATTAAAGTCTACGACGACTCGCAGCTTGTCATACGATAAGTTATGGGCGACTATGATGTGCGAAAGCAGGAATTAATACCTTATCACACAGCCGTCCTGAACTTGAAGGAGAAATTCTATCTCTTTGAGATAAACCTTGTCCCCAGGAGCAGGAATTCTCAGGTAGATGTCCTAGCCAAGTTAGCCTATGCTATAAAGCTACCCCCGGAGGGAGAGTCGACATAACCGTCAGGCACAGGAGACTTATGCCAAGCGTCCTGGACGAAGATGCTGACCTCATAATTTCTGAGGTTAGCACCTTGGAAGAAGACATTCCTAATCAGAAGAAGAATATGACTGGCGTCAACCCATTATCGAAATAAAGAACGGACGTCTCCCTCATGACCGGGTCCAAAGGATCAGTTCCTGCGTAGAGCAGCGTCCTATCAGCTAATAGGTGACCAATTATATAGATTGGTCCATGAAAAAGATAAATCTGTTCTCCTCTGCTGCCTTTCACCCAAGGAAGCTAAAATGGTCATGCGCGAGGTCCACTCAGGACTTTGTGGTGCTCATCAAGCGGAGATAAAATGAAGATCAATATAAAGCTTAAAGGCTTTTATTGGCCCGCAATGTATGCGGACTGCAATCGATATGCCCGCACATGTCACCAATGCCAAGCCTTTGGTCCAGTCCCGAGAAAGCCGCCAGGCTCGCTACACCCAACAACTCCCACTTGGCCATTCGCAGAATGGGGAATGGATATAGTCGGGCCGTTCCCTCCATCCTCTAAAGGTCATAAATTCATATTGGCTGCATCAGACTATTTTTCTCGTTGGGCCGAAGCAGTTCCCCTACGAGAGGTCACCGGAGAAGCAGTAGCTCAGTTTGTCAGACATAATATTATATATAGGTTCGGTACCCCGAGTCGGATTATGTCAGACAACGGCACGCCATTCAAAAACAGGATAATATATGCACTCGCAGCTAAGTTTCATATAGACTGGAGAACCTCCACAACATACAATCCCCAAGCCAATGGATTAGTTGAAGCATTCAACAAGACTCTTTGCAAGTTACTTGCCAAAATAGTAGGCAGTCGCAAAAAGGACTGGGGAGAGAAAATTCATGAAGCTCTTTGGACATACCGGACCGTATACAAGACTCCTACTGGCTACTCACCCTTCTCTCTAGTATACGGGGCAGAAGCCGTAATCCCTATTGAGATTGAAATGTCCTCCTACAGGGTAGCTTTGCATGCTGGCCTTCAAACCCATGAACAAGATGAGATAGAGAGGAGACTCGAAGAGCTCTCCGATCTAGAACGCTAAAGGTTGGAAGCTTACAAACACCTCCAACTTTATCAAGCCCGGATGACCCGAGCCCATGACAAGATTGTAAGACAAAGAGCATTCAAAAAGGGAGATCTCGTCATGATTAAAGAAAGAGAAGTTATGGTTGGAAGGTCCAGTGGCAAACTACAACCAAACTGGCGAGGGCCATACATCGTCTCCAAAGTCTATGAAGGAGGTGCTTACAAGGTCGTCGACCATAAAGGGGAAAACCCCTTTCCACCATTGAACGGAAAGTATTTGAAATTATATTATGCTCCCGAGCATGAGTTTTAGCAACAAGTTGCGCAAGACTTGCCCTCCTCCGCAGGGGAGTAAGGAAAGATAGGAGAGTTCCCCCCAAGAAAATCCATAAGTCACAGTTGCTGTGAACAATTCTCGTCCATGACCCACCGTGCCAAATCTCAAGTTTCAAGTTCCGGCTTGCCAACATGCTTGGTCGGCCCCAAAATCCTAAATTCCAAAGTTCCAAGTTTCGGCTTTCCAATTTCATTGGTCAGCCACCTAAATCCCAAAATTTCAAATCTCAAATTTCGGCTTTCCAATTTCATTGGTCAGCCACCTAAATTCCAAATCTCAAATGTCGGCTTTCCAATTTCATTGGTCAGCCCCGTAAATCCCAAATCTCAAGTTCGGCTTTCCAATTTAGTTGGTCGGCCCTCAAAACCCTAAATCCAAAATTCCAAGTTTCGGCTTTCCAATCTCATTGGTCAGCCACCCTAAATCCAAAAATCCAAGTTCCGGCTTTCCAATTTCATTGGTCAGCCACCCCAAATCCCAAAATCCCAAATTTCGGCTTTCCAATTTCATTGGTCAGCCACCCTAAATCCCAAAATTTCAAGTTTCGGCTTTCCAATTTCATTGGTCAGCCACCCTAAATCCCAAAAATTCCAAGTTTCGGCTTTCCAATCTCATTCGTCGGTCACCCTAAATCCCAAAATTTCAAATTTCGACTTTCCAATTTCATTGGTCAGCCACCCTAAATCCCAAAATCCCAAGTTTCGGCTTTCCAATTTAGTTGGTCGGCCCCCAAAACCCTAAATCCAAAATTCCAAATTTCGGCTTTTCAATCTCATTGGTCAGTCACCCTAAATCCAAAAATCCAAGTTTCGGCTTTCCAATTTCATTGGTCAACCACCCTAAATCCAAAAATCCCAAGTTTCTGCTTTCCAATTTCATTGGTCAGCCACCCTAAATCCCAAAATTCCAAGTTTCGGCTTTCCAATTTCATTGGTCAGCCACGTTAAATCCAAAAAATTTCAAATTTCGGCTTTCCAATTTCATTGGTCAGCCACCCTAAATCCAAAAATCCAAGTTTCGGCTTTCCAATTTCATTGGTCAACCACCCTAAATCCAAAAATCCCAAATTTCGGCTTTCCAATTTCATTGGTCAGCCACCCTAAATCCCAAAATTCCAAGTTTCGGCTTTCCAATTTCATTGGTCAGCCACGCTAAATCTTTCCAATGTCATTGGTCAGCCACCCTAAATCCCAAAAATTCCTTCCAATTTCATTGGTCAACCACCCTAAATCCAAAAATCCCAAATTTCGACTTTCCAATGTCATTGGTCAGCCACCCTAAATCCCAAAAATTCCAAGTTTCGGCTTTCCAATGTCATTGGTCAGCCACCCTAAATCCCAAAATCCCAAATTTCGGCTTTCCAATTTCATTGGTCAGTCACCCTAAATCCAAAATCCCAAGTTTCGGCATTCCAATTTCATTGGTCAGCCACCCTAAATCCAAAATCTCAAGTTTCGGCTTTCCAATTTCATTGGTCAGCCACCCAAAATCCCAAAATCCAAAATCCCAAGTTTCGGCTTTCCAATTTCATTGGTCAGCCAACCAAAATCCCAAAATCAAAATTTTCAAGTTTCGACTTTCCAATTTCATTGGTCAGCCACCCTAAACCCAAAATCCCAAGTTTCGGCTTTCCAATTTCATTGGTCAGCCACCCAAAATCCCAAAATCAAAAATCCCAAGTTTCGGCTTTCCAATTTCATTGGTCAGCCACCCTAAATCCAAAATCCCAAGTTTTGGCTTTCCAATTTCGTTGGTCAGCCCTAAATCCCAAATTTCAAGTTCTGGCTTTCTAATTTCATTGGTTGGCCCCGAGTTCCAAGTTTCAAGTTCGGGCTTTCCAAGTTCCTTGGTCGGCCCCAGATCTCCAAATCATCTCCTGGCATCCTAAAAGTGTAACTCTCCCGTCGAGAGTGATTCTCTTCACACAAAAAATGGGGCTTAAAACAGAGGTGCCCCGACGGACTTGAGTGGTCGATCCCCTGACTGCTCAAGGGCAAAAAGGTCATGATCTGGCTGAAGTGAAAACCCGAAAGGGCGTCTCAGGTGAAATTGGGTAATCCCTCAGCGTGAAAATCCGAAAGGGCGCGCTGGAAAAAGCTAAAGGGGGCCAGCTTCGGCGAAAACCCGAAAGGGCGGTAAAGTTGGTAATGTGAAAAAAAAAGAAAAAAAAAAGAAGAAATTCTCAGAAGCTTCCAGAACAAAAGAAGTTATGCCTCCATCAATGTATGAACAATTGCACTATTCATCTGTAAAACTGGAGCCCAAGACAAGCCCCTGGGGGTAGCTGCAAAATAATGAATGGAAAAGAATATGAAACTAGCAACGGGCTCAAGAAAGGAAATATACAGACTCATAGATGAGAGGGCTTTTGCTTCATTAAATCGGCAAGCTCCTCTTCTTTTGTGGCAAGGGCCCCCTCCATGCTTGAGCACTCCACAGCAAGAGAGCTCTCCTCAGCCTGCGCCTCCTGAATCGCTTTGGCATTAGTTTCACTTGAAGCTTCCAAGGCCGCAATCTTCTGCAAGATGGTCCGCACAGTCTCCTGAAGCGAGGCAACCTGACTCCTGCTCTCAGCAACGGTAATCTCAAGAGAGCTACGGCGATCTCTAACCCTCTCAACCTGGGATCTCCTCTTGCGGATATGGTCACAGATGATTTTTATTTCATCTTCTAGCTGCCGGATCCTTAATTCTTGGGCTTTCCAATTTGAAGCTTCATACAGTTGCTGGAATTCTTGCCAAGTGTTATCCACTGCCGCCATCCAGGGTTCCTTCGGCAACCCTAACCCATGATAGCTCCGCGTGGCAGCCTTAAGAGTGTTGCGAACAGTCTCCACTGGAGGAAGCTCGGCCCCCTGGAACAAGCTCCGGGCGCTGCCAATCAGGGTATCAACCATCAGGGCTGCCCCCACAAAAGGTGCAATTTGAGGGCCATCCGGCCACTCAATCCCATGGCAGGGGAAGCCGTCCATCTGCGGGAGAGTTTCCTTGAAAGAAGCTGCCAGAACAAAAAGACGAAAAGAGAGGAAAACAATGAGAATGGTTCTGATCCCTGTTTTTCAACCCACATCAAATAACAAATTTGATAGCATGTGAAGAGAAATGACTACCTGAGACGGTGGGAACCTCCGAAACCGGGGAGTCATCAGAAATTGAGGCATCCCTCATTTCCTCCCGGGGCTTTACTGTTCCTATGGGGTGCAAGAAATCACAAAAAGAGTGGTGATCAGCAGCTGACATAATTAAAGCCATTGGTGATATAAAAGAAGAAAAGACATGGGGATACCTAATGCTGCGGAATCTAGGGTCTCCTTATCTCTGCTCAATGAGGCAAATTCAGCCCCTTGAATGCCCCATGCAAAGAAGAATCAGGGGTCAACTCACAAAGTCGTCTCAATATACAAAATACCGTTATGAAGAAGTAAAATACCTCTCTAACCAGTCTCCTCCCCATCAGAAAGACAAACTGTGTCTCCTGAGGTACAAGGAGAACCTTCGGGATTTCCCTCTACGAGGGTCAAGACTGGGCTCTCCTCCATGGCGGTAATGCCCTCACTGTCATGCCTCAATGATGTCTCCTCGCCCTGAGTTGCGGCGTCCAAGGCAGCACCCCCTGAATCCAAAGGCACAGCACCTCTGCTTGTCCCCTCTAAGGACTCCAAGGGATTTTGAACATAAGGGCTATCAGCTGCATAAGATACTCAGATGATAAATTTATACAGCAATGTCAGCAATTTCAAGTTCAACACTGAATCCAACTACATGCTGTATGGGGTATACGGTCACCTCCCCGTAGTGGAGAGGTTGACAAAACTCCACTATCCTGCCTCTGTCCCTCTGGGGGTGGAGCTTGTTCTTTATAAATCTCATCGAGAAGAGCTTGAGAATATCTGGCTACCATCTCTCTATCTGCAGAGGGGTTGGCAGAAAAGTCAGGCAAATCCATATTATCCCGGAGTCGAGAAGTGTGGTGAACTGCTGCACAGAGATCGCTACGGATGCATCCAAACCACCTAAAAGTGAGATTGTCAGATCGCTTCCCACAAACTCAACTAAAAAAAAGAGAAAGAATGAGGCATAGCCTTACGCGAAGTAGGTGGGGCGACAGTCGACTCCGGCTCATGCCTATGAGGCGCAGCTATGTCCCTATCCTCATGAACCCCTGGCGAAAAAAAGAAAAGGAGAAAAGAAGCCATATTGGCAAAGATAAAAATAGGAAGAATAAACAGGGCAACAATAGAAAGAGATAGATGGCATGACGCCTTAAAATAATCATACCAGAACCAATAGTGTTGTGATGACCTCCACATAAAGGCGGGGTGAAGCATTAGACACAGGATTATAGTTATCATCCTGCAATTCTCCATCTTTCATGTCATGCTCTGACCTACTGCCAGCTCATGTGTGGGGGAGAATGTGCGTATGATCTTGCTAATGGAAGAACCTGCAGACCAAAGAAAGAGGGGGGGGGGGGTCATCAATGAAGCGCCACAAAGTATGCTAAGGGCAAGTCTAAAACTCCACAAAAGTCACCTAGTCGCCCTTGCGAGCAGCTCCCTTTTTTGCGAGGGAGACGAACTCGGGTGCTTGGCCCCTCCTCCTCGGAGGACCTCACCCGCTTCGCTGGCCCAGGGGCCTCTTTCCCCTTTGTGGAAGCATCCACCACTGTAACAAAGCTCGCTGTGAACAAAAAGGGAAGGGTAAGGAAGAATGAGTCAAAGCTACATACAGATGAAGTATAAAGAAAGGCTAAGCTAATCAAGAGGAAAAGAAAAGAAAAAGGGACGAAAGTTGATGTCACTCACCCTTGGGAGCAGGAGAGAAAGTGGGCCTTAACACTACTTGCTCTGCCTGAAGGCCAACAATCTCCCCTGCCGTAGCTACTGCATCTCGGACGTCTTGCAAGACAATACTATTTTCTAGTAAGGAGAGCTGCTCAAACGGGCCGATGCGAACAATAGAGCTCACTAAATGGCTCTGCCACCGTGGCCATAAGATCACTGAAATTGTCAGGATGCAGTGGAGTGGATTTATCGGCATTTGGAGGATAGCCGCAATCTGACAAGAAGTGCTCCCACCATGAATACACTTTACGCACTGTAGAAGCTGTACCTTGTTCTGAAGAAATAGCGGCACGCGGCCTCAAAGACTTAATAGCCCCAGTATAGGCTTGCCGATCAATAGTAACTAGCCCGTTCTTCGCCTCCCATTCAGCACGGAAGTCTTGCACATCTCTAGCAACCTGCGGGAAGTGAGTATGAAGAAAAGATCTATCATTAATAAGAGGAGGCAAATCTGCCCGCTTCAAACGGGCTTCTTCTCTTTCTTTTAATTCATGGGGAGACTGCCTGAATGTATTACTATGCTTGAACCACCAGCGGGCATAATATATATCAATCTGACCGACCCTCCTGGCCTCTGGAAGAGTGCAACGTGGCTCTGGTACCCCTCTGAAGAAGAATTCCCACCAGCTGCTGGCAACTAAGTGAATGTCCTGACCCCGGTGTATCCGCCCAATCAAGCCAAAATCAGCATCTGGAGGAACTGACTGGTCATACCCAAAGTTTCGTGCGAAACGATGGGAAAAATAAGGCTCTAAGAAAACAGTGTTGCCCTTCCTGAAAACAAGGACACTGGGTCGAATACTGCAAAGCCAGTCTTCATAAAATGAGGGGTCAGCAACCTGACAATGTGGGATGCCATAACAGATCCCATCCGAGCTCTCAATCACAAAAGGCTTGAAATCGTAAGAGCAATGGGCTATAGGCAAGCCCTCTTTCCCCTGTGTAGGAACAAAAGATAATAACCTGCGAGACTTCCATAGGTGATCTGATAAGCGTGGGTCCGGACGGTTCCTGAATAAGAAAATCAAAGGGGCTGATGGGTTCTTAACCAAAATATGCTGACATAAAGATGGCGGCAAAAGACCAGCCCATGCGCTCAGGTAATGAGTAGCCATGGATATACTCTGATCTCTGGGAGAGCTGTGAGATGTCAGATTACCAAAGCCATGATAGATATTTGCAAGGGCAGCAGGTGCAAGGGCGAGTCTGTGCCCATCAACAAGAATGCAAGCAGGGTAAATAAGCTCGGGCCGAACAAGCCCCTCCTCTCCATAAGGTACAACAAACGTAGCAAGCCAATAGACAAGATAAGCAGCAAGATAAGTCCGGTCTGGAATATTGCGAGGATTCCACCCCGCATTCATCGGCGCAGGCAGATGGCGGCTACTCTCCTGAGGATGCAAAATAAGTTGATACAGAGGCCTGTCATCCTCAGCAAAGCTCTCATAGAAATAGAACGGCCCATTGTAGAATTATGAAATCCATACATTGAGGCTGACCCTCACAGCACCAGAAGAAGCAGATGGGGCTTTGCTTTTCCCAGCCCGGGCCAAGTCCCGCCATACCTTCATCAAATATCGGAAGCTGAAAGACAAACCATACTCTCCCAATCCCGCGGAGAAGTTTATGTGCAGATCATCCATGGTAACTTCTTCATAGGGCCGCCCAGAGATGGGTAAACCTGAGATCCTGTACAAATTCCACAAATCCGGGGAGGTTTCACCCTCAGCAATAGCAAAAGTATTGTAGCGGCGGTTGAAGCGCTCTGCCAAAGCCTGAAGCAACTCAGCATGACACGGATATCTGTATAATGCTACTGTGACTGCATGCCGAATGCCAATGAGGTCCAGAAGCCGGCTATAATGATGAAGTATGCCCATTAGCCACTCCGTGGCTCCCAAATGAAATCTGTGAGAGGGAACCACAGACCACTTCCCATACCAACTGGGAGAGAACCCACTCACAATTTTATCAAGCAAGCATAGTTTATCGTATCCTTCACCGGCAAATTCTGTGCCCGAAGGAGATAAGAAGCAACCAGAAGCGACATCTGATAATGTCTTATGCTGGCCCCCTAAGTCCCAAGTAGCGGGTGCAAATGATTTCATCTTGGTCGGACATCCCGTCTCGGCACTGAAGAAGCCCAGCTGCGAGGAAGCCGGAAACTGAATATGACAACCATTAGACAACGGAAAGCTGGGGAATGAAGTTTTGCAGGTCCCCAACATACTATCACGTCCCATCAGAATCGCCCTCTCAATTTGACACCGGGCCGCAGGCAAGCAACCGTCACCCTCTTCCATGTCTGGGGGAATAAAATTTTGGATGAAAGGAAATAGATGCCTATCAAGAGGGAAATGTCTCGGATACCCGCGAGGTCGTTGATACTCAGAAAAAACTCTCCGGAGAACAAGCAAACTCAAGTCAATTGCTCCACCTTCAGGTTCATCCTCTGGGAGGGGGCCCGTAGCAATCATAGAAAGCCCTCGATCAAGTGAGTAAATATTCTCCGCAGTTATTCTCGGAGAACCCCATGAAGGCATCAACTTCTTGAAAGTGAGGGGGACTGTCTCCCTGTACATCCCCTTTGACCAGCGACCACTGCTCTTCCTAGCACGAGACATGATGGCTACAACAACAACAGACAACAACAAAAAGAAAATGTGGATGGTCAGTTTCAAATAAAATCAATGACGAACTGACAAAGTCAAGAATGCACGGGATGGCCGCCGTCACCCTCGGCTCTGACGAATCCCCCCGTGGGGGGCATTTGTTGACCCCATAAAATGTTTCCGCAAAATTCGGAAATTCAGAAATTATCTTGAAGAAGAAAGGTGCATATAGTTAGCAGGGATTTACAAGGTTCCGAGGAATGATGATTTCATATTATTCTTCAAGAATGGAGTAAGATTAAATGTGTAAGAAATATGCACATATATGTATGTGTGTATGCAAGAAGTCACAAAGGTCAACACCCACATGGTCTCACAAAGAAAAAGCCAAAGAAGAGTCCCTCCGTACACCAAAAAGCCAAAGAAGTCCTCCACGTGTTGAAGTGGGATTTTTTTAGTGAAGTACGGAGCCCTTTTTATAGGAGAAAGGGATGCCCAAAGGTCGGAGAAGCTCTCCCTCCGCCCTGCCAGGCCGGAGGGAGCCACCTCCGCCCTGTGGACAGGCCGGAGGGGACCTCCGCCCTGCCAGCAGGCCGGAGGAGCCCTCCGCCCTGTTGACAAGTTGTAGGAGCTCTCCTCCACCCTGGACAGGCCGGAGGGAGGCCCTCCGGACCCGCACAGGCCGGAGGGACCTCCTCCGATCCTGTCCAGGCCAGAGGGGCCTCCTCCAGACCTGCACAGGCCAGAGGGACCCCCTCCGATCCTGCCCAGGCCGGAGGAGAATCCCCTCCGCCCTGCTGCAGGCCGGAGGAGGTCCTCCTCCGCCCATGGCCCATGCGGCTAAAAGAGAAAAAAGAAAGAAAGAAGAGAGGGAAGAAGAAAAGAAAGAATAAAGGAAGAAAAGAGAAATAAATACTGCAGTTAATGGAAAGAGAAGAGACAGGGAGGAGGAAGTTGAGAGGTTACCTCTTGGGATTCCACCGGAGAAGAAGACAAAGAAGCCTCCTCCGCCCTTACTCCAAGCTATTATAAAAGGAGGCCTCCACTAGAAGACAGAAAAAAGGGGAAGCAACCGCAAGAGGGAAGAGAGGAACAAGAAGCAAGAGGAAGACACAGCCGCAAGACAGTCAAGACAATCAGAAAGAAAAGAGAACAGCCAGCAGCAGCTGCGCACAGTATACAAAGGATTTTTTTTAAGGTCTGGGGACAGCTTTTTTAAAGGTCTGGGCAGAGCACAGCAGCAGCAAGAGGATGGTCTGCTGCGAAGAGACCAGGGGAGGCCCATGTGGTTGATGGCTTGTTTAATATGGAAAGGGGTATGTTCACCACAAAAAGGCCCCCCCTGGGAGTTCCAGTCACCTCCTTTGGGAGTGGTGATCCTAAGAAGCTTCTCACCCCTTTCTAAATAATCATGGGTGTTCAAAGCTTGCAAAAAATTGAAATGGCCTTATGAATCTTATGAATGCTTATTGCATTTGGAGAGCTGGCCTTATGAATCTTATGAATGCAATGCTGTGCAGAAATGCAACCATATGACTGCAGAAATGCAACCATATGCAATGCCATTACAGAAATGCAGAAATACTGTAACAACGTTGCAGAAATGTCAGAAATGCAGAAATGCTGTTACAGAAATACAATGAAACATTACAGAAATGCACAAATGCTGTAATGACATTACAAAAATGCAAAGAAATGAAACATTCCAGAAATTCATAGAAATGCAACAAGTTTCAGAAATACAATAATACATGCTGTGAAACATTTGCATAGTTGAGGCTTTTGAAGCTTTGCAGAAATGTTGAAACCTCACAAAAATATCACAGAAATACTGAAAATTGCAGAAATCAACAATTTCAGAAATCATGCTGCATGAATGCCTTGCAGAAATCAACAATGCAGAAATCAACAACACATCAGAAATGCCATGCTATATGCTTTACATAAATGCCAAGAAAAACTATGCAACGTTGAGGCTTTGAAACTTTATAGAAATGTTTGAATCCTTACAAAAACATTACAGAAATATTGAAAATTGTAAAAACACACCTGGTGGTCAGAAAATTATAGAAATACCCTTGGTGGTGGAAAATTACAGAAATACCCCCGGTGGTAGAAAATTACAGAAATACCCCCTGAGGTGGAAAATTACAAAAATACCCCCGATGGCAGAAAATTACAGAAATACTCTCGGTGGGTGGAAAATTACAGAAATACTCCCGATGGCGGGAAAATTGCAGAAATACCCCCGATAGTTGGAACATTATAGAAATACCCCCGATGGCGGGAAAATTATAGAAACACCCCTGATTGTGGGAAAATTGTAGAAATACCCCCATGGGTGGAGTCTCAAAATTACCAAAATATCCTCATTCTGGTTTACGCCGTTTGCATGAGTCGGTGGAGCGGGACCTCGCCCCTTCATTGAAGTGGTGTGCGCTCTCTTGAGTTCGGCTTATGGCTAACCATCTACATCTATGTATCCTTTTCATATCATGTCTGAAAACTTAGAGACAAATGATATTGCAAAGAAACCATAAGAAGTCATGAAAATCAAAACAAGGAATACCCACGGGGTTATTTCCGAGAAGTCACCCAATAAGTCAGAGGACAGGTTTACTTCCGATAAGTCAAGAAAGGAAGTCTAAGAATGCTCAAGAAGTCAAGACATGACGGGGCTATCTCCGAGAACTAAGAAATGTCACATGTAATGTCGAAAAGTCAGATCGACAAGAATGCTCGAGAAGTCAAGACATGACGGGGCTATCTCCAAGAAAGTAAGAAATTATAAAAATATCCCAATGTGTGAGAAAACTACATAAATATCCTGAGGGAGGATATGTCCCGTCTCAGGAGGAAATGTCCCTTACGGACATCAAGTCAACTTAAGAGTCCGATCACGATCAAAAGAGTGGTCATGACCATGAAGTAACTCCGAAGGATTGACAACGATCATCTTGGCGATCTAACGGCCCTCGTGATGAAATTCAAGTTCAATCGTCCGATCAGGGGACAAAAGTAAATACAATGACCCGATCAGGACGAAAGCAAACTCAAAGATCCAAATGCAGATTGAAGCAAATTCAAAGGCTCTAGTTGCGACCGGATGTTATCCTGAAGACCCGATTACACAATCGGGATCATATGTGAAGATCCTGAAGAACCGATTGTAATCCCAATTATCTATGTTCAAGAAATGAAGTCTTCAAATTTCTTTGCAAGAGTATGTACCCGTAATAGGCGATCGTCAAGATCATTTATGTCACAACTGTTAGAGTGTGGAGTCAGAACTCTTCATCATGCGCCTCTGCACGGGATCACTCTCTGACTCAGGGGAGCATCCACTGCTCTAGGGGAGCAATCACTGTTTCAGGGGAGCATGGCGAGCACATGCTATCTCCAGGGGAGCATCCACTGCTCCAGGGGAGCAATCGCTGCTTCAGGGGAGCATTCTCAGCGTCAGGTGAGCATGGCGAGCACATGCTGTCTCCAGGGGAGCATCCTTCTGTCTCCAGGGGAGCATCCTTCTGTCTCCAGGGGAGCATCCTTCTGCCCCAGGGGAGCAATCGCTGCTCCAGGGGAGCATATGCTGTCCGGGTTCTAGCAGGGAAGCATATGTTGTCTCTGGAGGGCATTCATTGCCTCAGGAGAGCATCACTGGCATCAAGAGAGCATGCATTGCGGGCTCAAGGCAAGTCGACCTGCATGAAGAAGTGTCGACCTGGTTCTGACAATGCATTAACCTGACTGATGCTAGGGGAGCATCTGCAGCCGTTTAAGGGCATACTCGGTCCCAGGAGAGCATCCGGTGGGACAGGCGAGCATGCGCGTCTAATGTATCCCGGAAGAGGGTTTCTGTTTATCAGGGGTATTATTGTCCTTAATGCCCTGATTAATGACGCCCTAATCTCCTAGTATAAAAGGGTGGGCTGTCTCTTTGTATTGCAACTCTGGTCTGTGATAATCTAGTGGAATCCTGTTGCGGCCGTGGACGTAGGAAGGCATCTTGCCTCCGAACCACGTAAAAATCCTTGTGTTCTTGTGTGATTCTTCTTCTTCTATTCTTTCCTTATTTCTCTGTTCTGATCTCGTGCGTGGATCGTGAGAAAGAGAGTCGTCGTCTGGTTTGTTTCACCCCCAACAACTGGTATCAGAGCCTTGTTCTGGTTCGAGGGAGCAGTGGGAGTAATGGCGGCGGATGAAGGAAAGGTGAGGATCGACAAGTTTGATGGCAAGGACTTCGGTTTCTGGAAGATGCAAATCGAAGACTACTTGTATCAGAATAAACTGCATGAGCCGCTTCTTGGAACGATGCCGACAGAGATGAAGAAAGAAGATTGGGATCTACTAGACAGACAAGCACTCGGAGTTGTTCGCTTGACGTTGGCCAGAAATGTCGCCTTCAACATCGTGAACGAGAAGACCACGGCAGGATTGATGAAGGCGCTATCAAATATGTATGAAAAGCCCTCAGCTTCAAACAAGGTATATTTGATGCGTCGTTTATTTAATCTGAAGATGGCCGAAGGTGCTTCTGTTACAGACCACATCAATGAATTCAATGTGATTACAACTCAGTTGAGTTCTGTAGAAATAAACTTTGATGATGAGATTAGGGCCTTGATTATTTTATCCTCCTTACCTGAAAGTTGGGGTGCAACTGTGACGGCTGTAAGTAGCTCTTCCGGTTCAAGTAAATTAAAGCTCAATGAGGTTCGAGACTTGATTCTAAGCGAAGATATTTGCAGAAGGGAATCCGGTGAAGTCTCAGATTCTGCCTTGAATACAGAGAGCAGGGGAAGAACAAAACAGCGGGGTCAAAATAGGAGCAGATCTAGGTCCAAGAAGAAAGGTCAATCAAAGTTTGGTGGTGATGGGTGCTGGAATTGTGGTAAAAAGGGGCACTCAAAGAAAGATTGCAAGGCTCCAAAGAAGAAAAATCACAATGAAGAGTCTGCCAATGCAACTGCAGCAGAGCAAGTTCAAGATGCTTTAGTTCTTTGTGTTGACACTCCTTTAGAGTCATGGATTCTTGACTCAGGTGCGTCGTTTCACTCTACCTCACATAAAGAAAGTATGCAAAATTATGTTGCTGAAAACTTTGGGAAGGTTTATCTTGCTGATGATGAGCCTTTAGATATTGTGGGGAAGGGTGATGTCAATGTAAGGACCACAAATGACACTTTGTGGAAGTTAAAGAATGTAAGGCATGTACCTGGCTTGAAGAGGAACTTGATATCTGTTGGACAGCTTGATGATGAAGGTTATATCACAACCTTTGTGGGTGGACCTTGGAAGATCACCAAAGGTGCTATGATTATAGCACGAGGTAACAAGATGGGTACTCTCTACATGACTAGCAACAACAAAGATATAGTGGCAGTGACAAATTCAGGAGTTGACTCCAATATATGGCACTGCAGACTTTGTCACATGAGTGAGAAAGGGATGAAGGTACTGCTATCAAAAGGAAAATTGTCTGGCTTGCAATCTGTGGAAGTTGGTCTTTGTGAAGACTGTATTTTTGGGAAGCAAAAGAATGTTACATTCTCAAAGACTGTAAGAACTTTGAAGACACAGAAGCTAGAGCTTGTAGATACAGATGTATGGGGTCCTTCACCAGTACCATCTCTTGGAGGCTCACTCTACTATGTCACTTTCATTGATGACTCTACTCGCAAGGTATGGGTTTATTTTTTGAAAAGGAAATCTGATGTATTTGTTACTTTCAAAAATTGGAAGACCCTTGTAGAAAATGAGACAGGTTTGAAGGTGAAGTGTCTGAGATCAGACAATGGTGGAGAGTATGACAACAAGGAATTTAAGGACTTTTGTGCAGCTAGTGGTATTAGGATGGAAAGAACTGTTCCAAGAACACCACAGCAGAATGGAGTTGCCGAGCGCATGAATAGAACCTTGAATGAACGGGCTAGAAGCATGAGGATACATGCTGGACTGCCTAAAACATTTTGGGCAGATGCAATTAACACATCAGCTTTTTTGATAAACCGAGGACCATCTGTCCCTTCGGATGGTGAAATTCCAGAGGAGGCCTGGACAGGGAAAGAGGTAAATCTTTCACACTTGAGAGTCTTTGGTTGTGTTTCATATGTGCATGTAGATTCTAATGACAGGGATAAGCTAGATGCTAAGTCTATAAAGTGTTTTTTCATTGGATATGGTTCTGATGAGTTTGGATATCGATTTTGGGATGATGAAAATCGAAAAATTCTCAGAAGGAAAAATGTTATATTCAATGAAAATGTCTTGTACAAAGACAGGGCTGTTGTAGAATCTGACAGTGCAGGGAAACAAAATGAGAATGGTGGACATGTTGAGCTAGAAGAAATTTCACAAGATGATGTGAATGATAAGATACAGGATGTATCTGAAATAGAAGCACAACCTAGTACACCGGTACAACTGAGAAGATCTGCAAGAATACCTAGGCCTACACAAAGGTATTCTCCATCTTTGCATTACCTACTGTTGACTGACGAAGGTGAACCCGAGTGTTATGATGAAGCAATGCAGGTTACAGATTCTGTTAAGTGGGAGTTAGCCATGGAAGATGAGATGAACTCATTGCAAAAGAACTAGACTTGGGAGCTAACTAAACTCCCTAAGAACAAGAAGGCATTGCACAACAAGTGGGTTTACAGAGTCAAAGATGAACCTGATGGCAGTAAGAGGTACAAAGCAAGGTTGGTAGTGAAGGGCTTCCAGCAAAAGGAAGGTATAGACTACACTGAGATCTTTTCTCCAGTTGTGAAACTAACCACTATTAGATTGGTGTTGAGCATTGTTGCTGCTGAGAACTTACATTTAGAGCAACTAGATGTGAAGACAGCTTTTCTCCATGGTGACTTGGAGGAAGACATCTACATGTTGCAACCAGAAGGGTTTTCAGTCCCAAGCAAAGAAAACCTTGTATGCAAGTTTAAGAAAAGTTTGTATGGTCTGAAACAAGCCCCCAGACAGTGGTACAAGAAGTTTGATGGATTCATATGTAACAATGGTTTCATTAGATGCAATATGGACCATTGTTGTTATCTTAAGAAGTTTGATAATTGTTATATCATATTGTTGTTGTACGTGGATGATATGCTTATTGCAGGATCAAGTATGACAGAGATTAACAATCTGAAAATACAATTATCAAAGGAATTTGCTATGAAGGACTTAGAAGCAGCAAAGCAAATTCTTGGGATGAGAATTGTGAGAGATAGAACAGCTGGCACTGTGAAGCTATCTCAAGAAGGTTACATCCAGAAGGTGTTGGGCAGATTCAACATGCAGGATGCAAAACCAGTTAGCACTCCTTTGGCAAGTCACTTCAAGCTGTCTAAAGAGCAGTCACCAAAGTCTGCTGAAGAGCGTGAGTCCATGAAGAAAATTCCTTATGCATCAGCTGTAGGAAGTCTGATGTATGCCATGATTTGTACTAGGCCGGATATAGCACATGCAGTGGGAGTTGTGTGCAGACATATGGCAGATCCGGGCAAGCAACACTGGGAGGCAGTGAAATGGATTCTGAGATACCTAAAAGGCACCTCAGGTAAGTCACTTTGTTTCAAGAAAAGTGATGTTATCTTACAAGGTTTTGTTGATTCAGATCTTGGTGGTGATCTGGATACCAGAAGAAGTACCACTGGATATGTTTACACCTTGGGTGGCACTGCAGTAAGTTGGGTTTCAAAACTTCAGAAGGTTGTTGCTCTCTCAACAACAGAAGCAGAGTATGTTGCTATCTCTGAAGCTAGCAAAGAGATGGTATGGCTGAAAAATTTTCTGAAGGAGTTGGGCAAGGAACAAAGCAATATTGTGTTGTTTTGTGACAGTCAAAGTGCAATTCACCTTGCCAAGAACCCAATCTTTCATGCAAGGACTAAGCACATACAACTGAAGTATCACTTCATTCGTGGTTTGCTTGAAGATGATGTTTTGCTGCTGGAGAAAATACTTGGTGCAGAGAATCCAGCAGACATGTTAACCAAGGTGGTAACCACAGAGAAACTGAGGCTGTGCAAGACCTCAGTTGGCCTCCATAGATGATTGATGGAGGAATGCCGTAGCAGTTTATTTCTACTGTTATATTGAGCAGGGTTAATACTTTGGGAGGTTTACTTTCTTTGGAGTTCAGACTCCAAGTGGGAGATTGTTAGAGTGTGGAGTCAGAACTCTTCATCATGCGCCTCTGTACGGGATCACTCTCTGACTCAGGGGAGCATCCACTGCTCCAGGGGAGCAATCGCTGCTTCAGGGGAGCATGGCGAGCACATGCTATCTCCAGGGGAGCATCCACTGCTCCAGGAGAGCAATCGCTGCTTCAGGGGAGCATTCTCAGCGTCAGGTGAGCATGGCGAGCATATGCTGTCTCCAGGGGAGCATCATTCTGTCTCCAGGGGAGCATCCTTCTACCCCAGGGGAGCATCCTTCAGTGCCAGGGGAGCAATCGCTGCTCCAGGGGAGCATATGCTGTCCGGGTTCTAGCAGGGAAGCATATGCTGTCTCTGGAGGGCATTCATTGCCTCAGGAGAGCATCACTGGCATCAAGAGAGCATGCATTGCGAGCTCAAGGCAAGTCGACCTGCATGAAGAAGTGTCGACCTGGTTCTGGCAATGCATTAACCTGACTGATGCTAGGGGAGCATCTGCAGCCGCTGAAGGGCATACTCGGTCCCAGGAGAGCATCCGGTGGGACAGGCGAGCATGCGCGTCTAATGTATCCCGGAAGAGGGTTTCTATTTATCAGGGGTATTATTATCCTTAATGCCCTGATTAATGACGCCCTAATCTCCTAGTATAAAAGGGTGGGCTGTCTCTTTATATTGCAACTCTGGTCTGTGATAATCTAGTGGAATCCTGTTGCGGCCGTGGACGTAGGAAGGCATCTTGCCTCCGAACCACGTAAAAATCCATGTGTTCTTGTGTGATTCTTCTTCTTCTATTCTTTCCTTATTTCTCTGTTCTGATCTCGTGCGTGGATCGTGAGAAAGAGAGTCGTCGTCTGGTTTGTTTCACCCCCAACAACAACGTATAGAGGCAAAAGGCGTTCTTCGACAGTTAATCAAAGGTGTTCGGACTTGTACCGATGTAAATTAACACCGACTTCGGTCGGTGGGGAAAAGTCCAGTACACGAACCCTAAATCGTCTGATAAACCCCAAAAGCGCGGAAGTAACAAATATGTCAAAATATACGACATATCCATCCAGCGAAATTGGATGTTCCGAAAATTCCACGTGTAAACAACCGCAATCTCAGAATTTCATACAGTCCGTGTGAAACCCGTCTCTTCCGGTTGTGATCACCATGGAATCCAAGTTTGAGAGGTTTTGGGACGATTCATTTGATCCAAGTTGGTTCCTAGTCATCCTAGAACCCTTTCCAAACCAGTTTTTGGTGGAATTATCCATGGAAGGCAGAATCGGTTGGGATCGGATCGGATCGCCCGATCCGATCGGATTTCGGGCGAAACGATCCGATCCCGATCCCAACTGACCCGATCCATGCCCGGGATCGGCCGGATCGAGCGGGATCGACCTGGGATCGACCGGATCGGCCCGGATCGGCCGATCCCAGGCCGATTCTGCATTCCATTACCAAATGCATCACTTCTTCATATTTCACTAAAACCATGAACTTTTTGAGTTGTGCTTTGATTGTCAAAGTTCTGATGTGCCTTTATAAGTTGGTTTCTGTGTCCAAAACACATTCCTATGCACTGCTTTTGTAAATTGGCTATCAAAAGTTATAGAATGCCTCTTGTTCTGAAATGCATCATACTCATTTTAGATTTTAGATCATCTGAGATGTGGTTTTCAATCAACATTGACAGATGGGGTTAACTGAATGCAAAGGCGTTATCATATTGTCAATCATACACAGAATTGATGATGTTTTTAGTGTCAATTTTTTTTTCTGTTGATATTCATTTTTTCTGATTAACCTTTGTACATGTTCAGCTTACCAAAAGCAAATAAAAAATCATTTTCAATGATGTGTCTGCACAGATTTTGAAGGAAACCTAAGTTATTCCTTGTTTCAAGCTTGCAAATATGTAAAGCTGCTGAAAAACAGGTTAACCATTCTGGTATTAGTTAGAATACCAAATATTCAACTAAAGTCAAACTAAATCTGAGATTGCCTTGTTGATAGTTCCCTCTAACTTTGATGTTCAAGCAAAGAGCATGCATTACATATCTTTCCACTGCTAAATTATTGAATCCCAACCAATAAATTGGTCACACAATCTGCAGACTTCCAATTAGTCCACAAGACTGATGCACATAGATACATGCACTTAATCAATGCATGCACCTATTTCACAAAACAATGAGCAAATGTCACCTATTTCACATTAAATTTGATATAGATCTATGTTAGAATGCTTTTTCTATTTTTTTAGATTTTTCCAGATTTATTTTGATTTTTTTAGACACTTTTATCCCTAGCCGAGTTAGCTGTCCTGACTCGGCCGGGATCGGTCCGGGATCGGCCGATCCCACCGACCCGGATCGGTTTGGGACCGGGCGATCCGATCCCGATCCCCGATTCTGCCTTCCTTGGAATTATCATCTTAGAACTCCTCTTTCTTGTGATTATCTTCCAAGGCCGAATTAGGGTTTCCTACCCCTATAAGTAGATCTCAAGGATCTAGGGCTAAGGGAGGATGTAAAATCAAGGTGGGACGAGGTCATGCTGCTCTACTAAATCTCTCCTTCGTCTACCATCAACCAAGGAGTAACCTAGGGTTCATCTTTTTCTTCTTATTTCTATTATTCACTTGCTTTCCTTTGTTCCTCATCATGGTATGCTAGAATAGTTTTCTTCTATTTTATTGCATTCAAGCATGACACGCACACCTATATTTTATCCAAACAGGGATTAAAAATCCACCCTCGCGGTAAGCAACCCTACTTTTGCATGTTTCATCATATTAAGGGATAGGTGCTTCACTTAACTTAGTCTAATTGGGTTTTCTCTTTGTTTAATCACTTTGGTAGGACCAGGCAAGAATCAGGATGTGAGGCCCTTGCTCATTGGCTGGCTGAAGAGCGAGGAAGAACAGAATCTCAGATCTCCTGCACGTGCAGTAGGAACGTGGTTGGCGATCAAGCCGCATTCTGAACGCAACGCTCCCAGTGATCGCATTCTTAGTCAGAGGTTTTCTGGCTGACTTTCCTTCAGGTCCGAGGTAATTAGCCCAAACTTCGTCTTATTATCTCATGCAATTATCCTCGGTGGTGATCACTTTCCTTTTCCTTTTATTTTCATAGTGCTCATCTGGGTGTTTACGGTGGTTAGTGCAATTGTCCAATTTTCCACTGGTGTAACTAGAGTTAGCCATATACTTCACAGGAAAATATCAACCTCTCCATCAAAAAAAATATTTTGATAAACTGTGCCCAATGTTTATGGTGCTAATATCATCACAGGTTCAAGCATATAATTCCAGATTCAAACATAAACCAAAACAAAAAAAGCAAATTAAGTGCTACAACTATCAATATTTGTCTTTTGTGGAAAGGTTATACATAGATACCTGGGATAGTATTGGAATTGTTGGTCCTGGAAGCATTGCTGTTAAAGAAACACAAGTACAAGTCACCAGTTAATATGGAAGAAATGATATCCTTTTAAAATAATTTCATTTCCTTTGTGCAAAGGTTCTTGTGGAATGGGCTAAGTAATGTGTGTGTGGATAAAAGTACACATTTTTGTCAATAGACTAAGGTGACCAGGTTGGCAGCAGGTAACTATTGACTATTCTTATCAAGTTCTTGGGATCTTTGATCTTGCCTGCCCAGATTAAAAGAGGAAGAATAAAATGACTGTTGTGGTTTAGTCCCATATTGGATACCTATGGGAGTCTCACCTCTATATATGTAGAGGATTCTCTCAACTCGATACCTAGGTTTTGGGTTAGAGTTCGCGTCCCCAACATGGTATCAGAGTGGGTTTATCCATTGGATCCATATGTAGACACTTGGTTGTGGTTTAGTCCCCATATTGGATATCCATGCCTCCATGGGAGTCTCACCTCTATATATGTAGAGGATTCCCTCAACTCAATGCCTAGGTTTGGGTTAAAGTTCGTGCCTCAAACAATGGCAAATTTAAACTTAAGACAGCTCTTGAGGTATGAGATTGAATAACTCTAATACCTAGTTGAATCATTCTACTTCCTAGGTATTGTTGCTAGTGATAGCTGAATAACATCGAGCAACATTTAGTGCATCTTTCAGCTTCCCAGTAAGTGTTTGCCAAACCATCCAAAAACAGAAATTAAGTAACTAATGGAGAACCATTTATTTATCAGCATGGAATGATGACAACACATGGATATCTAATAAAGTCTCCTCCAACCACAACCCCCCTCCCCCGCCAAAGAAAAACCACAAATTAAGTTGCCTTTCCAAGAGATGCCAGGCAAAATACCTCCAGCAGACATTCCAGCAGCAACTCCAAGGGCTTCCAGAATACCAATAGCCATAAAAGGAGACTTTGGTAGTCTGAGCATTTCTTTGGTTACAATTCCAGTACGATAACGAAGATAGAGAACAGTGAAATATACTGCCACATACCTGACCAAAAAAGGGTGACAAGTACACATGTGAATGACAGATGAGAAGTGTACTAGATGGCCAAAGTGTTAAAAAACACTTAAAAATTGAAGAAAAGAATTGCTTCCGGAAACAGCAGGAGCATTGATAATGCCCATACTCGAACAATCAAACTAACCAAGTGTAAATAAACAAATCCATGTGGATTTAGAAGAATAATCATGGGAATAGATTAAAAAAACCTTTTATTCTAGAAAGAGAAAAGTCATCAATGGCTGAGATAAACCAAATCATCCAAATTGATATCCAGCCTTTTATTCACAAACACTCTACTACATTAAAATTTTAAATCACAAACTTTCAGGCCATTGACTTTCATACTTAATACATAGCCAGTCATCTTGATATGTAAAAAGCAAAAACAAATACAGGATCCGCAACATGCTGCATTCTCCACTCCCTCCTGCTACTCCCTCTCATAGGCAACCATTTTCTTATGTATTTTTAGATTGTTTTAAATTATTTTTGTGTTAATTTTATCATGAAGAGTGATTAAATGAATAACAATCTCAATTTTCACTGAAAAGAAACATAAGCTTAACATCAACTATGCTGCCATTCTTACTCCCAAGATTTCTCCAACATCTCTTCTCTTAAACCGTCAAAACCTCGAGACAAGGCCAAGATCTGATGCGGCATTCCTTGGTTTTAGTGTGAAAAAATAGGGACAAACTTTAAATATGACTAAACACAAGGCCATTTCTATTTTATTGGTTTCCTTACCTTGTTTTAGAAATTGGACTTCATTTTTGTTGATTTTTTTCTAAATTTGCGGTCCATTTTTAGGATGCCTCTCCTCTTCAAGAAGATCCCTTGTTAGTTATTGTCCATCAAGAACGGTACTCCATCCCTTATGCAGAACCCTTGTTAGTTATCATATATATTTTCACACTCCTGTTTTTCTTACCCCTTTGTTTGGGCCAGATCAGCTTCCCTTCCCCTTGCTGACTCCTCCAACATGCTTCACTCCGCAGTAGTCCCTCCCACTACCCTACTCCTCTTATAGGTAACCATTTTGTTATGTATTTTTGCATTTTTTTTGTTATTGTTGAGTTAATTTTGTCATATTGAGTGGTTCAATGAGCAATATTCTCAATTTTCACTGAAAAATATAAGCTTAACATCGACTATGCTGCCATGGCGCCATTCCCAATCTCCCAAGATTTCTCCAACATCTCTTCTCTCGAAACCCCCTAAGACAAGGCCAAGATCCAATACATCATTCCTCGATCGTAGTGCGAAAAAATTGGGACAAATTTTAAATACTAAAGAGATCAGACAGGTTTATGAGGACAAAGTTATTTATTTGGTATTGGCGGTGGTCCACATTCAAAGGGAGTAGCAGCGAGGTGGGAATCACATAATTGTCTAAGCAGAAAAGTGCTGAAGCCTGAAGCACGGTGTTACTACCTTGCTTCTAAGGCCTTCTTTGGTTGCATTCCATAACTATGTTTGGCACTGTGATAATCTGGTTTTTAGTAACTTCTGTTTGTTTATTAACAAATAAAGATTTCTGCAAGTCCAATCTTAGTTACCACATTCCAACTTTGAGTTGGATTAAGCCAAAGTGAGCTCTCATAACCCTAGTCATGGTTAATGCTCTTTCATGCCATCATCTCCCCTCCTGCATACACAGGACATCTTTCGATTCTCCCTCAAAGACTTGCAATCTTTGTCATGACATTTCACAAACAACATAACAGTTTGTCATAGACAGTGCAGCTAGAGAAGCACCACCCACCATGGTTTGCCATCTGTTAGGAGATGTCTGAGGTCTCTCCGAGATCTCTCTCTCTCCAAAGGTCGTGACCCCCCCGGTTTCCTCCTTCCTCTCTTCCTGTCACTCTCTACCTCGACCCCCTTGAGCTCTCTCTCTCCCCAATCTCTCTCTATCTCTCCTCTCCCCCAGACTCTCTCTGTCTCTCTCTCTGTGACACTATCCCTTGGACTCTCTCACCCTCTCTTTCTCTCTCTCTCTGTCTCCCACCCTCTCTCTCTCTCAATCTCTATATCCCCCACCCTCTCTCTCTCTCATCTCTCTCTCTCATCTCTCTCTCTCCCTTCTCTCTATCTGAGAGAGAGGGAAACAGAGAGAAGGGAGAGAGACAGAGATACATGTACCATTTTTTATGGTTTTTGATGTATTCTTCAATTTGTGATTCATGTACCATTTTATGTATATCTTTTCAGTGTAACTTTTGATGTATATTGACATTGGTGGATGTGAATGGATTTGTTATTGTTTTATTACTCTTTATTTTGTAAAATTGAGTTGTCAATTAAAAAAATATGTTTGTGAAATTGAGTGGTTAGTAGAAAAAAATTAGCACTTTCTTATAAATAGGCTACGTATATGGAAAAAAAAAATCTGAAATCATCCAACCCGATCTCCTGAGATTTTTCCGAAATCTCTCCGAAATCTCTTCTCTTCCACCTTTCCGAGGTGGAACCGATATTTGGGACAGAAAACCTTGCCACCCACTTAATGCACAGGCTCAGTGGCAAGCACTTACTGCTGCCTGTGCCACAGTGGGGACTGCCTCAAGACATGTGAGGCAGCACATCCAGCAGGCTTCATTGCAGCGCATGCTGCAGCAGTTGTTGCCTAAGCAACCGTGCAGGTGCCCACACTGTGCCACTGCATGAGACCTGGCTGCAGCAATGCAGCACAGGTGCCTGCTGCAACACATATACAATGGTTGCTTTCATGTTTGGGAATCTTGCATGATCATAATGATAGAGTTTCTTGACAGTGACAGTGATGGAGTTTGTATTACCAAAACAGTCGGCTCTCTAATGCATGACAATAAGAACTTTTTAATGGACCTCCTCTTCTCTTTCACCATTTTTACTTCCATTAGGAAAACACAATTGACTGTAAGTTAGTTGGTGTTAAATCTTTAAATTGATTATTTAAAGAAAAATTTTATAACAAGGAAAAGTTTGAAGAAGGACATTACTGCAATTGTCATAATCCAATTTTTTTTTAAATTTATTATTCTGGTCACTTATTTGAGATTTATTATCCTAATTCAAAAAACTCTTATGATGAACATGTAAAAACATTTTATTATTTGTATTTGTCTTCATTATTTGAACAACTTCAGATTTCATATTTACGTATTATACTGTACTCTCATACTGTTATCGTGCATTGTTAACAAGAGAAGAAAGAAACAAAAGATGTGATAGCTTCACCACAATTTAATTTGTTTATTCACATTTACCTCTTTCTCAACCAAAGCATTTATGGCAAATGCAACTGTAGTTCTGTAAGGAAATCATACAATAATTCACAAAAATCCAAGTTACTATAGATGATGTTATCAAATTAGTCTACAATAAAAACCAAACAACCCGCAAGGTGTTTTGATTACTGTTTTATGCATAGGCCTAAGCTTAAGAGGGCTCTTGGTATGGAACTAAGGAACTCGTACTCCTCCAGTGGCTTCACATGTAGGGGTTATTTGGTTGCACATCATAACCACGATTACATGTAGGCTGTAGCCCTGGTTTTAGCAAGATACATATACATACAGTAGGCAAAGAAGCTGCTCGAATCAACTCGGAATGGGAGAATTACCCGAACGTCGTCATCTGGGCCATGAAGAACGGGTAATCCTTCATAGGGACGAGGGCGAGCTTGTAGAGCACGCGGTTGGCAACCGCCAGAATGACCGTAACCGCCGATCCCACCAAGATCCTCCCGTCCACACCGCCACCAAGGGAGGACGTCTCGGAGGACTCCATCCCCGAAGCCTGGGCCAAGAAGACGAGAGGTCTCCTCCAACTCGGTCTATGAATTCCACTTCCGCAGAGAACCGGGCGCTCACGACCAAAGGCAGAGATTCGCAAAGAGATCGAAGCAGACAGCGAGGGACCCCGAGGCGGCAGCGGCGGCGTGGCGACGGCAGATAAAGCTCTGCTGCTGGCAGCGGCGATCCTGGATCGAAGAGCGTAGTGGGAAGATGGGGCCGAAATCTCCATGGAAATGGGGGTGGCGAGCTCTCTGCTTCGCGGAATCCTTCTTCCCTCATGCGAGTTCGGAGTTCTGAAACAGGTGTTTGGGAATTCGGAAGAGGAGGAGCTTATAAATGTTGCGCCCTGTTTGTACGTACGGTGAGGAGATTATGTTGAGATTGGTGAAATTAGGTGAGTTACCAAACGTGCCCTTAGATATGTCGTAGAATATCATATTCATTATTTTCTCAACAAAATGATATTACAATATTATAAATGCTCTTTTTAAAAGAAAATATCCTATTTAATTTTTATGAACTTTTTTTACAATATATATGACAATATTGGAAAATATAATCATCAAAATATTGTAGCAAGAATCTTTTGTGTAAACGAAGTTTCCACAATATTATTCAACACTTTCTACGTAAATAAAAATTTCATTAAGGTTATGCATATCTCAAATTTAAATAATCAGATGTTGTAGCAGATTATTGGCCACCAATGCGGTTTCTACTGATCAGCTGCACGTAGCAAAGGCTGCAGACCTGCGGTGCAGTGGACCATGTTCCGCTGGTAGCATAGGTCGTGTTACACACCAGCGGTCTGTCTTTTCTCGCACGTCTAACACGCGTTAACACTGCCCGCTGGCCCTTCGAAGCACGGAAAACAGGTAGGAACCGCTGCTTCTCCGAGTCACCGATCCAGTTGTGGAGCTGCCCCCGGATCTCGGGAGCTCCCACCCCGGCCGCCCTCTGCTCTCCACCGCTTCTCCCCTCTACGCCGCCGGATCTTGCCGCCGAGCGCCGTGCGGGTACGCAATGTTCTAGTTCGCTATTTCCAATTTGCCCTTCCGCTCCATCCTTTCCTTGTAGTGCTCGGAGAAATCAGTGGTGGATGCTTGGTGGGTTCGGATGGGGTGGGGGGGTGAGGTGGAGGTGTCCATGGCTTCGAGGTCACATGGGAATATCTCTTCGTCTCGCGCGTCACAAATCTGTTGCCATTGCGCATTACTTGCCTCCGTTTTCGCTTTATGGTGCTTTGGTGCCCCGTCATGGGGCTTTGAACTCGTCCCGGATGAAGTAGGGAATCTGTGGTTTAATCAGCCAGTAGAGAGGTTCAGGAAATGTTCTGTGGGTATCTGAAGTCTTATCTGGAGCATTGTTCCTTTCTTGATCATTTAGCTTGAATGAACTGTTTATGGTGTTCTCTCTGTGTTATTGTCAATAATGCTTTCTCTGTGTTGTGTTAAATTGTTGCTCTATGCTTCTATCAGAACATAACGTTAAAATGTAGAATGATGTTTGTAGATGCGAGATGAACCTTGGTGCCCCCCAAGAGATATTGTCTCCAGAGCGGAGGTGAGATTTTATCCTTGTAAAAGGAACCTCTTGGGTTAAGAGGTGGAGATCAATCTTATAAGCACTTGATTACTTTCTCTACATCTAATGTGGGACTAATCTTGTGACCCTGTGTCTTATTATACTAGTCCTCCATGAGAAGGCAAACAAGTCTGAGCTCAGGGTTCCCACAGACGGTGCTATTATATGAATGCGAGGTTAACCTTGATACCCCCAAGAGGTATTGTCCCCGGAGCGGAGGTGGGATTTTGTCCTTGTAAAAGGACCCTCTTAGGTTAAGAGATGAAGGTTAGCCTTATAAGCACTTGGTTGCTTTCTCAACGTCCAATGTGGGACTAATCCCTAAGTACCACTACACTAGTCCCTCTTGAGAGGACAAGCGAGTACGAGTTCAAGGTTTCTACAGACGGTGCCATTGTGTAAATACGAGATGAACCTTGGTGGCCCCAAGAGGTATTATCCCAGAGCGGAGGTGGGGTTTATCCTTATAAAAGGGCCCTCTTAGGTTAAGAGGTGAAAATAAGCCTTATAAGCACTTGGTTGCTTTCTCAACATCTAATATAGGATTAATCTTGTGACCCTAGGTCCCACTACAATGTTTATGTCTCAGTGATAGCGTCTGGAGAAGCATAGTCCTTTTTCCCTTTATGCCTCCTTTGTTGGGTGGGTGTGGACAGTGACTGGGCACAATAAAATAGTACACTGATTCTGCAGATCCGCATCATTTACTTACAATAAATCTTTAGTTCAACTTTCACCATCTGCGATTCATATAGAAAGTCTTTTCTTGTAAGAGGACTCTAAGTCATGTGCCCGAATTTACTCAACTAAGAACAGATAGAGCATAGGTTGATAGCATTATGGAAAGGTTAACGTATCAAATGTCAGTGGATCAAGAAGGGGAATTCGTGCCTTTAATTGGTAAGAAAGATGTTTGTTTGAGAGAATCTTGCAGATCATGGATGGTCATGAACTATACCTCAGACAAATTGGGTATTCGAGTGCTGCTTATCTTCTATAGAACATGCGGTGTACACTGCGATTTCCTTATCATCAAATTTCGCCTGCTTTCCTGGAACTGGAATGGTCTATGTTTAGTCATTAGTTCTCGATGGTATTGCTATCATCTGCTTGTTTTTGGAAGGTGGCCAGACCCATCAAGTGATGTCTGTGCCTATTGTGCATCCTTTATGCATGGGATACCTTCAAATCTCATCTCTTTCTGTCTAGACTCTAGATGGATTTTCATAACGATTAAGGAGACCTGTATTCTAATATAGCAAGGTCTTGAGCCTAGTGGACAGGGTGTTACTTGTGGTAGCATGATCAAAATTTTGAAATGTATTCTGGGCTATTGGATTCTCAATCTCATTGATTGCATGGTTCACCGCAAGTCAGATGACTCGTACCATATCATGGTGAGCTATAGCCATGATCTAGGGATGGTTGTCTTGATCTAGTGAATCCATTTAGTAATTGTTTAGATAATGATATAATATTTAGAATTTAAAAGCTAAAAATTTGTAATAATGATATAATGATGTAACATTGGCCATAGATCTTCATTTCCATGGATAAAAAGCATGAAACTCTATTTTCAAGTTTATTTATTTATTAATTATTTAAATAATAATATAGCATTCAAAAATTACTCCAAAATAAAAAGTGGACTTTAACATTATATCATTTGACTTATGTAATTTATGTACCATACTAGATCAAAATCCAGGTAGAAAGCCCAAACATTTCAAGAACTTTTGATTTTGCAAAAGGTGGCCAAAAATGGCCTCAAACATGTGGCTGAGACGAGATGGCCTGAGTCAGGCCAACTCATACCAAATTAGGTTGGTTCTCCCTGATGGATCGTCTTTAAATTCATAGGAACTGTTATGGATTTTTTTTTGCCTTCCAGTGGATATACTTTAAGAATTTGAGAAACCATACATTGCAATTGGGCTGCCTTTTTGATGACCATAGCATATTGCAGAGGATTTGTTTGCAGAGTTCATGAAAATTCATCCACAATACCAGGAATCCAACAAAGTGAAATGTCACATTTAAATTGCTTAATTCATTGAGGCTTCACTAGAGGATGATGTGACATGTTTATGGAGATGAGTAATGTGACAATTTCGTTTTTAGGAACTATGTAGTCACTAGTCAGAGGTGAGGGGCGACCAAGGGGTTGCCTCATGCCTCAAACGTCTAGGCGATGGCCTCGGCGTTTGAGGTGATATTTTATTAAAATAATATATATAATTCAATAATATAAATCTATGTATAAATATCACAAAAATACATACATAAAATCAATAAGTTCCTAAAATCAAACAAATTAAAATTAAATTAACAAAAATATAAATAAATTTAAACAAAAAATCAAACTGGCCGGTGCGTCCGGAGGTTGGCCGGGCCCGTTAGGCTGGATTGAGGCGATCGAGATAGAGGCGAGGCAACTTGTGGCTGCCTCCATCGCCTTTGATAACATAGCTTAGGAATGACGTGCATTATTCTGGTAATTTTTGTTTTCCAGAGAGCTTTACATTTTTCAGAGTATTCTCCCTTTGTATTGATTGAAAAAATTTGCAACTGCAGAATAAACATATTAATATAGATTTTGATGAAACAATCTATAATTTGGCAATATTACTCAGTAGGATGTAGCACACGAAGATGATTAATCATCAATGAGTTTTTCCTTCCTCCTTGTTACAATA
Source organism: Amorphophallus konjac (assembly GCA_022559845.1). Taxonomy (NCBI): domain Eukaryota; kingdom Viridiplantae; phylum Streptophyta; class Magnoliopsida; order Alismatales; family Araceae; genus Amorphophallus; species Amorphophallus konjac. The sequence continues at coordinate 103,114,307 of CM040121.1, forward strand.
TCATTTTAGCACCAAGACCTGTCCTGTAAAAAGAAGATAATTGGAATTAAAGAATATCATGCAATTGAATGCTTTGTAGAGTTAGTCTTGGTGCACACCCAAGGTAATTGCACACCTTGACTATGCACCACGTTTTTTATTTTTTTTATTTTTTAAAAATATGCTGAGGTTGGGGCCCACGTCACCTATCTGTCCATATGACCCAACCCCCCATCGGACGGCCCAAAAAAATCTCAAAAAAAGAACGGTCCAGAAAATTCAAAAAGAATCAAGTTTGCATGAACCGTTCTTTCCTTTTTTTGGGATTTTTTAAGGACCATCCAATGGGGGATTGGGCCGTACGGACAGATAGGTGACGTGGCCCCCCCAGCATATTTTTAAGAAATAAAAAAATCTGGTGCACACCTGTTGCACCCGTAATTTTCTCGAAATACTTCGAGAATTTCATTCCGAAACAACCGACAAAAAAGATACGGTGTAGCGCCGATGTCGTCGGACTGCGGAGTACCTCCGCGATTTAGGGTCTATCGGCCCGATCATATTATTACAAGTGGCATCGCGACAATGGAAGTTAAGAGGAAGATATGCATGCATGCTGGTCAAAGCGGCCGAGCAAGTGTATCACACGGCACGGACGGGCGCGAAGATTCTTCCCCACGCAGCGTCACCACGGCTTCTTCTCAACTCAGATTGACAGAAACGGAGCAAAACGGCGGGAAGAGGGGCCAAAACGCATGCTCGAGGGTCAAACGACCCCTCCCGGACGCCAGAGGGGGCCGCGGCCACCCCGCCGGGGTCGGGGGTGGTCGCACGACCCCGCCAGCCACCTGGCGGGGTCGCGCGACCCCGCTGGCATCCCTCCGGGGTCGCGCGACCCCTCTGGCATCCCAGCGGGGTCGCGCGACCCCTCTGGCATCCCACCGGGGTCACGTGATCCCCCCCTTTCTCTCCGGTGTTCCAAAAAAAAAAAATGAGGACTTTTAACCCCCTCAGAGGGGTCATTCATCCTTTTTTGGCATCCAGAGGGGTCATTCATCCCTTTTTGACATCCAGAGGGGTCATTCAGCCCTTTTTGACATCCAGAGGGGTCATTCATCCTTTTTTGGCATCCAGAGGGGTCATTCAGCCCTTTTTGACATCCAGAGGGGTCATTCATCACTTTTTGGCATCCAGAGGGGTCATTCAGCCCTTTTTGACATCCAGAGGGGTCAAAATGATTTTTTGCCACCCCACCTTGACAGAATCGGGGCAAATTCGTTCATTTGACCCCTCTGGGCCCTCCCGCCTTCTATAAATAGACCCTAAGGGTCCAAGTGGAGAAGATACAAAGGATCAAGGGGACGGAACCTCTACGAGAAGAGCACCGCGCAAGGAATTGTTCTGTTTGTTTCGGCCTGTGAGGGGTAAGTCCCCGGGCCTTGTACTTATGCCCCTACGGGGTATTTTTGTAATTACGCCCCTCAGTGGGCCATGTTGGCAATTATGCCCCTCAGCGGGCCGTGTTTTGTAAGTCTTTACGTCCCGGGACGACTAAGTTATGTGGTTCTGTCCCTATAATGACGGAATTACAAAAATGTCCTCCCCGGGACCGTAAGAGACCAAAGTCCTGTAATTTGCAGTTATACCCTGCAATCTTTTGTAATTGGGACTACGTCCCTATCTCCCGCTCTAATGCGGACTTTTGTACAGTCGACAACTCGCCGACAACTCATGTACTCACTGGAATTATAAAAGCACTCAGCATGCTCCATGTGTACCCTCGAGGGAAAATTGCATGAAGACCCTTGGCTTTCCAAAATTGTGTATATACCCCTCCTTCGGCCAAATTGACAGATGTGTGCCTTCCATGAAGCCCCTTGTCATTCCTTCGGTCCGGAAGTGTTGTCAGCTCAGTCCAGCACTCGGGTATCATCTCAAACCTAGGTTTAGGGTCTGGTAAAATTACCAAAATACCCCTATGACCTAACAAATGGCCTCAGAGCCCTTGAAACCCTCCAGAAACGGCTTCCATGCCTTGGGGAGTCAGGAATCCAGTCCTACCTCCATTCCAGCTCAGAAATCTCAGCAATGCCTCTGGCCTGAAAAATTACCAAAATACTCTTGGGTTGGTAAAATTACCAAAATGCCCTCGGGGTCCATAAAATTTCTTTTACTTCAAAAATGCCTATGGCTTCCCCTAAATCATCTTCATATTCTCAAATCCTAGGGTTTTGCCCAAATATGGCCTCAGTTAAAAACCCTAACTTGGTCGTTGTTTCTGTTGGTCGGTGGTGAGTGAGTGGACATTGTGAACCCTCCAAGAGAGTTTGCCCTCAACATCAGAACCCCTGTAGAAGACTTTTGAGACTTCTTTGACAGTTAAACAAAGGTGTTCGGACGTTAGGCCGATGTAAATCAACACTGACTCCGGTCAGTGGGGAAAGGTCCAGCACTCGAACCCAAATCGTCTGATACGATGCGCACACACGGAATCACCCTTCTACTCAGATGGGGGGGGGGGGAAGATGTTTCTTTTCAAAAAGAACGAAAATCTATCTTTTATCTACGATAAAAGTCGATCTAGATTTTTTCCGTGTCTCACAGACTGGCACGTCCGGTGGGACTTTTCCCGCTTTTCTTCTTTCTGTCAAAGAAAGTCTCTAAACCTTCTTCAAGGTTCTGATTGCCCCTCTTCCTCTTACAGGACGGGAAGAGGAGGGCACATCTCTCTGTTCAATTAAGAGTTCTTTGTGCATCTGCACGCCACTCCTTTCGTGCTACGCACCACCACCACCACCAACACTAGCAGCAGCGATGGTAGCCGTCACCTACGGCCCCGAGATCGTTGCCAACCATGCCAGGATCGGCTACCTGGCAACACCACTTGTTTTCGGCGACTTCCCAGCGGTCGTCGGCTCGCCCTTCTTCTTGGGCGTGGTTCCGATGGCTGAAGCCAGTTCAGCCATGCCTGCAACAACTGTCGGGGGCGTCAAGCCCTCTGCCCCATCAACCGGCCGGGTCCGCCCGGTTAAGAAGACAGTCGTTGAGGGTGTCAGACCCTCTGCTCCAACAACTGGCCGGTTTCATTCGGCCAAGAAGACTTCTGAGGGCGTCAGGCCTTCTGCTTCAGCTGATCGGGTCTGCCCGGTCAACAAGACAACTGTCGGGGGCGTCAGGCCTTCGGCTCCAACAACTGGCCGGGTCAGTCCGGTCAACAAGACCATCACTGGGGGTGTCAGGCCCTCAACCTCAATTGCTAGTCGAGTCCGCTCGACTAAGAAGACAACTGTCGGAGGCGTCAGGCCTTCGGCCCCAGCCACTGGCCGGGTTAGTCCGGTCGACAAGGTCGTGTCTGAGGGCGTCAGGCCTTCGGCTTCGTCGATTGGTCGAGTTCGCCCGGCCAAGGAATCAATCACTGAGGGTGTCAGACCCTCTATTGCATCAACCGACCGGGCTCGCCCGATCAAGGGGACCGTCCTCAAGGGTGTCAGACCCTCTGCTGCGGCATCTGGCCGGGTCCAGCCGGTCAACTCCCCAACTGTTAAGGGTGTCAAGCCCTTCATCCCAACAACCAGCCGAGCTCCATTGGCTGCTCCGTCAACGGCCGGAGGTGTTAGGCCTTCTGCCCCAACTGTTGGCCGAGTCTTCTCGGTCAATCAAATCACTGCTGGCGTCGCTCATACTCAACGTGGGCAACGCCGCCGCCGCAACGGCGCCAACTCCAATGCGGCCACCCTCAGAGGTGCTGCCCTTGCTCAACGGGGGCAACGCCGCCGTCGTCAGGGTGACGCCATGCCTATGGCGGGCGCCACCACTGCCGCCCCTGCTCAACGGGGGCAACGCCGTAGCCGCAAGGGTGCAAAGCCTGAAGCGGCTGTCTCTCGCTCCGGCAAGACTCTAATTGTCGGAGACATCCGCATCCGGCTTGATGGAGGTGAGCCGATCCTGCCCCGGGATCGTCATGTCCCGACTGTTCTACCTCCAACCGTTTCGAGCCCCTCCGGCAAGTCCGGGAGACGGAGCGAAGAAGAAGAAGTCTGCCGTATCGGCAGCAATCCAGGGCCCTCTGCAACGGCCCAAGCCACGAGCTCCTCCGTCCAAGGACAGGGGGCAACCCAATTGAGGAGCACCAGCTCCATTTGAAGAAGATCTGGGTCACCAAGGAGGAGGCCCGAATCATAAGGCGCGCGAGGGCGGAGGAGCCCTTCCGCATGTCAGAGCTTCAGCGGATGCGGAGTCCGCCAAGCACTGAGGCCTCGACGTCTGCGAGATTTACATCTCAACCCCTACGGGGACAAAAGCGCCGAGGAGCCGGCAAGAAAGTGCGACCGACCTCCCCGTGGGCTAGTTCTACACACACGGAGGAGGATCGCTCACCTCAAGCAGCCACATCCCGAGTGTCTGTCTTCGACAGACTTGGGAGGCCGCCCAAGCCGGAGCGACAACCGCCCAAGAAAAAGCGGGTGGTCCAGGTGACCGATGACACTGTCAAAGTGTTCACCTGTTACGCCACCTCCGGCGACAAACAGCCCGAGAACACCTCGGGAGAGCTTGACCAACCCATCCAATATTTGAGGAGGTCAAGGCCGGTCTCCCGGATTCTAGCGCAGACGCAGCAGGCGCCGACCGCCGGTACATCTCAGCCTGAGCCGGCACGGCAAGAAGAGCGCCAGGAAGACGTCCACAGTGTTGATGAGGACAGTCACTCCCGGCACGAAGAAGAGCAGGGGGAAGAGCCACGGGCCCCCACATTGGACGAGCTTCGACGGGAGAACCAAGAGCTCAAGAACCTGCTACAGTCGCTTTTGCGCGAAAAGGAGGTTCCTTCCCGCCTCAGGCGGCACCGGCTGGAGCGGATCAGCCGTCTTCTCCCATTCCAGCAGCAGCCAATGCCTCTGTCACCGCTGCAAGACTCCCACTGGCAGTGGACTTCGAAGTCCCGCCGCATGAAGTCAATGCGCGGTCATCTGTTACTCCTGCTGCAGAAAGCCTCATGGCGCAGAAGCAGATGATTGAACGCATTGTAGAGGCGAAGTTTGCTCAACATGGGGAGGGAGTGGCTACCGTTGATTTGTACAGCGTGCCTTATCCCCTCCGTCATCAATTTAAGAAGCTTCCGCCAGATTGCCCTAAAGCCCCGAAGCTCCAGAAGTTTAACGGGCAGGGCTCTCCGCATGAACACCTGGCCTATTACATGACGGCCATGGGTGAATTAGCCCTGGAAGAGGCATACTTGCTGCGGTATTTCGCCACGTCCTTGACTGGCACCGCCTTCCAATGGTATTCAAGGTTAAAGCCCAATTCAGTATCTGATTGGGCTGATATGCAAAAGAAGTTTGTCGACCGCTTCCAAATGGTCGAACGCAAAGTCTCCTTAGCAGAGCTTTGTTCCCTTCGACAGAAGAAGGGTGAGACAGCATTAGAATTCATCAAGCGATGGAGGGACGTCAGCATGCGCTGCGATAACCCTCCGACGCCTGAAGATGCAATCACCATCTGCCGCAGGGGTCTCTCGGCAGAAGTCAGTGAAAAGCTTCTGCGCTCCAACATCAGAAGCTTTGACCAGTTGAACATGATGGTGGCGGAAATTGAGATGTTCTTTGCTGACCACCCTACACAAGCTTCTGCCAAAGGCAAATCCTCCAAAGACCGTCTGGCTAGCGGCAAGGAGGTAAATGCCGTTGACTTCTCCCTGACCAATGGGGAAAAGGGAGGAGGAAAATCTAAAGGCAATGGCAAGAAGCCTGATGCCAAAGCAAGCGCGTCTCGGTTAGCGGAGAACATGAAGACGCCATATTCCTTCAGGAAAGAGCATACTAAAATGCTCTTTGATCTATGCACGAAAGAGCAGCTCACCACCCTGCCAGATCCGTGGAAGCCCACGGAGGTGGACAAGGCAGAGGATCCTACCTATTGTGTGTATTACCGAAGGTTGGGTCACACCATCGGCGATTGCTATATTTTCAAGGACATAGTGGAAGAGCTCATTCAAAAGGGCTTGGTAAATATGTTGGGCCACGCAGTCGACCCACCTCAGCCTCATCACTGGAGCCGATTGAACCGGTCGGCTAACGTGGTCCATATGGTGGCTATGGCTTCAAGCTCCAATACCTCCGAAGCTGGGCCCTCAAGTCGACAGCCCAATGGTGGTCCCAGAGCCACTCCTCCTCCATTCCCAGAATGTTTAGCGCTGCGGAAGACCATCCGGAAGATCCGAGGGGAAGTCCGGCAGCTGCGACGAGAACAAAGGCGCCTGCTGCAGTTCCTGGAAACCATTGATCAGCAGTTGTCCACTTTCCCTTTTGGCCCATTTGCCAGGGGGTTAGCTCCAGCCCACATACGGGAGGCAGGTGTATCACCTGCCGGTCGGGCCCCGCTCAGGGGTTGGCTCTCTGAAGAGTCATCGGATTCATCTGAAGACGAGGAGGACTCACCGGAAGACGTGGAGGCTCCACTTCAAGTCGAGCTCCCAGAGAAGTTATACTCCTTCCCTTTGGAGAAAACTCCCAATATCTTCTTCGCATGTCAGCAGGCGGGGTTGATTACCCCGTCACCTCTGGAGCAGACACCAGGTGCTGCTTTTCATCTAGGCTATTGCCCATATCATGAAATTGTTGACCATGTTATCCACAACTGTGAGCCGTTTAAGGACCTCGCCGAAGACTTAATCAGGCGAGGGAAGGTCAACATGGGTGAATTCCTGGTCGACCCACCGCAGCCGCATGCACAAAGGAGTCTTCACTTCTCTGTCAACGTCATTCAAGCTGCAGCAGCCTTCCAGTTCCCCGAGTCGCAGGAGGAGGGAGTTAGTTCCCAGGGAGCCAGTTCCCAATCGCCCAAGTCCACACTCTGGTATCCAGGGTGGCGACCCTCTCACCAGTGTTCTTTCCCCAAGGAGACACTGAGAAGATTTTTGACAAGCTTCTGGAGGATGGCTGGGTTCTGACACATGACCCACCGTCTTATTACAATGAGATGGCCAAGAGACACCCCCGCTATTGCAAGTATCATGCAAGGGTGTCTCACCCCACTCGGCAATGCCCAGAGGTTCAAGACTTCATTGAAGCCCTCATCCAGAGAGGGGTTGTCGATACTCAGGGGAATTCCATGACAAGGTTACGCCTTGCAGAGGCCGCTAGGGAGACTCTCCAGCAGGCCCGGCGAGAAACCGAAGTTTTTTCCCGACTAACCCGGCCTCTTGAGCCCGCGGAAAATGATGAATTCCCATTACTCACTAAAGGCAAGGCCACCTATAAAGGGCCTAAGGTCCCGAACCCAGGAAGCCAAGCCGCGGGCGAGAGTTCCAACCGTCCCAGGTCCAGTCAGCCTGGCATCGTCCTAAGAGAGAACTCTCGGCCAGACAATAAAGGCAAGGCCAAGGCGTCAGAGCCTTCAGCCAAAGTTCCTGCCAAGTCAGCAAGGCCATTAGTTGTGGAAACGACTCAATTTCTTGAGCCTACGATGACCCCAGTTAAGGCCTTTGTCAGTCCAGCGAGGCCGCTAATTGTAGAAAGGCCTCATCAGCTCAAGCAAGGGCCTCAGCAGCTCAAGCAAGCCAATCCACCAACCCAAGCAAAGTCGGTGGGACTAAAAAGTCCCCAGAGGCTCCACTATGGACTGGCAGAGTTCCAGGAGTTGCCTCCTGAAATAATTGCTCAGGCAATCAATGCTACCTTCCAAGCTCAGCCAGAGGAGGCCAATTGGACCAAGGTTGCCCCCAGAAAAAGCCGTGGCACTAAGGCTCCTAAGGAGCCAGCCCGGAGCAAGAAGCAAAATTCTGGGGGCAAGCAAGTCCCACTGCCGAAGCAAACTCCTCTCTCTTCTCAAGAGGCAGCACGCCAAAAGAAGCAGGAGAAGAATTTGAAGAGGAGGTTAAAGAAGCAAGCCGAGCAAGCCGCTGCTATGGAGGCTCCTAAGGAGCTAACTCATCTACAAAGACTTCAAAAGCTCATAGATGAGCTGGAGGAGTACACTCCCCCTCGCCCACCAGGGTCGTCACTCTAGACGAATATATTCCCTGGGACAAACTTGGGCGCAAAGCCCGTCTTCTGCAATGGCTCCGAGAAATGGTTCACCGTCTTGAAGAAGGTGAAGACTTCCCAATCCCGGAGGAGCTCTCCTTATTCTACAAAGATGAGGAGCTCACTGTCGAGATGCTCGAGGAAATGCTGCAAGAGCTCTCTTGCAACATGGTGGCGATTCCGCCACCCGACAATATTTATTGTCCCACGGCTGATAGCACTGGAGGCCAGGCTCCTATGGCGACATATCAGCGCCGCTCGGCAAGAAATGGCCGGGGACGTGGCCGAGGTCGTGGCCGAGGACGTGGACGTGAAGGTCCCCTGGCTCCTGATCGGGTCATAATATTCAGAGGGGAGAAGCCGGGTCCTGTCCCGGAAACTCAAGTTCGGGGGATCCCTTTCATCCTCAGCCCCTCAGAGGGTTCAGGCCCCATCTCAACGGCTAAGCCGGGTGGCGTCCCTTTTACAATCACATCCTCGATGAAGAAGAGGAGCCAGCCAAGTCGCCAGTGTGCGAGAAGGTGTCAGAGCAGGCCGGCCCCTCCAACAGGGTCGAGCCCGCGAGCCAGGCCGGTCCTTCTAATGAAGACCAGCATGATGGGCCCTTGCCACCTCCAGAGGAATCCTTGGCACCGCTGTTCCAAGAAGATGCGGAAGGCCAGAATACGGAGGAGCGCCCTTCTAAGCGGGAGAAGCCTCGCCAGGCGCCGAAGACCCTGGCAGAGATCATCCCGCCATTTGATAAGACCCGTGCTCGGGCAGACCGCAAAATCATTCATCATATGAAGCGGTTCCCAACAAATGTCACTATTTGGGAAGCCATTGCCTGGAGCAAAGATCTCAGAGAGGCTCTTGTCAAGATACTCAAGATCCAGAGGCATATGAAGCCCATGTTGCAGAGTTGCAAGCCCAGGCATATGAAGCACTCACAGCCAACATCTCCTTCACGGACAAAGACATGTTGCTGTCCTCTCCGTGTCATAATCGCCCCTTATATATGAAGGGGACGATTAATGGACATGACGTGAATCGCATCCTGGTGGACGCCGGAGCAGCCGTCAACATCATGCCTTTGAAGACTTTCAAGTCTCTATACTTGGCACCTTATTTGCAAAAGGTGACCGATGTCAAGATCTCGGGATTCAATCAGGGTTCCGAGGAAGCACTTGGTCGGGTTGTGGTCAAGCTAGCTTTGGGCGATTTTATCACCCAAGCGACATTTTATATCATCAACTCCGACACATCTTACAAGATGCTGCTTGGAAGACCTTGGCTTCATGAAATTGGGTCGTTCCTTCAACTTTGCATCAGTGCATTAAATATGCTAAGGAAGGGGAGCAACATACGGTCTTCGCAGATCAAGGCCCCGTTCCACCCCAATGAGTGCCATCTGGCCGATGCTTCACTATATTTTGGGAAGCCCACTTAACAATCCCCGAGCCTTTAAAAGACAAAGGGAAGCAAAAGGTGGACCCTGAAGTTGAAGAAGGGCAGCTCTTCACTGTCAACCAAGACATGGTAAAGCTGCACAGGCTGAGCCTCAGTGCCGCCTCCAAGCCGACTCAACCAGAAAGGCGGATGTTGACTTTGAAGCCAACCTCATCAGCCGGGTCATTGACGGGAGTATCTCCTTACCGCCTAAGTGCCTCAGCTCTCGTCCCAACGGGAAGAGTATGGGGTGGAGCAGTTGAAGACCTTCACAGTCTCCTATCAACGGAGAAGGAGACGTAACAAGGGCAAGGAGGTCAAACCGATCATCTTTTACAAAGGTGATTTAGTCCCACCGTGTCCTCCTAAAGATGACTTCGGCTGGGATACTCCTGCCGATGTGGTGCCAGAGCCAGTCCAGAAGATGGACGATATGCCAGAGCACATTAAGGAGATGTGTAAAAAGCAGCACATCCTGCAAACTTTGGACCCACCACGGGCGGCATACTTCCACCAGCTATGGAACCCTCCGCAAGTCCGCGGGCAACCTCCCTTCTCCCGCAAAGACACAAGGGGCCTTGGCTATGACCAGGAAAAGGACTTCGAGGTCCACTTTGCAGTCAACACCATAGGACTGCTACCTCTCCCTAATGGGCAAGCTGAAGCTGAGCCTAAGGTTGATGACTCTGTGAGGGAGTCCGCTGATGTGTCTACGACACCATCACCTTCATCAGGAGTCGACAACGACCACCCCTCAGAGGAAGGAGCAGCTCAGCCTGCTAACCATCAGCAAGATGAAGCAAGCTCTTCGGCTTCAAGCCACGAGCACGAGTGCTTCGAAGAATTTGAAGTCTATGAAGCCGACACTGATGATGAGGGAGACTTCGTCGACCTCCAACCGGCTCCGCCGGAGCTTGAAGACGGTGGTCAGGCGACTGTAGATGAGTTGATCGAGATCAATCTCGGAAGCAAAAATGACTATCGTCCCACCTTCATAAGTGCTCTCCTCAGCGAGGAAGAAAGGCAGTCGTATCGGCAGCTCTTGGAAGAGTTCAGGGATTGTTTCGCCTGGACTTATAAAGAAATGCCCGGGCTCGATCCTTCTGTGGCTGAACACGAGCTAGCAATACTTTCAACAGTCAAGCCAGTCAAGCAAGCTCAGAGGCGTATGCGCCATGAGCTGGAGTTGAAGGTCAACGCTGAGGTTGACAAAATGCTCAACGTGGACTTCATAGAGCCTTGCATGTACCCTGTATGGCTCGCCAACATCGTCCCTGTCAAGAAGAAGAACGGCCAAGTCCGAGTCTGCATTGACTTCAGGGATTTGAACAAAGCATGCCCGAAAGACGACTTCCCTGTCCCAATCACCGAGACAATGGTTGATATGACCACTGGTCACGAAGCCTTGTCTTTTATGGACGGGTCGTCGGGTTATAATCAAATCCGCATGGCCGTCAAAGATAAAGACCATACGGCTTTCCGTTCTTCTAAGGGGATCTTCAACTACAAAAGAAATGACGTTCGGTCTGAAGAATGCCGGCGCAACCTATCAAAGGGCAATGACCAAGATCTTCGACGAGATGCTACATGACCTTGTCGAATGCTATGTGGATGATCTGGTCGTCAAGACGAAGAAGCGGGAAGATCACTTAGCTGACCTGCGTCGAGTCTTTGAAAGGCTTCGACAATTTCAACTCAAGATGAACCCGATGAAGTGTGCCTTCGGCGTCTCCAGCGGCAAGTTCCTTGGCTTCATTGTCAGGTATCGAGGTATAGAAATCGATTCCCGACAAAATCAAGGCCATAAGAGGACTACCTCCGCCTAAGAGCTTGACAGAGCTCAGATCTCTTCAAGGGAGACTCGCCTATATTAGGCGGTTTATTTCTAACCTCTCAGGAAGATGCCTACCTTTCGGCAAATTGATGAAGAAAGGAGCACCCTTCATATGGGACGAAGACTGTCAGAAGGCCTTCGAGCAAATCAAGGAGTATCTGCTGACTCCTCCAGTCTTAGGGGCACCCGTCAGAGGGAAACCCCTTATCTTATATATTGCTGCTATGGATGCCTCTTTGGGGGCTCTGCTAGCCCAGGTCAATGACGAGGGCAAAGAACAGCCGCTGTACTACCTCAGTCGGAAGCTGATCGGGCCTGAGCACCGGTACGCTCCCATGGAAAAGGTGTGCCTAGCTCTGGTGTTTGCTGTCAAGAAGCTAAGGCACTACCTTCTAGCCCACCGGGTGGAGCTCATCTCAAAATGTAACCCACTCAAGTTTCTGCTCAGCCAGCCTGTCCTTTCGGGTAGGCTTGGTAAATGGGCACTTATCCTCATGGAGTTTGATATCACCTTCGTCCCACGCAAGGCGATTAAGGGACAAGGGATGGCGGAGTTTTTAGCCGCACACCCTGTGCCAGAAGATTCGCCACTCAACTTTGAGCTACCCGACGAAGAGGTGTTAGTGCCTTCTCAGGCTACTGGGGAACATTATGAAAAAGTCCCACCACAGATGGAGCCGGGTGTCCTCACCCTTGATCTCCCACATTGGGAGTTATATTTTGATGGTGCCTCTCGGACAATCAAAAGGGCCGGTGGCCTTACAGACTATGTCTCAGGCTGCGGGGGTAGTCTTTGTATCTCCACAAGGCGGCATCCTCCACAACTCTTGCGCTCTCATGAAGTCGCTGACTAATAATGAGGCAGAGTATGAAGCGCTAATTATTGGGCTTCAACTGGCACTGGAGATGGACATGAAGTGCATCAAAGTGTACGGGGATTCTCAGCTCGTCATTCGACAAGTCCTGGGCGTCTATGATGTCCGGAAGAAGGAGCTCGTCCCCTACCATGTAGCCGTCATGAGGCTCAAAGAAAAATTTTACCTATTTGAAATAGGCCATGTCCTCAGAGGCAGCAATTCTCAGGCTGATGCTCTTGCAAAATTAGCAGCAGCTCTAAAGCTACCGCCTGAGGGAGAATTAAATATTACTGTCAGACACCGAAGGCTCATGCCAAGTGTGCTCGACGAAGAATCCGGCCTCACTGTTTATGAGGTCGACAACATTCAAGAGGAGAATGCTCCCGAAGAAGAAGATTGGCGCGAGCCAATTATAAAAATAAAGAACGGCTAGCTCCCTCCTGATCGGGCTCAGAGGGTGCAACTGCTACGCAGGGCGACATCCTACCAGCTGATTGACGATCTGCTCTTCAGGCTCGTCCATGAAAAGGACCGATCGGTTCTCCTCCGTTGTCTTTCATCCAAGGAGGCCAAGACGGTCATGCATGAGGTTCACTCCGGATTGTGTGGAGCTCACCGAGCAGGAGCTAAGATGAAAAGTAGCATCAAGCTCAAAGGGTTCTACTGGCCCACCATGTACGAAGATTGCAATCAATACGCTCGTACATGCCATCAATGCCAAGCATTTGGCCCGGTCCCTCGGCGGCCACCTAACCCGCTCCATCCAACAGCGCCTACTTGGCCATTTGCAGAGTGGGGTATGGATATTGTGGGACCATTCCCACCATCGTCCCAGGGGCACAAGTTCATACTTGCTGCCACTGATTACTTCTCCAGATGGGCGGAAGCCGTTCCACTACGGGAAGTTACAGGAGAGATAGTCGCTCGTTTTGTGCGGCACTATATCATATACAGATTCGGCACCCCCAGTCGGATTATATCCGATAACGGTACGCCGTTTAAGAACAAGACTGTTTATGCTCTGGCGGCCAAGTTCCATATTGACTGGAGAGCGTCGTCGGTCTACAATCCCCAGGCCAATGGGTTAGCCGAGGCCTTCAACAAAACCCTCTGCAAGCTGCTGTCTAAGATAGTAGGTGGCCGCAAGCGGGATTGGGGCGAGAAGGTCCACGAAGCCCTATGGGCCTATCGTACCATCTACAAAACCCCCACGGGTTGCTCCCCATTCTCCTGGTCTATGGAGCTGAAGCAGTGATCCCTGTGGAGATCGAGCTAGCATCTTACCGCGTTGCTGTGCACGCCGGATTGCCAGGTCAAGACCAATCTGAAATTGAAAGAAGGCTCGAGGAATTGTCCAACCTTGAAGGTCAAAGACTCAAAGCCTACAAACACTTACAAGTGTATCAAGCCCGCATGACACGTGCCTATGATAAGCTGGTCAAGCAACGGGCGTTCAAGAAAGGCGACCTCGTCATGGTCAAAGAAAAGGAGGTTCTCGCGGGAAGATCAGCGGCAAACTCCAGCCCAATTGGCGTGGACCTTACGTCATCCAGAAGGTCTATGAAGGAGGGGCCTATACGGTCCTTGACCACAAGGGAGATAATCCCTTCCCTCCTCTCAACGGCAAGCATATGAAGCTCTACCATGCGCCACCGCAAGAGTTTCAGCAGCAGTCCTCACAGGACAATACCTCTCCTCAGTGAAGGTTCAAAAAAAAAAAAAAGGGGGTTAAAAATACTGATACCCCGGCGGACTCAGTCAGCCTTCAACGGTTGGCTGAGGGTAAAAAGGCCACAGACCCGGTCGAGGTGAAAACCCGAAAGGGCGCCTCGGGCAAAAATGGGCAACCCCTCGGTGTGAAAACCCGAAAGGGCGCACCGGAAAAAGCTAAAGGGGGCCAGCCTCGGCGAAAACCCGAAAGGGCGGTGAGGTTGGTAATGTGAAAAAAAAAATCCTTCTCTGTCTATTCTATGGGTGGCTCTAAGTCAATGACTCCACCCCATCTCGATCAAAACATCATATTGATGTCAGGGCTACACCTTAAGTGTCGTCCTATGACACCTAGTCCCACTGGCATTCTGATGGTATCATACTTCGTCCCATCGGGCTCGGCCTATGCATGCCTCTTCTAGGCTGCCGGCCCATTCCGCCTATCGGCTTCCGGGTTCAGCTCACGTGTCTCTTCTGAGCAGTTAAACCCGCTTACTCTCTTGTCCCACTGGGACTGGCCTTAGTATACTCACTCGGGCTGCCAACATTTCATGCCTTTCGGCTCCTTTTTCATTCTAGGGAATGGCCTATGTATGCTCTCTCGGGCTGCCAACTTTTCATGCCTTTCGGCTCCTTTTTCATTCTAGGGAATAGCCTATGTATGCTCTCTCGGGCTGCCAACCCTTCATGCCTTTCTGCTCCTTTTTCATTCTAGGGAATGGCCTCAGTATGCTCTCTCGGGCTGTCAACCCTTCATGCCTTTTGGCTCACTTTCCTTTCTGGGATTGGCCTCAGTATGCTCTCTCGGGCTGCCAACCCATCATGCCTTTTGGCTCACTTTCCTTCCTGGGATTGGCCTCAGTATGCTCTCTCGGGCTGCCAACCCATCACGCCTTTTGGCTCACTTTCCCTTTTGGGATTGGTCTCAGTATGCCCTCTCGGGCTGCCAATCCATCATGCCTTCTGGCACATGTCCCACCGGGTCTGGCCTTAGCATGTCCTCTCGGGCTGCCAACTCACCTACTCGCCTATCGACTTTTGGATTTGGCTAAATGCGTCCCACTACGACAGTCGAATCCACCCATCTTGTCACACTGGGCTTGGCCTCAGTATGCTCTCTCGGGCTGCCAACCCACTATGCCTTTCGGCTCCTTTCTATCCCACCGGGTTCGGTCTCAGTATGCTCGCTCGGGCTGCCAACCCATTACGCCTCTCGGCTCGTTTCTATCTTCCTGGGTTCGGTCTCAGTACGCCCTCTCAGGCTACCAACCCGTTTCGCCTTTCGGCTCACAGATTTGATTCATTCGTCTCACCCGGACAATCAAATCTACCATTTGTCCCACCTCTATGGTACACACGTCCCTACGGGAGTGTCACTTTCTCCTTGTCTTCTGGCATTATAGGACCCAAAAAAAAAAAAACGGGGTTAAAAATATTGATGGCCCAGCGGACTTGGTTGTTTCCGTTAGGGGAGCAATCAAGGGCAAAAAGACTTTAATCCGGCTAAGGTGAAAACCCGAAAGGGCGCCTTAGGCAAAAATGGGTACCCCTCAGTGTGAAAACCCGAAAGGGCGCACTAGAAAAAGCTAAAGGGGGTCAGTCCTGGCGAAAACCCGAAAGGGCGGTAGGGCTGGTAAAGTGAAAAAAAAAAGAGAAAAGGCTTATCAAGCATCAGACTCGCTCCTCCTCAGCTCAGCAAGGCGAGTCTCACTCTAAAGAACTTCCTCCTGGAGCCCCTCAAGCCTACGGCGAAGAGTCTACATCGGCACGCGCAAGACTGCGCTCCTTCTCGGTCTCCCGGACCTCTCACAAAAGCCCCTCCACTCTGTGGGAGGCCATCTGCTCGCGCTCGTAAGTGGCCTTGACTTGGGCGCCCACCTCAGCCTAGGCTCTCCGAAGTCTGCAAAGTTGCTCCGCCTCCTGCTGAATCGTCAGCTGAGTCCTCCGCCTCCGCTTTCTCAATAGCACGAAGATGGGCGAACTCCTCCCGTAAAGACGCAAGCTCAGTCATCCAGGCGTCCCGAGGGAGACCAAATACATGCACCTGGCAATGCTACACCAAGTTGAGGACCATTCGGCCACTTCATCCCAAGAGGTCAGGAAACTCTGAAGCAGCTTTGAAGCCTCACTAGCTGAAACCAAAACAAATAAAGGAGTTGCCTCAGCCTGTGTACGGCCGACATTTACCCAGACCAACGTGCCCTAAGGGCTGGTCTACATCAACCTTGGCTATCACAAGTCAGCAATTAGCCACCTTCAACATTCGGCGACATACCTCAGCGGTCAGCCGACACATCAACATGTTCGGCTATACCTCAGATGTTAGCCGGTACATCTTTGGCGACACCTCAGCAGTTAGCCAGCTTTAACTTGCGGCTACACATCTCAGCGGTTAGCCGACACGTCTTCAGTGGCATCTCGGTGGTCAGCCAGCACCACGACTTTTGGCCAAACGCACCCCCAAGGGTCGGCCAGTGTCAGTCTCTAGCTATCACAGCTCAACAGTCAATCAACGACGACTCAGATGGATGCGCATCTTCGAGACAGGCCTACATCAAATTCGGGCTAACAAATCTCTCAGAAGTAGGCCCCCATCAACTTCGGGCTAATAAGTCTCTCAGAAGCAAGCCCCCATCAACTCTAGGCCAACAAGTCTCTCAGAAGCAGGCCTACATCCACTCGGGCCAACAAGTCTCTCAGAAGCAGGCCCCCATCAACTTCGGGCTAATAAGTCTCTCAGAAGCAAGCCCCCATCAACTCTAGGCCAACAAGTCTCTCAGAAGCAGGCCTACGTCAACTCCGAGACAATAAGCCTCTCCGAGGCAAGTCTGCATTAACTCTCACTTTTCAACAATCTTCCCATGTCATGAAGACTCAGGAGATACCCACAAATACTACAAAGGGCACGGACCGTCCGCCTCTACCTCCGGCCTCGACGAACGTTCCGTGGGGGGCATTTGTTGCACCCGTAATTTTCTCGAAATACTTCGAGAATTTCATTCCGAAACAACCGACAAAAAAGATACGGTGTAGCGCCGATGTCGTCGGACTGCGGAGTACCTCCGCGATTTAGGGTCTATCGGCCCGATCATATTATTACAAGTGGCATCGCGACAATGGAAGTTAAGAGGAAGATATGCATGCATGCCTGTCAAAGCGGCCGAGCAAGTGTATCACACGGCACGGACGGGCGCGAAGATTCTTCCCCACGCAGCGTCACCACGGCTTCTTCTCAACTCAGATTGACAGAAACGGAGCAAAACGGCGCGAAGAGGGGCCAAAACGCATGCCCGAGGGTCAAACGACCCCTCCCGGACGCGAGAGGGGGCCGCGGCCACCCCGCCGGGGTCGGCGGTGGTCGTACGACCCCGCCAGCCACCTGGCGGGGTCGCGCGCGACCCCGCTGGCATCCTCCGGGGTCGCGCGACCCCTCTGGCATCCCTCCGGGGTCGCGCAACCCCTCTGGCATCCCACCGGGGTCGCGCGATCCCCCCCTTTCTCTCCGGTGTTCCAAAAAAAAAAAGGGAGGATTTTTAACCCCCTCAGAGGGGTCATTCATCCTTTTTTGACATCCAGAGGGGTCATTCATCCCTTTTTGGCATCCAGAGGGGTCATTCAGCCCTTTTTGACATCCAGAGGGGTCATTCATCCTTTTTTGACATCCAGAGGGGTCATTCATCCCTTTTTGGCATCTAGAGGGGTCATTCAGCCCTTTTTGACATCCAGAGGGGTCATTCATCCCTTTTTGGCATCCAGAGGGGTCACTCAGCCCTTTTTGACATCCAGAGGGGTCAAAATAGTTTTTTGCCACCCCACCTTGACAGAATCGGGACAAATTCGTTCATTTGACCCCTCTGGGCCCTCCCGCCTTCTATAAATAGACCCTAAGGGTCCAAGTGGAGGAGATACGAAGGATCAAGAGGACGGAACCTCTACGAGAAGAGCACCGCGCAAGGAATTGTTCTGTTTGTTTCGGCCTGTGAGGGGTAAGTCCCCGGGCCTTGTACTTATGCCCCTACGGGGTATTTTTGTAATTACGCCCCTCAGTGGGCCATGTTGACAATTATGCCCCTCAGCGGGCCGTGTTTTGTAAGTCTTTACGTCCCGGGACGACTAAGTTATGTGGTTCTGTCCCTATAATGACGGAATTACAAAAATGTCCTCCCGGGACCGTAAGAGACCAAAGTCCTGTAATTTGCAGTTATACCCTGCAATCTTTTGTAATTGGGACTACGTCCCTATCTCCCGCTCTAATGCGGACTTTTGTACAGTCGACAACTCGCCGACAACTCATGTACTCACTAGAATTATAAAAGCACTCAGCATGCTCCATGTGTACCCTCGAGGGAAAATTGCATGAAGACCCTTGGCTTTCCAAAATTGTGTATATACCCCTCCTTCGGCCAAATTGACGGATGTATGCCTTCTATGAAGCCCCTTGTCATTCCTTCGGTCCGGAAGTGTTGTCAGCTCAGTCCAGCACTCGTGTATCATCTCAAACCTAGGTCTAGGGTCTGGTAAAATTATCAAAATACCCCTGTGACCTAAAAATGGTCTCAGAGCCCTTGAAATCCTCCAGAAAGAATCTCAGCGCCTTGGGGAGTCAGGGACCCGATCCTATTTCCATTCCGGCTCAGAAATTTCATAAATACCCCTGACCTGGGAAAATTACCAAAATACCCCTGGGTTGGTAAAATTACTGAAATACCCTCGGGGTCCAGAAAAACTTCTCTCCACTTCAAAAACGCCTACGGCTTCCGCATATTTGCGCTTCTATTCCCAAATCTTAGGGTTTTGTTCAAGCCTAGCCCTAATTCTATTAACTTATTGGTGGTAAATGAGTGGTCATGGAGAGTCTCTCGAGTGAGCCTGCCCTCCACATCAGAACCCCTATAGAAGACTTTTGAGACTTCTTTGACAGTTAAACAAAGGTGTTCGGACGTTAGGCCGATGTAAATCAACACTGACTCCGGTCAGTGGGGAAAGGTCCAGCACTCGAACCCAAATCGTCTGATACGATGCGCACACACGGAATCACCCTTCTACTCAGATGGGGGGGGGAAGATGTTTCTTTTCAAAAAGAACGAAAATCTATCTTTTATCTACGATAAAAGTCGATCTAGATTTTTTCCGTGTCTCACAACACCCAAGGTGTGCAATTACCATGGGTGTGCACCAGGACAAATTTTACTTTGTACTTTGTCATTGATCATCAGTGCAAACCTTTTATTTTTCAAATTCTGATGACTGACACCATAATGGGCCAGAGACGGAAAATGGAAATAGGTTGTTTCACTTTGATTTCCTATATGGAACATTGGTAATGGCAGCATAAACAGAACTGCATATTTCCATTTCCTATTTCTAAGTGGAAACAGAAGTATCCATTTCCATTTCCCCTTCTCATGTGCATTGGTTCTTGCAAGTTGCACAGCATGCGTTGCCACCCATTTGGTGGTGGTGTAATGCATGCAATATGCTAATTGTACAATGTGATGCCCATTGCATCAATGCATTCATCCAAAAAAGTACCATCAGTCACTCAGCCAAAGCATAGGTGCTGAGCTGTGATTTGGAGCTGAAGGTTCAAGTCCTCAGTTGTATTGGATGGCTTTTATGAAGAGAAAAATATGATTAATATTTGTTACATATTATGCTTTAATAATATATTATCAAAATATACATTGAAAGATGGATGTGGAATTGTGTTTCTGCTTCTGTATCTAATTCTTATTGGAATCTCATTTTGGAAATCCTCAAGTATCGAAAAAGAGAAAAGTTCTTTTGCATTTCCATATCCATTTTCTAAATGACAGGAATGTATTAGGAATCAGAAATTTTGAGTACCATTTACTGCCATAACTGACACATGCTCGAAGTAAAGCTTTCCAGCAAATGTTTCTGTTCAATTTAAAGAAAGATCAAGGTTTGCCACATCTGATCCTGCATGCACTCATCCTTAGATAAATACCATTCACTATATTTTCTCTCAAATTATATCACTATGTCAACCTTTAGGTTTAGATCCTATCAAACCCAAGTTTCACCATCCATTCTTATTGGGGCTGCTAATGGGTTGGATCTGATCGGGGAAAAGCTTCATCCATGTGCAGCTTATCATAGTTCGGGGATTAAAACATGATGTGAACACTATTGCAGATCAAAGTAGGTCAGCTTAAACATAAAATTTATTTAATCTGCAGGTGAAATGGATTGGATCGGGTCAATGAATAATCCACATGCAACCCATTCTGGTTCTGGGTGGATATCACGGAAGTGGATCAGATTAAATTATATTGCATATTAAAGTATAAGGCAAATTATTACCAAATTATGATATCAAAGTTGATGTAATAAAGGTGAAAAATAAAAGTTTATGTAGACTAATATTCTTGGGCTATCAACATGACTAAAAATTTAAGATTGATGAAAATAACTTTCAATTTTTTTAGCAAACTTTTAGATAAATTTAAAAATTAAAGGTGTGGATCAAGTTACAAGTTGAGATGTATTATGCAGTTTTTAACAATATAAAATCACCAGCACAGATAAACTCAAATTACAAGCATATTTAAGTTCTCTACATGGTAGAATTTATAATGATAGAACTGTTCAAATAAGTTAATCCATAATTATTAATAATTTTGCCGATTGGACTAGATATCTGGGGATTGTTTTGGGTTTACAAATTTGAAATCAAATTTGATCTATACCAAGGTGTAGATTGGATGTCCCTCTCCAGTGGCGGAGTGGACACCCTCCCCCTTTGCAAGGGGGAGGTCCTGGGTTCAATATCCTCCCCGTTTTAAATTAAAAAAAAAAACAAAATTACCTACTGAAAAAAAAAAGGTGTAGATTGGATCAGATTGGACATTTTGTCTCATCCATCACCAATTCTATAAGTATAGGTGAGAAATTCAAATTCAAGAATTACTCCAATCCATAAATTTGCAGATTGGATCAGGTTTTCAGAATGTGGACGTATTAGATTGTGGATTAATGTCATCTATTTGTGGCCCTAATTATTATATATTATTTCATGACTAAAGGATTTTTTATTCATAGTTGTCTCTTTAAGCCAACTAAGATTCTAAATGATTGCATCACTAGCCTGTCTATCTAAAGGGAACAAAAATGGAAAAGGTGCCAAAGTTCTTAGACAGAAAGGAACAATGATCTGGCTTTTTACGGATGCATAGGGTTCAAACATTTTATGGCTTTTAGTTTTTAGTAGAAATAATCTGCGAGAAGGAAATTATATTTCTCTTGTAATAGGACCCATAGGATTCACAGGAACAGTGGAAATGAACTTTTAGTCCTGGAGTAACATTTTTTCTTCCACCAAGAATTTCAAAAAAATGTGAAAATCGTACTTCGAAAGATGTTAGTGAACTTATTTTTCAGCTGATTCATTATCCTTTTCTGTTCCCTTCCCCCAACTGAAGCTACCTTCATGTTTCTAGGTAGGTTACTATAACTTGATTTACACAGAGAAAAATCTTTTGCAAGGCTCTTTGGGTGTGTTGAACATGGAATTTTCATTAAATGGTATGGGTTACACTATTCTTGATTTTGCTATGGCCTATGATCTAGCAATTACTAATAACTTCATTAAGAAGAGAGACGAACAATTAATAACATACAAGAGTGGAACACATATAAGTCAAATTGACTATTTTCTCATTAGGAAGGTCGATAGAGTTTTATGTAAAGATTGTAAAGTTATTCCTGGTGAGAGTCTAGTCCCTCAACATAGGTTGTTAGTAATGGATGTCACTATCCCTAAATTCAAAAGAAAGATCATTATAAATAATTATTCCAAGATTAAATGGTGGAATTTAAAAGGTAAAAGTTTAGAAATATTTAAAAATCATCTATTAAAGGAAAATATTTGGAATTTAGAACAATAAACTAATGTAATGTGGAATAATGTTACAAATTGTATAACGAGGGTTGCAAAATAACTCTTAGGCGAATCTAAAGGTAAAAAGAATTTAGAAAAAGAGACTTGGTGGTGGAGTGAGGAAATCCAAAATACCATTAGAGTAAAAAAGGAATGCTTTAAAGTTTGGCAAACTAACAAAAATGATCAAACTCTAGAAGCCTATAAAATCGCTAAAAAGAGAGCTAAGAAAATAGTTAGCGAAGCTAAATCAAAAGCATTTGAAGATTTATATAATAAATTAGGAACCCGAGAGGGTGAAAAGGACATATTTAAACTTGCTAAATTAAGAGAAAGGAAAACTAGAGATTTAGATCATGTTCGGTGCATTAAAGGAGAAGATCAAAGGATTTTAACTAAGAATCTTGAGATTAAAGGGAGGTGGCATAGCTATTTTCAGAAGTTACTTAATGGAGATTACGTCAAGGATTTATCTTTAGAAGGTACCCAAGAGTCCACAATATTTGATAACTATCAATATTTCAGGCGTATTACGATGTCAGAAGTGGAGGATGCTTTAAGGAAAATGAAAGTGGGCAAGGCCTTAGGACTAGATGGCTTACCTATTGAAGTATGGAAAGGCCTAGGAGACATTGGTATTCAGTGGCTAACTAAATTTTTTAATAAAATTTTAAAGGAACGGAGAATGCCAAAAGTTTGGAGAAAAAGTGTTGTGGTTCCTTTCTATAAAAACAAAGGAGATATTCAAAGTTGTAATAATTATCGTGGAATTAAGCTTATGAGTCATACTATGAAACTTTGGGAAAGAGTAATTGAAAAACGCCTCCGATGTATGACTACTGTATCGGAAAATCAGTTTGGTTTTATACCGAATAGATCTACTACATAAGCTATCTTCTTACTACGGCAGCTAATGGAGAAGTATAGAGAGATGAGAAAAGATTTGTATATAATTTTTCTTGATTTAGAGAAGGCGTATGATCGAGTACCGAGAGAATTGATTTGGTGGACATTAAGAAAGAAAGGAATCTCTCAAGGATATTTTGATTTGATTAAGGATATGTACGACGGTGCTATTACTAGTGTTCGAACTATTGCTGGGGAGACTGGTGAATTTTCCATTTCTATAGGTTTGCATCAAGGTTCTGCACTAAGTCCGTATCTCTTTGCCTTAGTTATGGATGAAGTAACTAAACAATTGCATGAGGATATCCCTTGGTGTATGCTATTTGCAGATGATATTGTTTTAATTGATGAGAGTATTGATGCTCTAAATGCTAAGTTAGAGCGTTGGAGACTTGCCTTGGAGTCTAAAGGTTTTAAAATTAGTAGGAGTAAGTCAGAGTTTATGCATTGTAATTTTAGTAATGAGAGAGTAGTTCAGGAAGACATGGTTCTAATTGATTGACATAACATTTCGAAGAGTAGTAGCTTTCGATACTTAGGGTCTATCATACAAGAGAATGGGGAGATTTATGATGACGTTACACATAGGATTAAGGCAGGCTGGTTAAGATGGAGAAGTGCATCAGGTGTCCTTTGTGATCGTCGTATGCCTGTGAAACTCAAAGGGAGGTTTTATAGAACGGCTGTGAGACCTGCTTTGTTATATAGTACCGAGTGTTGGGTAGTACGAAAGGAACACATCCACAAAATGTGTGTAGCAGAGATGAGGATGTTGAGATGGATGTGTGGCAAGACTAAGAAAGACAAGATTAGGAATGAGCGCATCCGTAAGGACTTAGGGATAGTCCCAATTGATAGTAAAATGAGAGAAAATAGACTCAGGTGGTTTGGACATGTGTTTCGTCGCCCTAACTCAGCGCCGATTAAAAGATGTGACCGAATCTTAGTGGATGCTAGTAAAAGAGCTCGAGGAAGGTCTAAAATGAGATGGTGTGATGTTATTAGGAAGGACATTAGTTTCTTGGGTTTAAATATGAATATTACACTTGATAGAAATCTTTGGCGGAACAGGATTCATGTAGTCGACCCCAAATAATTGGGACAAGGCTATGATGATGATATATATATATATATATATATATATATATAAAGAAAAGGGAAATTTATAATGATGCACATTTTGGGGCTATTTAAGTAGCATGTGCATGATCAATTCCATAGGTTCTGTTTAATCAGATGATTTGGGTTTGAGTACAGGACCTTTTCCCACTAACTGCAGTCAGTGTTAATTTACATCAGCATAAAGTACAAACACCATTGCTTAACTGCCAAGAAAATCTTAGAGTTCTTTACGTAGGTCTGACGCTAAGGGCAAACTCACTCGCATCACTCACAATTAACCCTCTGTTGATAAAATTAGGGTTTGGCTGGAGGTAAAGTTTGATTGGACATTAAACAAAATCCCCTGAATGTAGGGATATGTTTATGAATTCATGGGAGGTTGGGGACGCTTTGCATTTTAGGGCATCTGGTGATTTCTAGATCCCAGGGGTATTTTGGTCATTTCGGGGGTTCTTGTGGTATTTTGGTAATTTTAGGTGCAGCCAGGGACTTTGAGCAATTTTTGGATCGAGCGAGGGCTTTTATGCAATTTTTGACTTCTAGGGACATCTGGGTAATTTCTAGAAGGTTCTGTGGCTATTTGGCCATCTCTGGACTCTGAGGGTATTTTAGTAATTCCTGTGGAGACCAAGGGTGAACTTAGTTACTTTTGGCGACACTTGGGTGTAGGCATAGTTTGGCGGTACCCATAAGTATAAGGACAGAATTGGGCTTAGGAAAAGCACACATACAAACATCCCTCATAAAGGGGGGGAGTATACACAAATTCACTGGATGATTATGTGCAATTCCTCAAAAAATACAAAGAACTTTTGAATACATTCATCATTACGTGTGAATACAAGAGTTTATCGGTAAATTGTTAACTTTACAAGAAGTCTCTACAAAAATGCGTGACATAGTCACAATTTGAAAAATTTGCAAGGTATAACTGCAATTACGGGACATAAGGATTTTCTTGCAATCTTGGGAAGGACATTTCTGTAATTCTCGATTGGTTCGGAAAATTACATAGCTCTATCGCCCAAAACATAGAGAAATTTACATAACAAGGCCTCTAGGGGCATAAAAGTAAGACCCGAGGTATTTATCACTCATACCCTTGAATGGGACTTTACAAAAGAACAAAGCTCCTACACCTACCTTTGTGTCCGTGTGTATCCTCCTCCTGTGTGTGTGTTTTCTCTGGACCCATGGGGTATTTATAGAGGGTAGGGGGGTCTTGGACTCAGTTGGGGAATTTTTTAACCATCCGGGGTCAATTGGCCCTTTTAGATGGGTAAATGACCCCGGGTGGGATTTTTTCGGCCCCTTTAGGGCTCAACCGGGGCCATTTGACCCTAGGAAGATGGGGGTTGACCCCGGTTGGGCTTATAGAGCCAACCGGGGTCAATTGACCCCAGTAGAGAGTTCCAATAAACTCCGGTCCCAGATTTTTGGGAGATGGGGCCCGTGTGACCCAGGGCAGGGTTGCCCAAGATCAAACCATTGTTGGCAGTTTCGGCCGAAATTGATACGTTTCGGCCGAAATGTATCGGTTTCGGCCATAACTGATACGAAAACGGCCCTAATTATTGTAGCGATCCGAAACATAAAGGGTGTATCGGTTTCGGGCGAAATCGATACTGGTTTCGCCCGAAACCGGATGGTTTCGGCCCGAAACCATCCGGTTTCGACCGAAACACGTGAACCCCCTTTATGATTTGCTGTGCCCCCCCCCCCCGAAACCCACTACCCAGCCACGGTTTCAGCCGAAACCCTCCCCCCTGCTGCCTGCTGTCTCCCGCAGCTGCTGTGCTGCTCCCGCTGGCCTACTGCCGCTGCTGTGGTGCTGGCCCGCCGCTGCTGTGCTGCTGCCGCCGCTGCAGTGCTGCTGCTGCCGTGCTGCTGCTGCCGTGCTGCTGTGCTGCGGCTGTTGGTGCCTGGTGCTGCCTGCTGCGCACCAACTGCTGCTGTCGGTGCTGCCTGCAGCCTGTTGCTCTTGCTGTTGCTGTAGCAGGTGCTGCTGTTACTCCCACCGCCGGACTGCCCACCCCCTGCTAGCCTGTTGTGCACTTGGGGTTGTAAGTAATTTTTTTTTACCTTAATTTGTGCAACCCTAATTAGTTCAGATTTCAAAATAAACCTTAATTAGATACTTAAAATTAGATTCATTATTAATTAACCCATAATTCATGCAACAGATTTGGGGTTTTCGTCTAATTCGGCTTTCTTAGCCACAATTGAAGGTTAGATAAGTTTCATTGACGAATTTGGGGTGCCTTCATGCTGGGATTGTATTTTTATGAAGGGTAATTAGGGCTTAATTAGTAATTAAGGCTTAATTAGTTCATAGAAATTGAGGTTTTTGTCTAATTCGAGTTTCATAGTCACAATTGAAGGTTAATTAAGTTTCATTGACGAATTTGGGATGGGATCATGCTGGGATTATATTTTTATGAAGGGTAATTAGGGCTTAATTAGTAATTAAGCCTTAGTTAGTTCAAAAAAAATTGGGGCTTTTGTCTAATTCGAGTTTCCTAGCTACAATTGAAGGTTAATTAAGTTTGATTGATGAATTTGGGGTGGTATCATGCTGGGATGTCATTTTTATGAAGGGTCCTTAAGGGTTATTTGGTAATTAGGGCTTAATTACCTCATAAAAATTGGGGCTTTCGTCTAATTCGACTTTATTACCCACAATTGAAGCTCAATTAAGCTTCATTGACTAATTTGGAGCTCTTTCATGTTCAATTGCCTTTTTTTCATTGTACTTATAAGAGATTGTCTTTGACTGTCTTAATGCAGCATCATGCCTAGACGTCAGCAAACACAGGAGCAGCAAGGGCAGGAGGATCCGGGGTGGGCCCACATGTCTTTAATGGATGCTAAGAGAAGAAAGGTGAAATGGAACTACTGTGGTAAGGAGATGTATGGCGGAATTACCAGAGGAAAGCAACATTTGGCAGGGGTAAGAGGAGAGGTGAGACAATGTGACAACTGTCCCCGAGAGGTGCGAGAAGAGATGCACCAGTGCCTTCTGGGGAAAAGGGAGAGGGTGCAACAAAGGACTGAGGATGAGGCTGAAATTGCTGAGGAGATTTCTGGCAGAAGGGTTAGGAGGGATGATGATGAGGAAGGCACCGAGGATTCTGATCCAGAGCTGACTGAAGCAAGGGAGCGTGAACAAGCCGCTCGAAGGAAAGGGAAGGGAGTCATGGGTTCAGGGACCTATGAGAGTACAGCTGCACGATGTCCTGACGTTGGTGCTGCCCCACATACGCAGAGAACAGGTCTCATGGACAGCTATCTGCATAGAAGGCCCCAAGCTACATAACCTAAAATCAAGCAAGCAATGAGAGGGGTCAAAAAATCAGCAGAAGTTGCAGGGCATGCATTTAAATCTATTTGCAAATGGTTTTTTCATGCAGGTGTCCCTGCACATGCAGCTTCAAGTGAATATTTCCAACCTATGATAGATGCCATAGCAGATGCTGGCTCTGGCTTGCAGGCCCCCTCACGTCGAGACATATACGGGCGTGGCCTTGAGGGAGAGGTTGAGGAGCTCCATGATTGGGTTGAAAGCTTCAAGCATATATGGGTGGAGAGAGTATGCACCATCATGTGTGATAGTTGGACTGGTACCACGAAAAAGTCAATGATAAACTTTTTGGTCTATTGCATCGAAGGTACAGTGTTTGTGAAATCAGTTGATGCATCAGATTATGAAAAGAATGCAAATTATTTGTTTCATTTATGGCATGGTAGAACAAATTGGAGAGGAGAATGTTGTACAGGTGGTGACTGATAATGAAGCCAGTTACATGGCTGCTGGGAAGAAATTGATGCAGAAGCGCAGTCATTTATATTGGCTCCCATGTGCAGCACATTGTCTGGATCTGATGCTTGAAGACATACGGAAGGAAAAGCATGTGAAGAAGACAATTGACAAGGAACAAAAAGTCACACAGTATATCTATGGCCATCTTAGGATACTAAATATGTTCAGGGCACATGCCAGTGGAGGGCGAGATATCATCCGTGCAGGCCCAACCAGATTTGCTTCCAATTTTATTTCTTTGGAGTCTTTGTACAGGTATAAGATTGATCTCAATTCTTGATACTTTATCCTTATTGATATGTAACAGTTGATGCAGCTTCAAATTTCATTTATCTGCACAGGTACAAGAATGAGCTGAAAGCTTTCATGTACCACAATGTCCTGCGGGACTACATCGACAAGGGCACAGTTGATGCACAGATGGATTATCTGGATGTCTGCCACGTCGTGGACGACAACAAATTCTGGGACAGGGTGTCACGGTACTTGAAAGTAGTCACACCTCTCGTGAAGGTCCTAAGAATGGTGGGTGACGATGAAAAGAATGATATGGGCTATCTGTACGAGGCCATGGACCGTGTCAAATTGGAGTTGCAGCATTCCCTTCCCAGACATTATGCAAAATGGTGGAAAATTATTGACCAGAGATGGGACAACACATTACACCACGACTTGCATGCAGCTGGTGATTGATTAATTGTACTGAAATTGGGGTAATGCCTTTATGTTATTTTATAAATTTCATTTAGTTAATTATACACAAATGCAGGTTATTTCCTCAACCCTCGATTTATGTACGGTGCCGATGCACATGTTGATGGCGAGGTGCTTCAAGGGACTTTAAAAGCCATTGGTCGTTTATCGAGGAATCCAAAAAAGAGACTAGAGGCCGAAGTAGAGGTTCGCCTTTATTTGATACTTTCAATAACATGTATAGAATTTATTTAAGTAGTTATGTTAATGTATTACTTTATGTTTGTAGATGAACCATTACAGAATGAGGACTGTGACATATGCTGACTCCCAATTACAATACGCTGTGGGAAGAGTGAGCCCAGGTATATTTTATTTTTTGGATTTCTTAACCTGATGAATATATATTTCTACAACTAAAATGCATTTTTTTATGGTTGGTGGAACAGCTGACTGGTGGATAATGGTTAACAACCGAGATGTGGGCAGCAATGCATTGGCTTTCATTGCA
Organism: Amorphophallus konjac; assembly: GCA_022559845.1. Classification (NCBI taxonomy): domain Eukaryota; kingdom Viridiplantae; phylum Streptophyta; class Magnoliopsida; order Alismatales; family Araceae; genus Amorphophallus; species Amorphophallus konjac. Next base: position 103,143,091 of record CM040121.1, read on the forward strand.
GTTAGGGTGCTCAGTCAAACAACATCGGCAGGCCAATGTGAAAGAAATTGGAGCACGTTCAGCCTTATACACTCGAAGGTTCGCAATCGGATAAAGGCTGAACGGTTAGAGAAACTAGTGTACTGCCACTACAATATGAGGTTGAGAATAAAGAATATGAGGTTGAGACAACAGCTGCGAGACAAACGTGCCGCCGAGGATGCCGCCGCAGAAATTGATGTGGATGCCTTATTTGATGATGAGAATCCGTTGCAGTCTTGGGTGGGAGACACGAGAGCAGGTTGATGAGCCCGTTTTTAAGAAAATCAAATAGGGCCAGAGATACTCATGCCCACATGTCTAGGGTTGTTGAGGACACTGAGGAGTAGCATGATTTTCAGCCAGCTAGACACTCCGACTCAGATAGCAGGCCAGTCACTCCTAGAATGGGCAAGGCACCTACATCCTTAAGAAGAAGTACATCAGTGCATGGGCAAACTGAGAGAACAAATGTTGCTGCTCGAGAGGACCCGGCAATTGAGCAGTTGAAGCAGATTTATGTGACGCACACGCCAAGGGATAAAGGACTCATGTCAAAGATCACTGAAAAATTGACACCACAAGAGAAAAAAGCATCCCCAGAGGCTAAAAAGCGACTGATTTCTTGTGGTGATGATGATGATGGTGATCATCCCGGAGGTGCTGCAGGTGGTACTAGTGTTGCAGGTGGTACTACTGGATACAGTCAGGGGGAGGGACGATATGGATCATCAGGTTACGGAGGTCGCCAACAGGAAGCAGTGATTTATTGGTCGTGGAATTATGAACCATCATTCCAGTTCCATCCATATCCGACCAGTTCCCCTTCTCTTCCTTATGATTCTTATGGTGATACTGGATTTGAAACAAGCCGACCAAACACTCTAAGAGGGATCCAAAGAGGGATACAGGACTTGGCTACCTCGTTGTGTGGTTATAGTGAATATAGATCATACATGCAACCTGGTTATGGGTATCGACATCAAGGGCCAGACGATGAGGGAGAAGGTTCTTCTAGTAATTATTATCCATATTAGGTAAGAATCAATGAATTTTTGTAACATTTATTTTGTCTAATTTGGTTTATTGTATTGCTTGTATTAATGTACAATGGAATATTACTTTAACTTTCACATGTTCAATGTTTGAAATTCAATTTTTGTAGTTATCTACTTCAAGGTTATTGCACTAACTTATACAGTCAAATGCATGTGTAATGATTTTTATGATTTTAAGTGATTATTTATATTATTTATGATTTTTTTTCAGATTTTTTAGAATTAGTTTGATTTTTTTGAACCTTTTAACTGAGTTTCGGTCGGTTTCGGCCGAAACCGATACCGAGTCGTATCGGTTTCGGACCCGGGCGAAACCGAGTCCGAAACCGAGTTTGCCATCCTTGGATCAAACTACCCTCATGGGGGTCTGCATGACCCCAAGTGGCCCCCACCAAGGTCGAACAAGCCTTACGGGGTCTACTTGACCCCAAGTGGACCCCCACCAGGGTCAAACGTCCTCCGCGGGGTCTGTTTAACCCCGGGTGGGCCCCACAGGGCTCAAACGACCCTTGCGGGGTCCGTTTGACCCCGGGTGGGCCTGACCGAGGTCAAATGACCCCTACAGGGTCTCGTTTGAACCCCCCCCCCAACCGGGGTCAAACAACCCTTGCGGGGTCCGTTTGACCCCGGGTGGGCCTGACTGGGGTCAAACGACCCCTATAGGGTCTTGTTTGACCTCGGGCAGGTCTACCCGGGTCCCACCTAGTCTACCTGGCCCGTTCGTAGGGAAAAAATGGGGCGGCCCCCCTATAAAACCCTGGGGTTTGGCCTTTTGTTGTTCGTTTGCTCGCAGCCAGGGCACATGGAGAGAAGAAAAACTCATCCTTTGTTTGTTCATTTGTCTTCTCCGCGTCGTTGGTCGACAGGAGAAACTTGCATCCATTGGGGCCGTCTTGTACACGCGTGCCAGACTTTCTGTAGGCGCGTAAACAATTCCCACGTGCTTGCTTCCTTGCTGCGATGTCGTTTTCTTTCATCCCGGGCATCTGACGGGAATTCCGGGGATTCGGAAATTCATTCGGAATTACAACAACACTTGGCTTCGTGCCGTTTGCCGGCCGTTGTTGATTTAAATTGTCTTCAATCACCTCGATTGCTTTGAGGAAATTGTGATTGATGAGATCTTTCATTATTTTGGCTGGGAATCCCAGAATGTGGAGATAGCTCCTCGGAGCGATGGTACTGGCTTTGTGCCGTATTCCAACCGTCACCGAACTTTAGTGTAATTTACCTCGATTGATTCGAGAAAATTGTCTTGATTAATTCGAGAAAAATAATGGGTGCAAAATGAATCAACAACTCAATGGACATATTTGCTGTCTCATTCCTGCAGAGTTTTCTTTTTTCTCAAGGAACTGGTTGTCTAAACCTCTGAATTGGATGGATGATCTTCATGATATCATTGCAAATTATTCCCTTGAAATAGGGTGGGGTAGTAAGGAAAAACAATTTCAGTTGTCCGAAATGTGCTACTGCCCAAGTGGTGTCACTGGTGTTGATCCTAGGGACTTGCAAAGGAAGACAAAAAATGACTCTGCCCTGGATGCCATTGCAACTGTCCTGTCCTTTGAATCATGTTGCTGTGTTGTTAGAGATGATAGTTCTTTTTCCTCTGTTCTTTTGGTTGTAAGGATTTTGATTGATGGAGATTTACAAAGGTGAAACTGGTTTAGACCTGAGGCATCTTCACAGATGTAAAAGCAATTAGCAATTGTATTTTTTTTTCATGGGGATTTTCTGAATATATTCTATTCATGGACTGTGTGAAGCTTTTTTGATTAGACATAGTGCTAAGTCCATGGGCCTTCATTTATGATACATGTGCTACAGGATGAGTAGGTAAAAATGAAATGAGGCTTCAAGAAACAATATCCATTTTATATGTCATCATCCAAGAAAAAATGTTTGTAGGTCTTCTGACTAAAATCATTTATAGGATTCAAGAGCACACGTAACAATAGCTGTGGCATTGCTGTGACTGTTTGCTGATGTATCTAATGTATGGTGACCTGGAATTGTGGATCCTAAGGTACTTCTCTATAAAATTTTCCGAATAGTATGATCAGGAGTCATGATTATCTTGGGGATCCTGTGATCAAGATCTTAGTGCATTTAGCCCTTCAGCCTCACGGATCATGCATTTCAGATCACATATCCAACGGTACTGTCAACATTGCATCATAATCTAAATTTTTTCAATTCTCAGTTAGCTGTGAAAGAGACGGAGCATGAAATCTGCTACTTTAATTATTCTGGTGTTCCGTCTCTTTGTTTGCTTTTGTTCCTATTGCTAAAAATAGATGGCCCTAGACTGAGCATTGAGGAGCTAATCTAACTCATTTAACTAGGGTGTGGTAAAAGTTGGGCTTTCTGCCATTTGACCTTATCTAACTCATTGAACAGCAGTGATGCACATTCCTAATCAGGATAATCTAGTTTTTTTTTGCTTTCTGCCATTTGACCTTACCTATGCTACCATTAACACAAGGAAGGCAGAATTGAATCGCAGCTGATCTGATTGGATTTTTGCCTGAACCGATCGGATTCTGAGCCATCAACCCCAATTTATGTAGCAGATTGGGCAGATTTGTGGGATTGGCTAGAAGTGGCCAATCCCAACCCCGTAGTTGTCAAGGCGGTAAGGTGACCCAAGGCATACTTGGGGTCTCCGAGTGCCCAAGCACTTGGGTGCCCACCTAAGCGGTGCCTAGGCACCAAGTCCACAAGAACCAACAAGCAATAAGTGTATATAAATTTTTCTATACAAAGGTTTAGCCCCCCTGTTTGCAGGCTGTACAGTAGGGTCCATTTTGGGCTCGAGGAGAGAGAGGAAGGGAGGGAGCAATGTCCATAAGAACCAACAAACAATAAGTGTATATAAATTTTTCTATACAAAGGTTTAGCCTCCCTGTTTGCAGGCTGTGCGGTAGAGTCCATTATGGGCTTGAGGAGAGAGAGAGAGAAGGAGGGGGAGAGAGAGAGAGAGAAGGGAGCTTGTGGAGCCCGATTTATCTTTGACCCGGCCTCACATTGCGGATCGACCTAGGTGGTCAACTTGCCAGGGGGGTGTCAAAGGGGGGCAGTGCTCCCCTTGTTGGAGGGTGGAAGGGGGGCGGAGACCCCTGGTAAAAAAAATTTTAGACTGGAGTCGAGAGGACATCAGGACAAACTGGTTTTAGGTCGGGCCAAGCTGGCCCAAGGTGCGAAGGCGGGTGCCTTGGGTCGCCTTTTGCAGGCCCAACTAGGCGTACCTCCGCCTATAGCTCACAGAATTCCACCTTCCCGCCTAGGCAGCACACTAGATGGGCGCCTTGACAACGATGCCCAGTCCTCAGCTAGCTGTTGGACCTCCAACAGCTAGTTAAACTAGCCATGGGAGACCAAGGCTAGCCATCGCTAGCTGGTCTCCAACAGCTAGTTGGGGTTGGATGGTGGGGGGGTTATAAACAGCACTCATTTGGGCAGTCCTATTCCCACGTCAGTCCTTTCTTACCCTCTCTCTAACATGGATAAGTTACATAAGTATGATCTGTAGCTCATGGACCACCAACACATGGATGCATGCCTGTTTTGGAATGATTATGTACGGTATTTTTTTCAACACAACACATATTATGTAAGCCTACAATAATATGTAATTTTACAAATAAGTGTCATTTTTCCTCTAAAATTGTGCCCTTTAATTTTTAGAACAATTTTTATGTTTTTAGATTTTTGATATTTTTAATTTTTTTCTAAACCACAAGGTTTGCAGCTGGGTTGGGTCAGATTGGTTCTGTATTTGCCCGGATCACTTCGGATTGGCCAATCTAGATCGGCCCAGAAGCTGTTGATCTGTGATTCTGTGCTCAATCCTGATTCTGACTTTCCTGATTTAACCTTAAGTCTAGAGGGCTCATCTATTTCTCTAAATTTTAAGATTCACATGTATGGCTGCAATTGCTGACACATTGTTGCTGATCAATTTCATAGTATGTACTTTCTGTTAGAATCTTTCGGACACTAATTTGCTTAACTTATTTCATGTGTTCTGACAGTAATGGACAGCAATCTTGGGAACCATGTGGGTATGCAGGGGCCATCGTCACATCCCCAACCAAGCCCATTTGGGAATGCCTTCTATGGGGCAGGATCTGGACTAATTCGTGATGGACTGAGTGCTTATGGGGAGAGATTCCTTGGATCAAGCTCAGAGTTTATGCAAAGCAATGTATGTCCAGAATTGTTGCAAATGCATACTGTGATTTGTACCTGAAATATATCTGCAATTGTTACTTAAGTGACACATGCATAAAATGTACAAAGCATTGATGATTACAGATTGAAGAAGCATGCTAATATAATCTGGAGTACCTTCTCCCCCTACTTTTATTTTTGTTGTAGATATTGTTCCTTGCAAGGTTTTCAAACCTGGTACCAGTTTCGGTACCAAACAGGGCCACTGGTCCCGGTACTGGTACAAACCGGTACTGGCCGGTATAGTACCAGTGCCTCCCTGTCCCCCCTTTATATAAGTATATATAATTATACATATTTATATAGGTTTAAAAATTAGAGAAAGTATTTAAAAATCTAAAAAAAATAAAAACATAATAGTCATATGTGATTGAACAAAATAAATAACTTAACATATAGATTTCAAAGTTTAAAACCATAATAAGCATCATTTCTTCACCATAATACATTGGATATTTAAAAGCTTGAAACATAAAAATACATACTCAATAAGTGTCATATGAATATGGTGGATAATTTGAAGATCCATCTTCATCTTGGTCCCTTGGTGCATATCCATAACCGAACAATGTATTTGCCATTTCATTCTATTGTCCCAAGAATTGTGCATCATCAGTGCTCCTTGTGTTGGCAATACTGGATTCTCCAACTTGGCATCCAGTGTGCTCACCCCAAGACTCCCAATGAGAAAAATAAGAGCCCCCTACATGACGTTGCTCTTGTCCAAGCTGTGCCCAGGGTCTTGCGATCATGTACTATAATTTTCTGACCATGGCTCCCAAGGAGAGTGTGAGCTACCTGAAAAGAATAAGAACCCTCATTAGGGTGTTGTCTCATCATCTCATGCTACCTGAGAATAATAAAAGTTACCTAAAAATCCCCCAATTGAGACCTTACCTCCATGATCGTGGGGTGCTATATCATGTTGTTACTGCCCCATAGACTGCCAATCATGATATTGTGGTGTAATGTCTTATTGGCCCTAAGTGTCCCAATGAGATGCACCTCCATAAGTGCCATAACTTTGTTCCTCTTATTGTTTAGCAGCCTGTATTGTCAAAAAAGTTGGACCACCTCCTCCAAATTCTACAGGTCCCGTGCATCTATCATCATCATCTTCATCTCTTCTATGAACACGAGGACGAGGTGATTTGGGATGGCCCTCATCTTGTTGTCTTGTGCTTGATTTTCTTTTGTATACCTAGCTCTGTTTTCCCTTCTCTGTAGATCTGAATGCAACAGTAGGCTCAAATATCCTTGGTGGTTGAATATCAGGCTCATCATGCTCTCTTCTGTTAGGAATAGACATAGAATGCCGATGTGAGATGCGAGGCTGGATCTCAAGGTCAGGCTGAGAAGCAAGTGGATCCTCCTCTTGAAAATCTTTATCACGTAAGACATTATCTAACTCTCCCTCCGCCTAGTTACGATTTGAGGGGTTAAACAATGGTTCATCTAAAGGACTTCTTGTCTCAGCCCATGCACTCAGTAGATGCTCTTCTTCAAATAGTTAATCTAAATCAATTTGCCCTTCACTTGTTGCTGGGGCCTTCTTCTGCCCCTACCCCCTCAGACTCACTCAACTTCTTTTCCGACAACCTTTGGTGTCTTTGTTGATTTTTCATTTGAGTCTCATATTGTAATGACAGAACACCAATTTCTCTAATTTCTGAGCCTTCAACATGTTCCTCAATTTTGTATGCACAAGATTGAAGGTGCTCTAATTTCTTTCACATTCACTTGCAACTGTAGTCTGACTTAGAACACGGAAAGCAATATCTGCTAAAGCATTTACACGCATACTTCTTACAACTGCCCATCAATCAACTGTGACAAAATAAGAAAAAAATCAAAGTTAGCATACATTAATGCATTGAAGGTTATCACATAATATTTTTTTTTTTATTCCTGGGCTGTATTTCATAACAGCAGTTTGGAGCTCTGATAGCCCAAATATTCATCTTCAACTTGAACTCATCAATTTGATTTTTAGTTTCAAATCTCATATTTTTATTTCTTGACTTTGCTATGACACTTAATAACCTTTGCATTACCTCATCATCAGCGTGAAATCTTGCACTATATTGATAACGGGGATTTAAGAAATATCCTGCAAATATTATATCAAAATTATCTCAATAGGAATTAAAGATATAAAATTGATAAGTTATTGAAAAATCTAATAAGTGACATCTTACCAGCAGCATGCAACTCATGGTGGAGTGTGCCTTTCTATCTAGAATCAATGATGTCCCACCACCTCTGATAAGAGGTTGGGAATCTTTTTGAAATTTTCCTTTGGCCCTATCCATTGCTTCATAAAGATATCCCATGTCATTTTTATCATCTCCATCTACCATCCTCAAAACCTGAACAATAGGCTCAACTAACCTGAGTACATTTGCACACTTTCCCAAAAGTTGTCCTTCTCTACAAGTCTGTCCACAATTTTTGCACTCTTCCTTGCATTAGCATCAAGGGTCTTCACATGCTTCAGATATTCTTTATCTTTGATGAGGTCCCTGATTGCCACTCTATACTTGTACAAGAGCAAGGAATTATGTGGCAAATCTGGTTGAGCCTAGTCTAATGATGTTATGGTCACCAGTCTTTTGCCTAAAAATAGCAAGAATGTGATGGTGGCCATAAATAAAAGAGCTAATCACTTGTGCATCGTGAATAACACTATCAACCTCTAGTTGGCTTCCAATATCTTCTAGCATTATATCCAAACTGTGTGCTGCACATGGAACCCAATAGAGATGTCTCTGTCTCTCCATCAACATATGCCCAACTCTCCTATAGTTCGTTGCATTATCAGTGATCACTTGGACCATTCTCTCCTCTCCAACTTGCTCAACAATCTGATTCATCAGGTTGCATAAAAATTCAGCATTTTTAAGATTGTCAGAAACATCAAATGACTTCAAAAATATTGTGCCATGTGGACAATATACAAGAAAATTAATCATTTGTTTTTTAGTTGTCCATGTGTATCCATCACACATTAAGCTGCATCTTCTCTTATCCCACACCCTTTCTAATTATTTTATCCATTGTTGTAACTCACGGACCTCTTCATCAAGTAAAATGCCATAGATTTCCCTTGGCTTAGGTGTAGGAATACCTAAGCCACCTCGTGCAATAGAGTCAATCATAGTTTGGAAGTAAGGATTAACAGCAGCATTGGAACGAATATTTGCATAAAAGAACCATTTGGAAATATGTTTCCATTGTTGTGATGCAACCTTCTTGACTTGTTTCAATCTCTTCAAATTTGTCTTGATGCTTTGTTGTTGAGCATCATCTTTTCTGTACAAATAATGATCCATTAGACCAACAAATGGATCTAAAGGAGATGTTAGATCTCCTCCACTACCAAGTAATGAATATTTCTGAGTAACAAACATAGTGTTTGTTCTAGTGAATGCTGGCTGTCTAACTCCTCCTATTGTAACTCTTGGAACTTTGCAAGTCTTCGTGCCGCATGTTCATGTACTTGCCTCAAACTTTCACGAACTGTTGCTCTAAATCCTGCATCCTCATCAGTGTCACTATTGTCATCATCTTCTCTATGAAGACGGCTCCCTGGTGCTCAAATTTGTGGGCCTTGCTGAGTTTGACTCAAGATCTCTTCTCTCACTTGTTCTTCATGTTCTGTCTTCAATTCCTTCCCCTTTTGCTTCCCTTTCAGAAGATCTTTGAACATTTGTCTGATCTCTGAAGATGCTTTAATGCATGCTGCAACATCTCCTCTTTTTCCTGTTATGTGTTCCTTTATTCTTGTTATCCTTTCACCTGTTTCCTTCTCACAAAGGTTACATCTCACCCTTTTTATCTTTGCATTAACTAAAGTGGCATATTGCCGCCCTATATTCTTAACATGGGGTACCATATCTATAGAAAATCCATGCATAATAACAATACATTAGATATAACAACTAATTGATTTTCAATTACATGCAAATTAAGTTAATTTAATAAAAACTCCAATTTTACCCTAATTAGCGGTCAATTTGGGGTTTTTCTGATTTAAATTTCAATTGGTGTGTAATTCAACACTCATTCACCTTAATTAGATCACGTGACACTAAATTGATCTTCAATTGCATATAAATTAAGTTAATTTAATAAAAGTCTCAATTTTAGAACCCTAATTAGGGCTCCATTTGGGATTTTCTTGATTTAAATTTCAATTGGAGTGTAATTCAGCACTCAATCACCCTAATTAGGTCACATGACACTAAATTGATCTCCAATTGTATGTAAATTAAGTTAATTTAATAAAAGTCTCAATTTTAGAACCCTAAGGAGGTTTTCTTGATTTAAATTTCAATTGGAGTGCAATTCAGCACTCGTTCACCCTAATTAAGTTACATGACACTAAATTGATCTTCAATTGCATGTAAACTAAGTTAATTTAATAAAAGTTTTAATTTTAGAACTCTAATTAGGGCTCAATATAGGGTTTTCTTGATTTCAATTTCAATTGGAGTGCAATTTAGCACTTATTCACTCTAATTAGGTCACCTAATATTAAATTGATCTTCAATTGCTTGCAAATTAAGTAAATTTAATAAAAGTCCCAATTTTAGAACTCTAATTAGGGCTCAATTTTGGGTTTTCCTTATTTCAATTTCAATTGGAGTGCAATTTAAGTTATTAAACACTCCTTGAACCCTAATTAGACCATTTAGAATTTTATTTGAACATTATTAATTTTTTGAGTAAAAAAAATACCTTAATCTGAAAATGGGATTTTTCGGCTAAGAAATGACCAGATCTAGTCGGAGGCGATTGGATCTGATCGGCGGCGGCGGCGGCTTCAGTCGACGGATGGCGACGATCGTCAATGTCGACCTGGCCGGTAGGTCGGGCGGTCAGCGTCGCTGCATCGCTGCCGCCTGTGAGCTGTGCGAGCGACTGCGGGGGAGATGGCGAGCAGCTGCAGCTTCTGCAATCACCGGCGGTGAGCTCCGGCGGCCAGTTGGTCGTCAGCAGGATAGCGGCCAGCTGGCGGTGGGGCAGGTGGTGGCAGAGGAGGGAGCAGGCAGTTGAAATGGGGGAGGGATCTCTCACGAGCTATCACGTACACAGTGCAGTCTCTGAGAGAGCTCCCCAACCTAATATCGGGCAGTCCTGATGGGCGAACCAGGCGGTATAATCCGGTTTGTCTAGTTTTTTATTTTCTATTTTTCAAAATGTACCGGTAGGAAAAGGGAAGAACCGGACCGGCTGAGGGTGGTACCGATACGTATCGGTCTAGTATAGTACGTACTGGGCAAGGATGGCAGTATCGGCCGAAACCGATACGTTTCGGCCAAAACGTATCGGTTTCGGTCCATACCAAAATGATTTCGAACCTGCTTACTATAGCAGGTCTGAAACTTTAAAAAAAAATGTTTAATGGTTTAGGGCAAAATCGATACCAGTTTCGCCTGAAACTTACCCGTTTCGGCCCAAAACCGCCCGGTTTCGGCCGAAACTGGATGTGAACTCTCCTCTTAAGGGGAGTTGACTTCTGAGTGTGTTGCTGCAAGGGTGTGTTGCAGCAAGTGGAGCCTCTTCCAGGTGGAGGGATTTGCTGCGGCCGTCGCCGTTTCTTGTTGTTGCAGCATGTAGCCGCAACCAAAGACTTTTCTTACTGTAGATTCCTAATAGATCTTGTAAGTTTTTATTTTTTTTGGTTGGTTTAATAGTTTTTTTAATTGTAGGTAAGGTTCTCTTCAATATATTAATTTTCATACGTTAAAACTCCAAATTAAGCCGTAATTCGCTATTTAAATTAGGGGCTTTTGTCTAATTAGGTTTAATTAGGGTCAATTGAAGCTCAATTAAGCTTCATTGAATAATTTAGGGCGGGAGCATGTCGCTAATTGCATTTAATGAAAGGTGATTAGGGTAAAACTCTAAATTAAGCCCTAATTAGCTATTTAAATTTGGGGCTTTTGTCTAATTAGGTTTAATTATGGTCAATTGAAGCTCAATTAAGCTTCATTGAATAATTTAGGGCGAGAGCATGTTGTTAATTGCATTTAATGAAAAGTGATTAGGGTAAAACTCCAAATTAAGTCCTAATTAACTATTTAAATTTGGGACTTTTGTCTAATTAGGTTTACTTAGGGTCAATTGAAACTCAATTAAGCTTCATTGAATAATTTAGGGCGGGTGCATGCTGTTAATTACATTTAATGAAAGGGTAATTAGGGTAAAACTCTAAATTAAGTCCTAATTAGCTATTTAAATTTGGGACTTTTGTCTAATTAGGTTTAGTTAGGGTCAATTGAAGCTCAATTAAGCTTCATTGAATAATTAAGGGTGAGAGCCTGCTCCTAATTGCATTTAATGAAGGGTGATTACAGTAAAACTCTAAATTAAGTCCTAATTAGCTATTTAAATTTGGGACTTTTGTCTAATTATCTCAATTCAGCATAATTTGAAGCTCAATTATGCTAAAGAATCATTTTTTTCATTGTACTTACAACCATTTATTTTTGACTGTCTTAATGCAGCATCATGTCTAGACGCGATCAAGGTTAGGAGCAGCAAGAGCATGAGGATCTGGGGTGGGCCCACCTCTCCTTAGTTGATGCTAGGAGAAGAAAAGTGAAATGCAATTATTGTAGCAAGGATATACATGGCGGAATTACTAGAGGAAAGTAACATTTGGCAGGGATAAGAGGAGAGGTCAAACAATGTAACAGATGTCCCCGAGAGGTCCGAGAAGAAATGCTACAATGCCTTCTGGGCAAAAAAGAGAGGATGCAACAAAGGGCTGAAGATCAGGTTGAAATTGTTGAGGAGATTTCGCGCAGAAGGGAAAGGAGGGATGATGATGATGAGGAAGGCACTGAGGATTCAGATTCAGAGCTGACTGAAATAATACAGCGTGAACAAGCCACTCAAAGGAAAGGAAAAGCACCAATAGGTTCAGGGATATACTTCAGTACAACTGGTGTAGCACGAGTTGCACGACGTCCTGATACTGGTGCAGCCTTGCAGAGAGGAGGTCCCATGAATAGCTATCTGCACAGACGGCAAAATGTTACACAACCAAAAATCAAGTAAACATTGAGAGGGGTCAAAAAATTAGCAAAAGTTGCAGGACATGTATTTAAAAGTATTTGCAAATGGTTTTTCCATACAAGCGTCCCTGCACATGCAGCTGAATCAGAATATTTTCAACGTATGCTAGATGCCATAGCAGATGTTGGCCCTGGCTTGAAAGCCCCGTCACGTCGAGACATATACGGGCGTGGCCTTGAGGGAGAGGTTGAGGAGCTCTATCAGTGGGTTGAAAGCTTCAAACATATCTGGATGGAGAGAGGATGCACCATCATGTGTGATGGCTGGACTGGTAGCACGAAGAAGTTCACAATTAACTTTCTGATCTATTGCATCGATGGTACAGTATTTGTTAAATCTATAGATGCATCAAATTATGAAAAGAATGCAAATTATTTGTTTCATTTGATGGATAAGATGGTAGACCAAATCGGAGAGGACAATGTTGTGCAAGTAGTCACTGATAATGAACCCAGTTATAAGACTGCAGGGAAGAAGTTGATGCAGAAGCACAGGCATTTATATTGGCTCCCATGTGCAGCACATTGTCTGGATTTGATACTTGAAGACATTGGGAAGGAAAATAATGTGAAGAAGACAATTGAGAGGGCACAAAAAATCACCCAATATATTTATAGCCATCCTAGGATATTGAACATATTCAGGGAGCATGCAAGTGGGCGGCGAGATATCATCCGTGCAGGGCCAACCGGATTTACTTCGAATTTCATTTCTTTGGAGTCTTTACATAGGTATAAGAATGAGCTCAATTCTTTTTACTTTATCCTTATAGATATCATTCGTATTTGATTTGAATTTCATTTCTTTAGGGTCACTTTGGTAACGGGTTAGGTTAGGGGCGGGTGGCTTACCCGGGTTAGCCCACCCCTAACCCTAACCCGGGTGGATTAACTCATTCCACCTATTTCCTAGGAATGAGTTAATCCACTTTAACCCTATCCGACCCGGGTTAAGAAAAAAACTATCAAATAAGGAACAACCCACCCGACCCCGGTTAACTCACCCTAACCCAATTTACTCCATTACCAAAGTGGCCCTTAGAGTCTTTGCACAGGTATGAGCTGAAAGCTTTCATGTACCACAATGCCCTGTGGAAATACATAGATAAATCTAATGTTGATACTCAAATGGATTATTTAGATGTCTGCCACATTGTGGAAGACAACGAATTCTGGGTCAGGGTCTCACGGTACATGAAGTAGTCACACCCCTCGTGAAAGTCCTAAGAATGGTGGATGGCGATGAGAAGAATGATATGAGATATCTGTACGAGACCATGGACCGTGTCAAGAGTTGCAGAATCTCTTCCCAGAGAATATGTAAAGTGGTGGAAAATTATTGACCACAGATGGGACAATACATTACACCATGATTTGCATACAGCTGGTGAGTGATTAATTGTCTTGATACAAAGTTCATTGTTCTTTAGGTTAATTTATATCTAACATTTAGTTAACTATACACAAATGTAGGCTATTTTCTCAACCCTCGATTTATGTACAATGTCAATGCAAATGCTGATGGCGAGGCGTTTCAAGGCACTTTAAAACTCATTGGTCATTTATCTAGGACACCAGAAAAGAGACTTCAGGCCGAAATAGAGGTTGGCCTTTATTGATTTTATCAATAAGACGTATAAATTTACTTAAGTAGTTATGTTAATCTATTACTTTATCTTTATAGATGAACAATTATAGAATGAGGACTAGGACATATTCTGACTCCCAATTGCAATACGCTGTGGGAAGAGTGAACCTAGATATACTAAATCTTTCTGCTTAAATTGAGCCAATATGTATTAGTATATCATGGAGAATTGATCTTTATTTACATCTTACATTTATTTGTTTATGGTTGGTAGAATAGCTAATTGGTGGATAATGGTGAACAACTGAAATGTGGGCAGTAATGCATTGGCTTTCATTGCAATTAGGATGCTCAGTCAAACAACATTAGCAAGTCAATGTGAAAGAAATTGGAGTACGTTCAGTCTTATACACTCAAAGGTTCTCAATCGGCTAAAGGCTGAACGGTTAAAAAAATTGGTTTACTGTCACTACAATATGAGACTAAGAATAAAAAACATGAAGTTGAGACAACAGCAGCGGGACAAACGCATCGCAGATGATACAACTCTAGAAATTGATGTGGACGCATTATTTGATGATGACAATCTCTTACAATTTTGGGTTGAGATACGAGAGCAGGTTGATGAGCCCGTTTTTGATGTTGATGATAGAACATGGGCAGAGGGCATATTAGATGAAGATGAGTCAAGAGATCTAGAATTCAAAAGATTAACAAAGAGGGCCAGAGAGACTCATGCGCACCAGAGAGAGGACCCAACTTTGTTTGCTCACGACACTGAGCAGTGGTCTGAGTTTGAGCCAACTAGACACTCAGAATCAGAAAGCAAGTCAGTCACTCTAGAATGGTCAAGTCATCTCCATCCTGAAGAAGAAATACATCAGTGCATGAGCTAACTGAGAGGATTAGTGCTGCTGCTCGAGAGGACCTGACAATTGAGCAGTTTAAGCAAATTTATGTGAGGCACACGCTGTAACGACCCAAGATCCGGATACCGAGAAGAACCCGATACCATTCGAATCCTGGCCCGCCGCCCACGAGCCGGAGGGCTCGGAAGGGCTAAATGAGTGTGGAGGTACAAAGAAATAGGAAATAAAGCAGGATAATTCAATAATTAACATAAATAAGTAAACAATTACAGAGTCCAGTCCAACAAAAGTATAGTCTAAGGCAGAGAAACGTACCCAACACCGAGTGAACACTCGGTCCGGTGAGCTGGCAACTAAGAACCTCCGTGCAGCACTCTCGAACCTCGAGAAAGAACCGTCGCACCTAAAAAGCAGGGGTGAGCCTCCTATCACTGGCTCAGTAGGGGTCTCGCGGAACCCCAACCGTAAACAACGGCGGTAGCAGAAAGCAGCAACAACAGCAGGAACAGCAAACTCGGTGGCCGGTAAAAACTCGGCACTATAGCTACTCCTACTGGAACAGAAACCAACACCCCGATCTCACGGTCGGGGAAACACCGGTCTATCAGAAGGACCTCTGGCTACACTGTCTGAAAACACATCACGACAACCATGTCGTGGAGGCCCGTCTCACAGACGAAGGCCCAACCCAAGACCACGCGGTCTGGGTAGACACAATCACGACCTTCCCGTCGTGAACCCTACACCGTCTAAGGAAAACCCTCGGTAACGCTCACCGGAAACCCTGGACCTCTACCTCGGGAAACCACCCGGAACTACGAGTAAAATCACGTCTCGCAGACGTGAAACGGAACTCGAGTCACTAGAAACTCACGTCACGTGACGGGAGCACTCCCCACTAAAAGCAAGGTCGGATGCGTCCACGGACATCTTACACCGCACCCTAGTGTCTCCCTATGACGCCTCAGGCCGAGACTGAGACACACAACCAGTACCACGAACAAGGACTAGCTGGGGTCGCGCTCGTCAGCGCTGGTTCGACGCCCCCAACCACGTGTGCACACACAGACCATGCGCTCTAGGTCAAATCTTCTAGCTGGCTCTTCCCCAAAGCTCGGACTCAGGTTGCGCGAAGGGGCCCTACGGTAACCAGCCTAAAAACCGTCTCTCTCGGGTAAGTCGCTCCATCACTCCCTGGTGGGTCAGCACACGCGTGCTGTAAGAAGGCTACGACCAGTGAGAGGTCACTAAACGTGAGCACGGAAAGCCACGCACGCTCCCATTGCGAGTAACGCGGAGTAACAGGTGGCTCAGAGCCACCGGACTCTGGACAGTCCACTAGACCTAATAAACCCAACGGTCCTTGAGTCACACGACTCGGGTCAAGATCGTCGTACAGGGACAGCTCCACGCCGTCAATCTGCCCTAACCATAGGGTCAGAAACCTCGACACGATGACTCACGAGGCAGTTCACAACTGCCGAGACCATTCCCTCAAGAGACCTCCAGCCCCAGGCTAGGAGACTGGACTCACAGCCCAAGGCCAAACTCACGGCCCCCACGGAAAATACTTCCCGGAAACCAATGACGTGCGGGAATAACCCACCGCACTCATGCCGACATGCGGCGACTCGATCTAGCGAAAGCACGGAAGCCCGCAACACAAGGGTCACCTTGACCCTCCAAATCCACGGGCACATTAATCGAGGTAACACGATACCTCCGGACACCTAGAAACACGGTCACGGAAACCACGGGTGTCCGGTACACTCACGGGCCAAGGGGAACACGACCAGCCGTGTTCGACACTCCCGAGCCCACAAGGCATGAACGCGCCTCCCACCATGGGCGTGTTCATTAACGCAACCAGGGCCTTGGTCGCGATCATCCATGAACGCGACCCTGCCTTAACGCGACCCAAGCTTACACCGCGATAAGGACGCGGTGGTGATGACGACCGCGTCTACATGCGAACGCGCCCGGTCAAACGGATGCGACTTATTAACGCGACGGGTCCCCCGGTCGCGTCAAAGGATGAACGCGACTAGGGTGGCGACCACGACCCGGTCGCGGTTGGTCTTACCACCGCGATCCTAACCAACTTATTGTTCATCTTCCCCAATGAACGCGGTGGCGCGATACGTCGCCTTCTTGAAGAACGTGGCTACTTTGGCGACCGCGATCTTGACCCGAAACCGAAAACGGCGAACACCGCGGAAAACTCCATTCCACGCCCCATTCACGCCCATGTGAAGGGGAAACCATTCCCCAACCCCTCTAGCACCGAGAGGACCCATTTAAACCCCAAAAACGCAATTAAAACGCTAAATCCGACTCACACCCCAAAATCACGCATTTTAACCCCGACGGAGAAATAAACCCTCTCGGCTCGTCTCGGGCTACAAAATTCACGGGAAATGAAGTACACGAGTTAGGGAACCATCCCCCTACCTCCACCGAAGATTCCGCACACCGAGGACCCCGACCCGCCAAGAAAACGTCGTTTAAACCGCCGCCTGCTTGCGACCCCAGGAACCGCCTCCACCATCGCCATCCTCGTCCCGTGCCCGTCGCTCCTTGCCCCACGAGCATCGCCGTCCCGTCCTCGTCTGCCTCCGTCGGCCGCCCGGAGAAGAGAGGGGGAGAGGAGAGAGCGTGGGAGAAAAGAGAGGGTGAGGGAGAGAAATGAGAGATGGTAAGAGAGAAAAAGGAGATTTTTATATATAGAAAATTCAGAAATTTCAAAAAATATAGAAAATAAAAAAAATACTCCCCACGATCCTCGGAAAACGCACAACGCGCTGGCAACGTCCCAGAGTCGGAGAACGTAACAGTTCGCCCTACACGGAGTTCCGAAGGTCCAACAGACGGAAACACGCGTGAATCGCAAAACTCAATCCGGGACCCACAAAAACGATCCGAAACTCAAGGATCCTGATCCGAAAAATCCGGGGTGTTACACACGCCAAGGGGAAAAGGACTCCTCTCAAATATGAATGAAATGATCACACCAAAAGAGAAAAAAACATCCCCAAAGGCTAAAAGGCGATTAGTTTCTTATGGTTCTGATGATGATGATGATGATAGTGCAGCTGCAGGTGCTACTACTGGCGGTGGCACATATGCACCTACTTCCTCCTTCCACGTTGACACAGGCAGAGGATACAGTCATAGTGAAGGAGGATATGATTCACAGAGCCAATATGGACATCCATCAGGTTATGGAGGTGGCCAACATGAAACAGGCATGTATGGGTGGGGTCATCAACCAGAATTTCAATTTCATCCAGTTCCACCTAGTAGCAGTTATGGGTCAGCATCCTCTTCTCATCCTCAAGGTTCTGCTTATGTTGATTCTAGATTCCAATCAAGGTAACAACTTTACACTCCAAGAGGGATCCAAAGAGGGATGCAGGATTTGGCTACATCATTGTTTGGTTACAGTGAATATACAGAATACATGCAACCTTTTTATGGGTATCAACATCAGAAGTCAAACGATGAGGGAGAATATTCTTCTAGCTATTATCCATATTTGTGCATCATCATTTGAGTAAGGATCATTTAATTTCTATAACATTTACTGTGTCTAATTAAGTTTATTGTACTGCTTGAACCTACTTCATGTTTAATATGTACTCAAGAATATTACTTTAACATGTCCAATGTCTACTTCATGTTTATTACACTTAATCCTATTTTTTTACAGTCAAATACATGTCTAATGATTTTTTTCTGATTTTTTTTATTTTTTCTGATTATTTATATTTTCAATTGTTTCAATTTTTTCTGTATTTTTTTTTAATGGCCGAAACTGAAATCAAAATCGGTACTGTCATCCTTGGTACTCGGCGGCATTGAAAACCATGGTTCCTTAGAGCTGTGCAGTTATACATGTTCATGCTAAATATTCGCTCCTTGACTCCATTCTGCAATTTGGGTATTTGTCCACATATTTGCATGATGAAATTCTCGTATTTTCATGTTGTATCCTGCGATTTTTATTCAATCTGCAATTTGGATGTTCAGCCACACTATTCCTGATGAATTGCTCATAATGTTCTTCCTTTCAAATGAACAGATAAGTACGTATTTCTCCAATCCCCAGTATTATTTCCAAGTGAATGGCCACTATGTCAGGAACAAGTTGAAGATCATATTGTTTCCTTTCCTACACAGGGTCAGTGTTGTTTACTAAAAGGTGTTTTGTGTCTCCTGGAGCTGTACGGATTCTCGTTTATCTTTTACTTTTCGTGATTCAGGGTCACTGGACGAGAATCAGCGAGCCAGTTAGTGGCAGGCTTTCCTATAAACCTCCCGTTTTTGATATCAATGCGCCAGATTTATACATACCCCTGATGTCATTTGTTACCCATGTGGTTCTTACAGGGTTCTCATTGGGCCTCCATGGAAAGTAAGATGGCTGGACAGACTTACACGCCTAATGCCTTTTTGTTTCTCCTTGTCTGCATTTCCACTCGCCGGTTTCTTTTGGATTGTCATGCAGGTTTAGTCCTGAGGCTCTCACTCTGCAGTTCACCAAGGGATTATTTGGCTGGCTGTTTCAAGTCCTCCTTTTAAAGGGATTCCTATATTCTTTAGGTGGTGGGGAGGCACCACTCTTAGACCTTGTCGCCTATGCTGGGTATGGATTTGCTGGCATGTCCATCGCTGTTGCATCAAGGATCTTTTGGAGTTACAGCTATTATTTTCTGTTGCCGTGGGTCTGCTTGTGCATGGGTATTTTCCTGGTGAAGACCATGAAGAGAGCCGTTTCCACTGGGGCGAGGAGCTACCAGCAAGCCGGCAGACACCATTATCTGCCGCTCTTTATGATTGCAGCTCAGTTTCCGTTGTTCTTCTGGCTTGGGAACGTGGGTAGATGACCACTGCAGGATCTAGAAACAGAGGGGCTGAAATTTACATTGAAAATTTGAGACACGAGGTTGAAGGGTTTTACTGCTCTCACTCCCAATTTGAGATGCCACATTTTTCATGGTGGATATCTGTTTTGTTCAAATCAGGTCTGTTGCTTTTAAATTCTTGAATGGAATTTCTGGCTGCCGACTACATACTATTATTCTTGGAAAATGTACTTTTTATGCATTTTCTGTTCTTATATATATATATATATCAGCAGTGTACGTTACGTCTGCCGGTTTGTTTTGGACAACGTTTGGTTACAGTTATTGCTCTGGGTTTGTTTAATGCTAAATCATTACACGTGATTTACGGGAAATTAAGCTGCTTCAGCATGCAGTAAAATAGTGTTCTTTATTTGCGTGAGTCCAGGGCTCCACCAGAGTTCCATCAATATGAAATCTGAAGTTGGATGGCACGTCGATGCTGACTTTCGAAACGATTTAGGCAAACAGAAAAGGAAAAACTAATTCATCATCAGTGCATCTTTGTTTGACATTTATATGTTTTGCGTTCAAACTCCAATCCTCACCCCACCCCCACCACCTAACAATCAAAAAAATGTAAAGTGACCTAACTGCCAAGTTTGACAAAGTTCACACTACCATTGTGTATCTATAAATCTACAACATCATATGCTATAAGCGCGCAGTGGATTTATTTTGGTCGCCGGTTTGCATAGTTCATCCAATTTGAATCTGTTCCCTCCAAGTCATGCAGGAATGAGATCGCTTAAACTGTCGCGCATTGCACACTGCGGCCCCTGAAGAGATGCCATGGCCTCGTTCACAAGAAATTATAATGTTAGTCGAGCGGAAGCAAATCGTTTATCACTTTAAGTAGAATGGAGTCATCTGGTATTCAATGCAGAAGATCCTCTCTCTCTCTCTCTCTCTCTCTCTCTCTCTCTCTCGCATCAAATCTCTTACATCAGACAACACGTGTGACGCCCGTTAGCGTAGGGTCGTACGGGCCACACAATCATGTACATAAACGTGGCTGAGTATTAACACTTACAGATATCTGCATTTGAACATATCATACATACATACGTAATATGAATATCAAACCAACGAAAGCATTTCCATTCATAATCGTGTATACATACATACGTACATGTCTATCATTAATACATAAAGCCCATACTAGGCACCCTGACCAAAACAACAAAAGGCTCAAAGTCAAAACTCGCTCACCACCTCCAAACAGCACGAGCAAACCAAACTTTAAACACTGGCTAGCATCACCCACATATGTGCCCAGGATTTCACCGACTAGCGCCTAAGAGAGATGCAGATAACAGTCTGAGCCAATACAAAAGACTGTACTCCACCCCGCCATTGCAGCATATTTAAACTTATCTTGACAACTATCAACTTGCATGTAAAACTAACTTTTCATGTTACGAGAATATACATAAGTGCAACGACTTGATTCAGGAGTTAAATGAAATAGAAAGATCTAGTAAGCTGATCGGAAATTTAAACTTAGGTGGAACAGGAATGGGAGTGCCCCGTACCGCCCTCCAAGGTTGTTGAGGTCAAGGATGAATATGAAACTACACATGGCATCTAAGATTAACATGGCAGCGCATGAATTTGCAACATGTTTTTCATAATGTGAACTAGACCTGTAAACGGTCGGATACGGAGCGGATTGTGTGATATCCAAATTCGTATCCGATTAATAATCGAATTATCCGATTAGTAATCGAATTATCCGTCGGATACTTTATTCGGATAACGATCGGATAAATACGAATTTGAATTCGGTTCGAATTTTAAACGGATAATTACTAGACCTACTTAGGGGTGAGTTGTGTTAGCCGTGTGAGAGCATCATATATTATTTTCTCAAAAAAATAAAAAAAGAGTGAAAGTTTTTTTTATTTTGAGAGATGTTATCAAAAGATTAGATTTCATCTTAAAAAATAGGAGATAACTTACGAAGTTGGTGTAAGTGAATTTCTTATTTTTAAAGTATATTTTGAGACCAAAAAAGATAAAAAGGAATAATCAAACAATATATTAAGATTTAAGCTAATTATATATAGAATATATATATTATTAGATTTTTATCTAAGGGTTCATATTCGGTCGGATAATATCCGACACAGATATCTCAATATTTGAATTCGTATCCGATTAATAATCGGATATCCGATATCCGATTAAATTATCTGTCGGATATTTTATTCGAATAATTATCAGATTAAACGAATACGAATTCGAATTCGGTTCGAATTTTAAACGGACAATTGCCAGGCCTAATGTGAATTTAAACTTGACTTGCAATAAAGACTTGAAAACATATATCAATCAGAAGCTTGACAGTAAAGAGTCCATGATCTTATAGTTGTTTGCACTTCTATATTTTCATGCACATATAGAGTGTACTACATGAAATAGCATATGAAGAGTAGTTAACATGTAGATATGTGGGTCAGCAACTTGTACATGACTTGATTTCTTTTCATGATTATATGTTAATATAAAGCTAGTACTCACGTCATCCACATATCAATCAAAGCAATCAGACATAAAAATATTATAGATCAAAGTTAAATAGAAGGACTACCACCCCGCAACAAGTAGACTCTCATACTTGCATACCCACTTGACACCGGCGTGCCCTGAGTGAGCCTTAACTGTGTACATAAGCCGGAGGCCTATGCCTCACCCTGAACTTCATGGGAATTTTCTCAACTCACTGCCTAAGCGATGCCACACTCCGAGGTAGGGGATGTGTAGCATTTTTTTGTCCCACTGTTATGAGGTTCTGACCCAGTGTAGGTGTTACACCATCCATCCTACCGGCTCAAGTATAGTCTCAGAATGTGAAATTTCAAAGAAAAGAAAATATGGCTCAAAAAGGGTTACATGATTTAGATTCGGTAGATATTATGACATAGAAATGGACCTCATGTCTGGATGGATTGAATCTCGTGAAATCAGAATTATATACATATGTGTTAAGTAAATATAATGGCCTATATGCTTTGTTTCATTTAACTTGCAAGATAAATACATGCATGACTTATGTTATTCAATCATCTTACAATGAAAACAGAAGCGTAACTTGTCTTGTTCATCTGGTTTACAAAACGTTTATCTTGCTTGACTTGTCTTAAGAGAATCTTGGTAAATCACAACATAAGATTTTAGATAAGATCAGAGAATGCTCTTAAGAAGATCATGAATTCTACATAGGGTCATTTAGTAGTTTACATAATCACAAAACTTAAATCGGTCAAAGATACGCTTAAAGGTTACTTGCATCGCTTTTGCTTAGGAAATCTATCTCTATTAAGAAGCAACTAGTCTCATAATCAACTCCTTCGAGCTCCACTCCTCGAGAAAGCTAAGAGAAAAGATACACTGTAGAGTTTAGATGAATGTGGAAATCTTTGAAAGCAAGGAGTTGGAATATATATGATCTTGAGGTTTCTGAAGTAATTACTAGGTGAAGATGTCCAGAAGAGAGAGACATACATAGGTAAGAAATCAGGGAGGACTACGGTCATGTCAAAAAGAAGATAAGGATAGGGGAATGGATATAAATAAATCGTAGGAGATTAATTCTGTAGTTATATTTCTCTTGTATCGATTCATATGCTAAAGTTATGATCTCCAGTTGTCATACTGGCTCTTACACCCGCCATGCAACTTAACATCCGGCATATAAATTTTGATCTCCACTTATTGTAAACTATCGTCCACCTGTTATAAAACTCCATTTACCATTAACACATGTCATATATACCTGTCAGATATCACTAACCCCTATCACTCAAGCTCCGATCTCCACTGTACATTTCTAATCTTTGTCGGACAACACTCGAGTGAACTTTCCATATTTAAAGTTCATTATTTAATTCCTCATCATCTAATCTCATCATCTACTCCTTCAAGTCTCAACAGATCGTATATTTTCTCTAAATTCATTATTTATTCCATTGTTTAATTTTTCATCTATTTCTATATCATTTATGTTTATCGTCCAACTCTCTAACACTTATTGTTCATCTACTAAGTTTGTAAATATTTTGTCTAATCTTTCCGCCTAACTTCTAACCCTTTCGTCTACTTTTACACCCACATATCTCCGTCACTAATCACCTAACTTCCATTATTTCCATCTAAGTCTGCCTCCGCTTTCGTCTAAGTTTATATTATCTAAGTTATCGTCTAACTTCTGCCCGATCTAATCTCCTATCATCGATATCTAACTCTTCTGTCTGGGTGTCAGTACATCACCTAATTCTTCGGGACATCGTCTAAAAGACTCAACCGTCTAAGCGGGTTGGTATGTTGGGTTTCAAATAGAAAATCTGACCTGTGTTAAATAATAAAATATAATATAAATGCTCAGATTTTATTGAGAAAAACATCCATGTATTTTAGGTTCCAAAATTCAAGATGTTACAACACGTGACTTGATCTTTATATAAATGCTGGCCAATTTTGATCTACTTAAGAAAAAAGATAAATATAAAAGCCATATTTCTTTCTTGTCGGGCAAATATTATTAATTGTACACGGACAAACAAGAATGGGGCCGGTAGTGAAACTAACACTGCACACCTGATGCGCAGCAAATATTACCGATCTTTCTTTGGCATTTCTACGTTTTGTTTCCAAACGCCAACTTGCTACAAGATTCTACCCTCTTACTCTGATCTAGATTAGAATTTCGGCAAAAACTAGTTGAAATATCCGTGCTGATGCATAGTGATGATGACACATTTTTGCATTTAAATGATACTGCATGTGCAAATATATATCTTCTGGAAATATTTAAAAACTTTAATTCTACGTTTCTGCTTCATTGCTAAGAGACCGAAGTGTAATTAATTTAGCAAGAGGAGAGAGAGATGGACTTGGGGAAAAGAAGAGAGAGCATATGTAAGAGGTGGAAATATAAATGTAGAAATGAGGGAAAGGAGAGAGTGGAATTGAGGGAAGGAATGAAAGCACGATCTTTGAAGTCGATGGCTGCTGTTTGGCAGATGGAATATACTTAGAATGTTATGTCGTTCTAAAATTATATGGTGGTATAGCTATGTAAAGGCATGAATCAACTTTGTAGTGAAGTCTTTGGAAACTTGGCACCTCTCCTCCCAACCGGGCCGGCCCCCCACTTCCCCCCCTTCACAGAAAATGGAAACAAAACCTACCTACCAAAGTTTGGCAAACTTTGGCACATCTGCATATTGATAAATGCATACATAGTTGGCCACGTTCGGCAGCCCGCACATCCGACGTAGTGTGCTGAGAAGGAACAGTGGGGCTTTGTTCTTAGTGGCAACGTGTACCTGACAGAGACTTGAAACCCTACGAAGGTATTGGCAAAAATCTAAAGTTGGCAACTTAGCATTAACCAAAACTAATTAAAAAAACACATTAGAAAGGACAGCAAATCTGCAACACGATCCTGGGGTTAACAGACCCAGTTCCCACTATTTCACTAATAATGGAATTTTGATCAAAGAGTGAGTTATGTGTTGTGCATAAATAGGCAGAGTCAGAAAACCCGAGTCAGAAAACCCTTTTCTAAATCTTTACCAAAGATACTCCGCCAGGTTCATGAGTCAATGATGACAAAGTCGTGAACACTAAACACCCACCAGCATCAGTTTTATCGCCCATTAGACAATCAAGTTAGGTGGGTCGTAGGCCACGTTTGTTTCCCATTTCCCAAACCCATTCCAAAAGAATGGAAGTGATTCATTATCCAAAAAAAAGAATGTTAAGGAATTCTCTGATTTTGAAATAGGATAAGGGAGAATATTTATCGATAGAGAGAAAAGTGAACATTAGATACAAAGGAGATAACTTTATCTTATGTCTAGTCTTATTCTTATGTATGTTTGATACACAAGGGGTGAAATGGGGTTAAAAAAATGGGACATTCTAACAAAAGGTTGAAATGACTTATCCCCGTTTCCAATCTCAAAATCGGGATTAACCCTGTTTCCCTTAACCCAGCTTATCCCCACCCGTTTTAACCATACCAAACGTCCTCGCTCTAACTCGATACCAAACGACCCCCAAGACCCACTTTGACAACTGGTTGGTCGGACGCTTGTCGGGAGTTACGGTAACTGAAGAGCAAGAAGGCCCCACCTCCTCCTCACACAACTGCCTTTAACCGGCCTAAGGTAACGTAATCGATCCTTCGAGGTCGATTAAACTACCCCCACCCGATTATCAAAAGTCCCCTATAAGAGAATCACTTAACCTTCTATGCAAGTCACGTGGGGCTGCCACCTCAATCCCCTCGCTATTTTAAAGGCATTAAATATTCTGACAATCTACGGATTTTATTTTTTTCACCCATCCAAAATTCTCTCCATTCTATTTTCTAAAAAATCTACTCCGCTTTTATCCTCAAAAATTTTAGTTATTGAGTGGAAAACAAACATTGCCTTAATATGACCAAAAGCAGCTAACATTCTTTGGAACTGGTGCTGCAGATTCTTGAACCGTGGCGCATTATATCACCCATTGGAAAGTTGACACGGTCCCTCCAGAGGTTGCTTCTGACGTCAGTGGGGCACAGTGAAGCCAAGGACACGTCGAACAAGCATATGTCACCACTCCTTTTAGCTGGCGGCCCACTTTACAGGATAATAAAACACCGGCCAGCGCCGAACCCAGCTGGCCCAACGTTACCGCCATATCCGTCGTCTCGTGGATCCCGTCACCGAATCACGTCCGTCCCAAGGAACCGTCGATGCGGGAACTTGGCTGGCCTTTGAAGCCGGCGGGAGCGGAGCCGGCACATGGCCGGTACGGGATCTCGGGTAACGGCTCCCAACGGACACAACTGTCATGTCCATTAATTAACAGTGATAATTATAAAAAAGATATTTTAAAATATAACTTATTTTAATAACTAATCGTTCACTACTCTCAATGTATACTGATTTACAAAACTATGCCCATTTTTTGCCACTGTGTCTTGTCGTCTCTCTCTCTCTCGAGTGTCGATGTCACTGAAATTTGAAGATAATCATGAAGCACGTATAATAAATAATATCGAACGATCAAATATCTATAGATGTTTAATAGGATAATTCAAGACTTTGTATTCGATATATGTCATTAGTATCCAAGCATACTAATCACATATATCATAACAAAAGTCTTGAACATACAAACATGAAAAAAAAGGTCATATCCACATATACGCACACACATTTATATCCACATCCCCCTTCCCATCCACATTCACATACACATTCATATCCACATCCACTTTCACGTCCATATTCACACACACACATTGACATCGAAATCGTCTTATGAAAAAAAAATCATATCCGCATTCACATACACATTCATATAGGCATCCACACCTGTCAAAAAAAATAATTCACATACACATTCCCCTCGTCTCCCTCCCCTCCTCTCCCATCACCCTCCCACCCTCCCTTCCCCGCCCCCTATCCTCTCATTTAAAAAAAAAAATCATCCCACCCTCCAAATTAAAAAAAATATCACACACACACTCAAATTTAAAAAAAATCCCTCCATCCCATCCTCTTCTTCGGCCCCTCCCCTCCCGTCCCCTCCACTCCGCCGCCATATCCCATCGAGCCCCTCTTTCCCCTCCATACCCTTCCCTCATCCCTCTCCCCTCCCCTCCCATCACCCGCCCACCCTCCCCTCCCCGCCCCATTCCCTCTAATTTAAAAAAAAATCCTTCCACCCTCCAAATTAAAAAAAAATATCACACACACTCAAATATAAAAAAATCCCTCCATCCCACTCTCTCCTTTGGCCCCTCCCTTTCCCTCCGCTCCGCCGCCATATCCCGCTGAGCCCCCCTTTTCCCTCCCCTTTATTAATACAAAAGATGGTACTATCCACTTTAAATATCACACCCAAATCTTCATAAAGTTTACCATTATTCCATCCCACTTAAAATTGTTCTATATTATATGCCATTCCCAAAAGGTTGTTGATTTAGATTGTTGTCTATTGCCATACAGAAATAAAGACAAATACAAAGTTCATGCTCAGTCAGTTAGTTGAAGGGAAACATACAGACATACGATGTAATGCCCCGGGTTTTTCGGATCCTCGTTCGTGGGTCTCGGATCTGGTTTCTCGGAGCGTCCGACTCCGTTGTGTCTGAAATTTCGTTTCGGACATCTTTCGTGTTCGGATCGGTGCGATTCGGAGTCGTTTCGGAGGCCCGGAGGCGTTCCGCGGCTTTTTCCGCGTGTGTTTTTCGATTCCCGACGTGGGTTTCGGCTTTCCCTTCGGAACCTCGGTGCGGGTGAACCGGGCCGTTCACCAGGGCGCGAGTGGTACCGTTGCGATCGGTGCGTTCCGAGGATCGCGAGGGTGTGATTTTCTATTTTTCTGGATTTTTCTGATTTTTCGGATTTTCCTATAAATAACTTTTTCTCTCTCTCCCCCTCTCATTTCTCATTTCTCTCCCTTTCTCTTCTCACGCTCTCTCCTCTCTCCCTCTCCCTCCGGCGGCCGACGGGGCGGAGCATGGGCGAGGCGGGGACGGCGCGGGCGAGGCACGGGCGAGGATGGATGAGGATCGAGGCGGTGGAGGCGCGTGGAAGCTCGGCCGTGAGTTCGTGGAGCGGCGAGGCTTCAACGGCGTTTTCTTCGTGGATCGGCGTCCACGGTGCACGAAATCTTCGGTGGAGGTAGGGTGATGGACCCCCAGCTCGTGCGCTTCATTTCCCGCGAGTTTCGTAGGCCGTGGTGAGCCGAGCGGGTCGTTTGGGGCGTTTTGGGGAAAATCATGTTTTGGGGAGTGATCGCCCGATCTAGCGATTCGTTGCATTTTAGGCCGATCCGAGGCCATAGATGCATGCTAGGGGTTCTTGGGGAGCTTCCCCTATGTTCTCCCCCTCATCCGTGGATGTTTGGGGGCGTGGCGTGGATTTTTGGTATTTTCCCGCCGTTCCCGGTTTTCCGAAATGGTCGCGGTCCACCAGAAACCGCTACCATTTGGTCGCAGTCTTGGGAGAACCGCGTTCATCCTTGTGTTTTGGTCGAGGAGGCCTTCGAGCGTCGCGGTCGTGCGATAGACCGCTTTGGTCTAGTCGCGGTCATGGGATGACCGCTACTATCTGGTCGCGGTCCTCGGGCGACCGCTACCAGCGGGGTTGCGCGTGGCTAGTTGCGGTCGTGAGGTGACCGTGACAGCATGGTCGCGGTCTCCGGTCGACCGCTACCATCTGGTCGCGGTCCCCGGTCGACCACTATCTGGTCGCGGTCACCAGGTGACCACTACCACGTTCTGGTTCCAGTTTGCGTTGTTTTGACCTCCGGTCGACCCGGTTGTGACCCAGTGGTTGACTTTAGGTCTCGTGAGTGTCTCGGACACCCCGTGGAGTTCCGTGACCGTGTCTTTGGGTGTCCGGAAGTTCCGTCTACCTCGTTTAGCGTGCCCCATGGATTTATGGGTTTGAGTGACCTTCTAGTGTTCCGACTGTGTTGCATCGATCTCCGGTCGACCCGGTTGTGACCCAGTGGCCGACCTTTGACCTCGTGAGTGTCCCAGGCACCCTGTGGATTTCGTGACCGTGTTTTTGGGGTGTCTGGAGGTACCGTGCTACCTCGATAAGCGTGCCTGTGGGCTTAGTGGGTCCAGGTGACCCCATGTGTTCCAGGCTTCTGTGTTCTCGCCCGATCGAGTCACCGTGTGACGGTGCTAGTGCGTGGGGCTGTCCCCGTACTTTGTCGGGTTCGAATGTTGTTTTCCATTTCTTGAGAGTCTACTCTCTCAGTGATCCTCCACTAGTCGTAGCTTCCTGCGCACGCGTGTGCGGACCCACCTGGGAGTGGTGGAGAGCGCGACCCGGTGAGACGCGGTTTTTAGGCTGGTTTCCGTCGGCCCCTTGCCTTTGCCACCAGAGTCCGGTGGGGGGGAAAGCCAGCTAGAGGACCCGGCCTAGAGTAGATGGTCTGTGTGTGCACACGTAGTTGGGGGCTTAGGACACGCGCTGACGAGCGTGACCCCATCTAGTCCTTGTTGTGGTACTGGTTACTGTGTGTGTCTGAGTCTCACGCCTAGGGCGTTGTAGCTAGGCACTTGTGACGCGGTGTAAGACGTCAGTGGATGCATCCGGTCGTTCTTCTAGTGGGAGGTGCTCCTGTGCTGGACAGAGAGTGACAGACTGTCAGTCATGTGACTTCGACCTTCGGGTTTTTCGGTCGTGTTGACCGTTGAGTTTTCGATTGTTTCGCTGTGGCGTGTGTCAGTTTTCGTGCCGTGAGACTAGTGCTAGTGACTTTGCCGAGGTTGCATTTTGCCGTGCGGTATCCGTGACCTGGTAGTTAGGGTTGCTCCTTGGACAGCGTGTCCAGGTTGGCCGTGTCCCGGGAGGCGGGCCTCTACGGCGTGGTTGCCGTGAGTTTTTACTTTGATAAGTGTGACTGGTGCTAGTGTAGTTCGGTAGCCCTTGACCGTGAGTCTGGGGTGTGTTTCTGGTACAGTAGGAGTAGCTGTAGTGCCGAGTTTTGACCGGCCGCCGGTTTATTGTTCCTGCTGTAGTTGTAGCGTTCCTTTCCGCTACCGCCGTCGTTTCTGGTTGGGGTTCCGCGGGATCCCTGCTGAGTCTCTGTTTTGGAGACTCATTCCCTACTTTTCAGGTGTGGCGGTTCTTCCTCGAGGTTCGAGGGCGCGGAGCGGAGGTTCTCAGGTGCCAGCTTGCCGGGCCGAGTGTTCACTTGGCATGTGGTACGTTTTTACTGCTTTAGACTGTATTTTCTGTTGGACTGGACTCTGTTGTAGCTGTAGTTGTTTATTTATTTCTGTTAATTGTCCTGCTTTATTTCCTATTTCCTTGTGCCTCCACACTCCTTTTAGCCCTTCCGAGCCCTCCCGGCTCGTGGGCAGCGGTGCGAGTCTCAGGTTATCGGGCCTCCCCGGTAATCGGATTCTCGGGCCGTTACAGCTGGTATCAGAGCTGAGGTTGTGGGCGTACATAGGAATTCGAGATATTGCAGTGATCAGAGTCCGCGAGGTCCAGTACAGTCGACAGCTGGCTTAGGGTTTTGTGTTCGCTTTCCGCTTAGTTTCTCGCTTGAGAGCTTGAGTGCGCTGTGTGGCGCTGAGAAGGTGGTTGTTGTTCGCAGCTTTCGTGCCAGCATGGGGTCTAAGGATCGAGGTTGAGAGTCTTCTCCCTCATCGGTGGTGGCCCTGGTTGTGCTGCGTTGGGCAGAGGTTGCTGGCAGGCGTGAGTTCACGGTGCTGCGTTCAAGGAACCTGCAGCATGGTCAGGTGGCTGGAGAGGACTGTTCGTGGTTAAGTGGCCGTGAGCGTGCTTCGAGGGAGCTGCTGTCGGTTTTGGCCACTCCAGCTTGAGGTTTGCCCAGCTCCTGAGGTGTTTTGGATCGAGAAGTGTGCTCGGGTGAGCGGAGGATCTTCTCGGATTTGGCAGAGATGTCCCGTTAAGTCTTTGCTCCTGCGCTTATGTCAGTGGATGGGTTGTGTTCGCTCTAGAGTTGGCTTGAGATGTGAAGGCTCCGCGGCGAGTTCGGGACTCGAGGATGAGCGTCGGCGGTGGTCGTTGTGGCTCGTGTTGCGGCTCTTGGCATGCCGTGTTGCATTTCGAGGAATTGCAGCGATGAAGCATCGAGAGATGCTGTGATTGTGGTCCGACGTGACACTCGTCGAGTGTGTCGGAGGCGCTGACCTGATGGAAGCGATGGTTTTCCTTGGTGCTGGATGGTGCTGTTTCCAGCGTGCGCGAGGTTCAAGGTCAGGTCGAGCGTGGAGTTCTTCCGTTGGTCGGAAGTGTGTTTGGTCTCCCCTTTGGTTGGAGAGATTGTGTTGGGATAAGGTTCGTCGTCTTGCATTGGGTGCCCGGATTGGTTGGCCTTGTGTGCCATGAAGTCCGTGCGAGATGTGCTCCTTGTCCTGGCAAGATGGAGTGTTGGGGAATGTGCTGGCTAGTGCGCCGCATGAGTACCCTGTTCCTGTGATGGAAGCCGTGTCAGGCGTCGGTGTTGGACCTGGATGAGGTTGTTGAGAATGTCGCCTGACGGAGGTCGAGGACGTGATGGTCGGAGTCGGTGGTTTGGTGTCCGACTTGTGTTCCCAGTCGTGTCCTCGGATGAGATCGTCTTTTGAGGAAGTGATCTCTGGCAGGCTGTGGGTTCCTGTTGGTAGCTGCGAGTGACTGGTAAGGCTAGTCTCGTAGCCGACCACGGTGAGATGTTTCTTGCTTAGGGACCCGTGAGCACTGTCCAGGTGGTGTCCCGTGGCTCTGTGGTAAGGGCGGAATCGGGATTGGCAGGTGTCCACTTGGATTGATCGAAGGATTTGATGAGACCAGATGGAGGAGTGACGCCTTAGGGCGGAGGCCTTTTGTGAGATTGGCGTCGGTTGGTAGTCCTTGATAGGACGTTGGTGTCGCAAGGTTATCCCTGGTTTGGTGACTAGCATGGGGTGGTTCCCTATAAGTCTGAGTCCCGTAAGGTGATGACTGAAGACACCAGGATCCGTCATTTGGTTTCGTCATGCTCCCCGAGAGGGTCGAGTTGGAGCGATGTTCGAGCTCGGATGCGGTGTCCAAGAGGAGTGTTGCTCGAGATGCGGCATCAGTCTGTGTGTGAGTCGACGGATGGCTTGCTGAGGTTTGGAATGTTTCCTTTGGACCCGGTCGAGGACCAGGAAAGAAGGAAGAAGCTGAGCAAGCGGAGGTTTCCCGTTGACGAGCAGTTGGTGACCAGTGGATGGTCTTTTCAGAGACAGGAGATGCTAGTTGTTGGGGCTCGAGCATGGCGAGAGCCGTGTGCCAGCGAGACCTTTGGTGGTCGTTTCTGTGATGTGCCTTTCCGGATGGGATCTGGACTTTGTCGAAGTTTGTCTTCTGACGAGAGTTGGCACGGTGTTGTGTCCGGCTTTCGGCTTGCCATGTGTGAGGTGTTTCTTGGTACTGAGCCGATGTTCTTGTTGCGGTCTGTCGAGATGGCTGCGTGAGCCGGGGGAGGCTCTGTTTTGGTTGCTCCCTTGAGGAGGGCGTGTGACTTGTCAGCTGGTTCTGAAGCTGATGTGCGATTTGTCTGCCGACCATTGGATGGATCGGTAGTTGTTGCTCGTGTCGAGGGTCGTGATTCCTCGGTGGGCGAGATCGTGGCTGCGACGCCATGGTGGATTCTCGCATTGTCTGAGGTGATGCCGGACTGTGTCCTTTGGTATATGCCTGCTCTGTTGGCCAGTGTGCTCGGCGCGAGGAGCGAGGTGTTGTTTGTGATTGTAAGTCTGGCTGTGTCCCACAGGACCGGTGTTTTCATGAGAACCGAGATTTTCTGTGTTGGGGCTCTGACAGCGTTGTCAGTTCGTTCAGTGTTCTTCCCCTGTGACTTCGTGCTTGGTCCTGAATTTCGATGACAAAATTCCTTTAAGGGGGGAGGGCTGTAATGCCCCGGGTTTTTCGGATCCTCGTTCGTGGGTCCCGGATCTGGTTTCTCGGAGCGTCCGACTCCGTTGTGTCTGAAATTTCGTTTCGGACATCTTTCGTGTTCGGATCGGTGCGATCCGGAGTCGTTTCAGAGGCCCGGAGGCGTTCCGCGACTTTTTCCGCGTGTGTTTTTCGATTCCCGGCGTGGGTTTCGGCTTTCCCTTCGGAACCTCGTTGCGGGTGAACCGGGCCGTTCACCAGGGCGCGAGTGGTACCGTTGCGATCGTTGCGTTCCGAGGATCGCGAGGGTGTGATTTTCTATTTTTCTGGATTTTTCTGATTTTTTGGATTTTCCTATAAATAGCTTTTTCTCTCTCTCCCCCTCTCATTTCTCATTTCTCTCCCTCTCTCTTCTCACGCTCTCTCCTCTCTCCCTCTCCCTCCGGCGGCCGACGGGGCGGAGCATGGGCGAGGCGGGGACGGCGCGGGCGAGGCACGGGCGAGGATGGATGAGGATCGAGGCGGTGGAGGCGCGTGGAAGCTCGGCCGTGAGTTCGTGGAGCGGCGAGGCTTCAACGGCTTTTTCTTCGTGGATCGGCGTCCACGGTGCACGAAATCTTCGGTGGAGGTAGGGTGATGGACCCCCAGCTCATGCGCTTCATTTCCCGCGAGTTTCGTAGGCCATGGTGAGCCGAGCGGGTCGTTTGGGGCGTTTTGGGGAAAATCATGTTTTGGGGAGTGATCGCCCGATCTAGCGATTCGTTGCGTTTTAGGCCGATCCGAGGCCATAGATGCATGCTAGGGGTTGTTGGGGAGCTTCTCCTATGTTTTCCCCCTCATCCGTAGATGTTTGGGGGCGTGGCGTGGATTTTTGGGGTTTTCCCACCGTTCCCGGTTTTCCGAAATGGTCGCGGTCCACCAGAAACCGCTACCATTTGGTCGCGGTCTTGGGAGAACCGCGTTCATCCTTGTGTTTTGGTCGAGGAGGCCTTCGAGCGTCGCGGTCGTGCGATAGACCGCTTTGGTCTAGTCGCGGTCATGGGATGACCGCTACTATCTGGTCGCGGTCCTCGGGCGACCGCTACCAGCGGGGTTGCGCGTGGCTAGTTGCGGTCGTGAGGTGACCGTGACAGCATAGTCGCGGTCTCCGGTCGACCGCTACCATCTGGTCGCGGTCCCCGGTCGACCACTATCTGGTCGCGGTCACCAGGTGACCACTACCACGTTCTGGTTCCAGTTTGCGTTGTTTTGACCTCCGGTCGACCCGGTTGTGACCCAGTGGTTGACTTTAGGTCTCGTGAGTGTCTCGGACACCCCGTGGAGTTCCGTGACCGTGTCTTTGGGTGTCCGGAAGTTCCGTCTACCTCGTTTAGCGTGCCCCATGGATTTATGGGTTTGAGTGACCTTCTAGTGTTCCGACTGTGTTGCATCGGTCTCCGGTCGACCCGGTTGTGACCCAGTGGCTGACCTTTGACCTCGTGACTGTCCCAGGCACCCTGTGGATTTCGTGACCGTGTTTTTGGGGTGTCTGGAGGTACCGTGCTACCTCGATAAGCGTGCCCGTGGGCTTAGTGGGTCCAGGTGACCCCAGGTGTTCCAGGCTTCTGTGTTCTCGCCCGATCGAGTCACCGTGTGACGGTGCTAGTGCGTGGGGCTGTCCCCGTACTTTGTCGGGTTCGAATGTTGTTTTCCATTTCTTGAGAGTCTACTCTCTCAGTGATCCTCCACTAGTCGTAGCTTCCTGCGCACGCGTGTGAAGACCCACCTGGGAGTGGTGGAGAGCGCGACCCGGTGAGACGCGATTTTTAGGCTGGTTTCTGTCGGCCCCTTGCCTTTGCCACCAGAGTCCGGTGGGGGGGAAAGCCAGCTAGAGGACCCGACCTAGAGCAGATGGTCTGTGTGTGCACACGTAGTTGGGGGCTTAGGACACGTGCTGACGAGCGTGACCCCAGCTATTCCTTGTTGTGGTACTGGTTACTGTGTGTGTCTGAGTCTCACGCCTAGGGCGTTGTAGCTAGGCACTTGTGACGCGGTGTAAGACGTCAGTGGATGCATCCGGTCGTTCTTCTAGTGGGAGGTGCTCCTGTGCTGGACAGAGAGTGACAGACTATCAGTCGTGTGACTTCGACCTGCGGGTTTTTCGGTCGTGTTGACCATTGAGTTTTCGATTGTTTCGCTGTGGCGTGTGTCAGTTTTCGTGCCGTGAGACTAGTGCTAGTGACTTTGCCGAGGTTGCGTTTTGCCGTGCGGTATCCGTGACCTGGTAGTTAGGGTTGCTCCTTGGACAGCGTGTCCAGGTTGGCCGTGTCCCGGGAGGCGGGCCTCTACGGCATGGTTGCCGTGAGTTTTTACTTTGATAAGTGTGACTGGTGCTAGTGTAGTTCGGTAGCCCTTGACCGTGAGTCTGGGGTGTGTTTCTGGTACAGTAGGAGTAGCTGTAGTGCCGAGTTTTGACCGGCCACCGGTTTGTTGTTCCTGCTGTAGTTGTAGCGTTCCTTTCCGCTACCGCCGTCGTTTCTGGTTGGGGTTCCGCGGGATCCCTGCTGAGTCTCTGTTTTGGAGACTCATTCCCTACTTTTCAGGTGTGGCGGTTCTTCCTCGAGGTTCGAGGGCGCGGAGCGGAGGTTCTCAGGTGCCAGCTTGCCGGGCCGAGTGTTCACTTGGCATGTGGTACGTTTTTACTGCTTTAGACTGTACTTTCTGTTGGACTGGACTCTATTATAGCTGTAGTTGTTTATTTATTTCTGTTAATTGTCCTGCTTTATTTCCTATTTCCTTGTGCCTCCACACTCCTTTTAGCCCTTCCGAGCCCTCCCGGCTCGTGGGCGGCGGTGCGAGTCTCAGGTTATCGGGCCTCCCCGGTAATCGGATTCTCGGGCCGTTACAGCCGACTTGGACTGTGGCCTTTTGGTCACCTTCACAGGGATTTCCAGTGGTGCCAAGTCCAAGCCCAGTCTATGTGTGAGAGTGAGAGTGAGAGAGGGCGGGAGCAGGGAGAGGGGGCTGAGCCCCTCCCCCTCCCTATGTCTGTGTGTGTGAGAGTGAGAGTGAGAGAGGGCGGGAGCAAGGAGAGGGGGCCGAGCCCCTTCTCCTCCCTGTGTCTGTGTGTGTAAGACTGGGAGTGAGAGTGAGAGAGGGCGGGAGCAGGGAGAGGGGGCCGAGCCCCTCCCCCTCCCTGTGTCTGTGTGTGTGAGAGTGATAGTGAGAGTGAGAGAGGGCGGGAGCAGGGAGGGGGAGGGGGGCCAACGGGAGAGGGAGAGAATGGAATACTTGCGGTGGGGGGGTCCGACTCTTTCACCACCGCCACTGCCGGAGCTCGCCGCCGCCACTGCGCCCTCGCTGTAGATGCCGCCTCCGCTCGCCCCTCACCGGCGTCCCTGGGTAGATCCGCCGCGCCCGCCCGCCCTCGTCCCTGGGTAGCTCCACCCGTCGTCGGTGCTGGGGAAGAAGGAGGGTGAGAGAGAGGGCGGATGGAGAGATGGAGAGGGGGGTGAGATCGTGAGAGAGGAGAGGGAGATCGAGAGGAGGAGGGGTTAGGGCACGGGCCCGCCCTCTCATTTTTCAATTTTCTTTTTTTCATTTGCCACCATTTTTTCTCTTTCTTTTCTCTTTTTATTTTCATTTTCACCATTTTTTCCATTCATTCATTCGTCATTTTTTCTCATTCATTCATTTTTTCTAATAGGATAAAATCTCACTCAATATAAAATATCATTACATTTAAGAAAAGAAATTTATTATTTATTATTTATTAGTTAGAGATTCGAAGATCTGTAATTTAGAAAATTTCTATTTATTTATGAAACGTAACACGGGACCCATGGAAACGCTCCGAAACCCGTGAATGTTAGAGTGGGAGAGAGCAGCGGCACCGGCGATGGGGAGCTAGGGCTCCTCGCGGGGGCATGTTGGATGCACTCAGAATAATAATAAAATATCATTGTATCTTTCATCGATTTTATCGTGCGAGGGCGTGCCAGTCACGTGTGTGACAATGTGTTCGAGTTCCAAGACTGGGATGATCTGGAATCCAAGATGCGCTTCGTCTGACTAACCAGACGATGGTGGGTATCGGGTCGAGACTGGAGACCCGCTGTGCCATAAAGGTGTTGGACGTCCTCAGAATAATAATAAAATATCATGTTATCTTTTTAATCTCCAAGAAATGGAGCCTCATGGCCTGGCAATCAAGATTCATGGAACGAATGGAAATTGGGTGAAGAGCATTGAGATCCCCTTCATTAGGGTCTGAGCAATTATTCGAAGTCATATCGGTCATGTATTGACCGTTTTATATTCGGAGGAGTGTCCAGGTTGAAAATCCTCATAAACGTTTCGGTAAGATCGAAGCATTAAACAATTATTCAAAGTCACATCGGTCACTTATTGACCGTTTTATATTCGAACGAGTGTTTGGGTTAAAAATCATCATAAACATTTTGATAAGATCGAAACATTGAACAATTATTCGAAGTCATATCGGTCACTTATTGATCATTTTATATTTTTTTATTATTTTAACAAAAGAAAGATGATAGGGTCAGCGCTAGTTGAGTGCCCCCTGCTCCAGCAGAGCAAGAGAAAACCACTCCCCCAGACGACCAGCTACCACCAAATTTATATTATTGATAAAAGATTTACAAATAGCCAGGCGAGGCGTACCCCGAAGAGACCACGAGAATGGAAACTAAATCAATCTGACACTAGGCAGTCGGGCTTTGTCAAGGGCAAAATTGCTCATGCAGGCACGAGGCATGCTAACAGCGGAAGAAAAAACCATATTGAAGTTAGCGATACAAGCATGGGAAGCTAAGCTGTCAGCTAGCCGGTTAGCCTCTCTATATACATGGATAACTGGGGTAACATGCCCACCAAGGAGGTCAACAGCTATACGCCACCAGCGGAGAGTGTCCCAAGAGGGTGGGGTTTTACTGCAAAAAGATTGCACCAGGGAGGCAGAATCAGATTGAATGCTGTCCAGAGAAATGCCATTAGCTGCCGCCAGGCGGAGACCATCACATAAAGCTCGGGTTTCAGCAAGCAGACTGAAGCCCAGACCACAGCAGTAAGAGAAGGCCGGGATAAGATTACCAGCAGCGTCCCGGATGCATCCACCCCCACCGCAGATCCCGGGGTTACCCTTGCAGGCACCATCAACATTAAGGTAGAAGCCACTAGGCGATGGGGTCCAACAAACCAACTTTGACCTTTTCGCCTTTATAGTGGGGTGATAGCCGAAGGAAAGG
This sequence comes from Amorphophallus konjac, assembly GCA_022559845.1. Lineage (NCBI taxonomy): Eukaryota > Viridiplantae > Streptophyta > Magnoliopsida > Alismatales > Araceae > Amorphophallus > Amorphophallus konjac. The sequence goes on from CM040121.1 coordinate 103,181,495, forward strand.
ATGGCAGAGAGCTCCTGATTAGAGGTAGTGGGCTTGAAGGAGAAGTTGCGCAAAGCAAATTGAATGGATGAGTGGATACTAGCAATAATCCTCCTGGCTGGTACTCGAACTGACTGAAAGCGCATCATGCATCTAGCCTTACAAATCTCCCAGAGGGGAAGCAGACAACCATACAGAGAGATGAAGCCAATCGGAGACTGGGTATTACATGTGGAGATGAACGACCAAAGCCTAGTAGTAATCTATTCATGGAGCACAATCCGATGGCTTACAATGGGAAGAAACCAAGTCCACAGCTGGGAAGCAAGTTCGCTGGATATAAAGAGATGGTTAAGGTCCTCATAGTGCGGGGTTTTGTAGCAGGCGCACATGGATGCCAGGTTAAGGCCGCAGATAGCAATACGGTCATCCACAGGTACTGCTCGGTGGAGAAGACGCCAACCAAAGTAGCAGCTCTACGCTGGAAATTGGGGTGCCAGAGATGCTTCAGAAACGGTCGGTGAGGACCCCTGGGGCGGACAAGATCATATGCCAATTTGGTAGTAAAATCCACAGAGGTAGTGCCCGTCCAGACACAAACATCATCCGCAGTATTAAGACTTAGGCCATCCAGAGGCAATGTGGAGGGGAGGATGGAGCGAATGGGGTGGTCCAAGGATTGAACCACTTGCTGGATTGTAGTGGCAGGGCCACTGTAGGGAGCGGTTAAGCAGTGTCGGAGGGGGTGAGCCCCTGCCCAGACATCATCAAGGAAGTCGATCTTGGTGCCCTTACCAACAACCCAGCGAGTGTAACTCTAAACAACATTGAAGGCTTTTATGAAAACAGCCTTAGAAACACCCCGGGGAAAAGGGGTAGGGGCAGGGTGGTCGACCTTATATCTACATCTGGCGTATTTTGCCCACAAAGAGTTGCTTGTGAAAACCTGCCATATTTGTTTAGCAGCGAGGGCCTATTGCACATGATACAGGCTCCTAACACCCAGACCACCCTCAGACGGCCCGGCATTTGATCTTGTCCCAAGATATCCAATGTCTGCGACGCACGCTATCAATTCCATTCCAGAAGAAAGCAGCCATCACCTTATCAATATGATTGAGAACCATTTTTGGAATGGATGCAGACGCGGCAAGATAGACCAGAATGGAACTGAGGACAGAGTTGATAAGAGTGACTCGTCCTGCCTGCGAGAGAAATCTAGATTTCCAGGAAAGCATTTTGGCATGGAGCCTGTCCACCAAGTGCTTGTAATCAGCAGCAATGGATCGTCCCTGCTGAAGAGGAACGCCCAGGTAGGTAATAGCACCAGTCTGTTTATGAAAACCAGTAATGTCCCTAATGCTGTTGGACAGTCTGGGCAGAGCTTTATGTGAGATAAGGAAAGAGCTCTTGGAAGCATTAATCTTCTGCACAGAGTAACGTTCATATGCCTGTAGAAAGTTCATGATGCGAGTAAGGTTATCAACCTGCCCATTGGAGAAGAGAAGAGCATCATCCGCGTATAGGAGGTGGGAAATCATAAGGCAAGCTCGTGGGCCAGAGAATGGCCGCAAGACACCAGAGCTGTGCAGACGGAGGAGGCCTCTGCTCAGAAGTTGGTGCGGACACCAGAGCACACGAGCTACACGAGTCGGCGAGCCACCGGTACCGTACGCGGAGCACCACCCGAGATACAGCGGCTTCCATCTGGCTCGGAGATAGCTTGAAGACTCCCCCCTGAGTCTCGATATTTATAGTTTATTGGGACTTTGTTTGTGTGTATTTTATGTTTTATTCGGATTGTAATTTGGATTATTAGAGGGTTTATGTGTAAAATGGGACCACCTGAGTCCCGCGGGCCCCCCATCCCTTCTCCCATTGATCCACCTCATCTCTTGGGCCCATGTGGGGTCAGTCAACCCTCCATGGTGGGCTTCTAGAAGGGTTGGACTAAGGGGGGGATAAAGGGAGCAAAATTTCAAAATTGGATGCCTTAAAGTCAAGGGGGTGCCCCTAGCTTATTATAGTTTAATAGGATTTGAATTGTTATTTTATTTGATTCCAAATCACATGGGAGAAATAAAATTGAACTCCCTCTTTTACCCCTCCCCAACCTAGATCTAGGGTTAGTTGAAGTCTTTTTATATTTCATATATATTCCTTATATTTTCATTTGATTGGAATTAATGCCATAAAAATTCAGAAATTTGTTGTGTAGTGGACAGCGGATCTAGAGGGGAGGGGTGAATAGATCAGCCCCACTTTTCGTAATGCGGCCCTCTAAACAGCTAGTTAAAATGAATTGCAGCGGAATAGAAACTAGCTTCCAAGAATGCTATGATTCACTTAGCAAGATAAGCAAGATATATAATAATTCGATCCTAAGCATGCATCTAGAACTAATCAATCACACAAGAAAACCACACTAGACAGGATTTTTAAGGTGGTTCGGACTGAATCCTCAGCCCTACGTCCACCCCTCACCAAAACCCGGTGAGGCTTCACTTGTGCAGCGCACCAACCCGTAAATCGGAAACCACCGATTACCTTCCTACTAACCAACGGTAGGGACGTCAACACTGCAGATCGGAAACACCTCCGATTGCCTTCCTACTAACCAACGGTAGGGACGAATCACAACTTCAATGTTTAATCAATATTGAAAGGAAAACAAATGTGAATGAACTAAGACAAGAAATTGAGTTATGAGTAGAAATGAATTGGCCCTTGTATGAAATGTTGATCAGCAACAAGGATCCTCTTGGCTTCAACTCAATCTTCTTGATTCACCCTTGATTGGATGAATGTTCTTCACGGAGTACTGTTCACGTGAACAGTACCTCTTCCTTCAATTCTTCTCTCTTGATCTTCTCTTTGAACTTGAATGAGGTTGAAAGAACTTGAATGGATGAAGATGATCTCCCTTGAGAGTGAGCTTCAATGGATCCCCTTGAGAAGATGAAGAGGATGGATGAAGAACTTTCTCCCGAAACACTGTTCACGGAGGTGCTACAGTAGCTCGAAAATGGGCTCCCTTGAAGGCTTGAAGCATTAGGGTTTTCATCCCCTCATGTGTTGGTTTTATAGACCTTGAATGGTCTATAGACAAGCCTCAGACCAGATCCACAATTTGTGGGTGATTAGGTGACATTTGGATTAAAGAAATCAAGGTTGAATGGCCCTTTTCGAAGTTGGAAACAAAGTCAAAAATGAAGGCTCGGGGCTGGCGGTCGACCGGAATTCATGGGCCGGTCGACCGGAACCTGCTGCAGCCAGAACGTTTCGGCTCTGGCAAAACCGGTCGACCGGACGCCTGGGGGCGGTCGACCGAAACCTGTAAAAATGTCAACATTTCAGTTCTGGGAAAACCGGTCGACCGGACGCCTGGGGGCGGTCGACCGAAATCTGTAATTCTTGGAGGTTTCGTTTCTGGAAGAACCGGTCGACCGGAAAGGCAGGGGCGGTCGACCGAAACCTGTAAAACGTGGAATTCTTAGGCTCTGGCAAATCTGGTCGACCGGCCAAGGTGTGTAGGTCGACCGGAAATACCTATACCTGCAAAAATGAAGTGTTAGACCAATGAAACATGTTCATAAGTCAAGATATTCATGTCCTCATCAATTTCATGTATTTTGGGATTGAAATCAACATAGAATATGCTTTGAGCATTTCTAAATTTTGTTCCGGGGGCTCCGCCCCCGGAAACCCCCGCAAGGGGCGCTGCCCCCTTGACCCCCGCGACCTGACCGGGCAGGTCGATCCCCGTGACCTGACCGCGCAGGTCGATCCGCGTGCGAGGGCGCAACATTGAGCTTTCATGTGCATATCTGTCATAAACACAACAGAACATATGTCAGTCATATAAGAGTGAAAAGCAACAATGACAAATAGTGTTTAGCTATTATCAAAACCAAGAATATCACAGAACACATATGACCATAGAATGATGTCGAATGACCCAAGTGACCATGTGAAACTCAAATAACCACAGGGGCACAACAAAATTTGTTGGAGCTCCATAGCTTGGTGCGCCCTCCTCCTCTCTCCTCCCCCTTCTTGCAGCTGTGAAGGCTGCTTGCAGAGGTGTGAAGCCTCTCCTTCAAGTCTCTTCTGAGTGGGAAGCTCAGATCTATCGCCGCCGTCGCACCGCCACCGCCACCGTATCGAAGTTCTGCCTTCATCCAATAGCAGCCCCTTCCACAAATTTTAACTCTCGGATCTGAGATCTTCTTGAGCTCAAACTTTCAGGGTGAGTTCCAGAGGTTCCCCCCACATTCCAAAAAATTTGGTTTGGCCTTTAGATTCCGATTTCCATTTTTCCATTTTCGTCCAACTTTTCCTTCCAGAGCTGCCAGGTTTCTGTCTATTGTGACAGCAATCCTGATCTTCCCAACTTCTACCCACTTTTTGATTTTTCCTGGAGCCCTCAATTTTACTGGAGGTTTTGTCCACCATCCCCTCCACCCAAGAATTTTCGTAGAGTTTCAAAAGACCTACACCTATTTTCAAAAAATCACTTTTAGATCCATTTCAGTTCTGTCTGCCCCTGCCTAGATCCGACCACCTTCTAGTATAAAATACTTTTCCCTACCCAAACCTCCACCAAATCAGTCATAAGAAATATTGCCATTTTCCTATCTCTCCCCTCTACAATCTTCATGAAGAGTTTGAGATCTGATTCAGAGGTTTGCCCTACGGTCAACCCCAACTCTCAGGAAACTCAGTTTCTGCCCAGTTAGCTCTGAAACTGAGAGCAGGCTAGTTCTAAAATCGTCCATCAGAAGCAAACTCCGGTGAATTTTTTTGAATCCCACAGGGTCGAAGGACTTTGAGAGAGCTTTCCAATGATACCTCTTGTGCGTTGATCCGACATCGGGAGTCATCGCAGCAACCGATCTCGCTGGATCGCGCGCCTGAAAATAGAAGCAACCAGTCCGTGGGCAGCAACTCCAAAGCTTGGAGATCGGAGCCGATCGGCCTCCGACCGGCGTTCCCGCCCAACCGCCTTCCAGGGAGGCGCGCCACCAGGGGTCTCCATCGCAGTGGGACCCACCCCATCAGACCTAGAGAACAGAGCGGTCCGTGGGCCCCACGAACCCGTAGATCGCGCCGTCCGGACAGCACTAAACGCGAGTTTCGGCACCGACGGAGTGACATCAAGATGCTGCCCGGCAACCCAATTCGCGTGACTCCCGGGCCCCACATGTGACCTATTACCTCCCTGCGTGGAGTGGGTCAAATTTTTGTACCACGGTAAAACTTTGTTAACTGGGAGTCCAATTTTGGCCGGGGTTGTCTTCCCCACACCGGGTTCGTGGAGGTACGATCGTAACTTCTCGGCATTACTTTGCTTAGCTAGTATATGGTCATATGCCGCTGTGAGAGCATAGGATTCTAGCCCGTGAGTCCATGTCACCGCTGTGAGCGAGAGAGTGACCCGTCCCGTGGCTCGATCCGAGCACGGAAGTGAGTCGGACTACCCTTAACTCTGCTGGTTTCTCAACCGCGCATGATCCGCGTTTCCCTCGCTTGGGACGACAAGTGAGCTTGCATTTCTGTTAGCGACGTATAGCACATAGGAGCTCTTAGTGTCGGGCCTAATGTCTCTCCCATCGTATGTTGCTGGTCGTGTGTGCATTTAGAGTTCGAGGTCCATATCACTTAGAGTCGGTCCCCGTGTCCGTCCCGCATCAGTTTGGTATCAGAGCGAGTCGAGTCTAAGGTAGTCGTTGCATAAGTCTTGCACGGTCTAAGTCGAGTCTAGAATCATCATTATTTTTAAAACAAAAAAAGTGTTTTAAAATTACATTTCATCCTGATAATTTGGTATATTAAAAGGTGTTGTCCAAACGTTAGGCTACACTTATCGGGAAGGCCACACACTTGCGGGAGTGATCTTCGGATCGATTAACTCCGCCACGTACAAGATATTGGTTTAGGTCTAGGTGCATTAGTCGGTGTTTGCATCAGTTTGTGTCTCCTAGTTCGTGTGTCTTTGCATGCCCACCCGTCGAGGTACCCAATACTCGCCACCACCACCTATGGCGGATTCCCGAGCCCATAGCTCCGATGAGTCCTCGACGGCCGAGATGTTCCGAGCCATTATGGATCGTCTTGACACGCATATGGATGGCCTTAGTACGCGTCTAGATGGCGTAGGGACGCGTCTAGAAGGGAGGATGAAAGCCCTCGAGGATCGGGCCGAATCTTCAGACCAGTCCATCCAGGGTCTTGTAGGGAGGATTACCGTCCTTGAGAGGGCCCCAGCGGCGGCGCAACCCGCGCCGACCAATGGTCAACAGGAGCCGGCTCAGCAACCTGTTGCGCCAAGAGCTCAGGCGGTAGATGTTGGGAGGCAACAGGTGCATGTGGTGGATGATTATGCATCTGATAATGAGCAAGGGGGTTACGGTCGTCGGAATCAACGACGGAATCGTGATGACGATGATGACGACCGCATTCTTAGGGGCGTGCGTGCGGACCCTCCCACTTTTAGCGGGTCCTTGGACCCGAAGGTCTATTTAGATTGGGAGGCCGGCATGGACCGGTACTTCGAGTGGTTTGAGATGATGGACCATCGGAGAGTTCGATACGCGAAGATGAAGCTGCATGGGCAGGCCCAAACTTATTGGACCAATGTGGAGAGCCTGCTAAATCAGCGACGTCAACCCCCGATCGACACTTGGGATGACATGAAAATGAAATTGAGGGAGAAGTACCTTCCTGCCTCATATCGCCAACGTCTCATAGACAAATGGCAAAGTCTCTCCCAAGGGAACCGATCCGTGACCGAGTACACCGCCGAGTTTGATGAGTATTATTTGTGGTGTGGAGTTATGAAAGAGAGCACCATGACCATATCACGCTTTCGGAGAGGTCTGCGGCCAAACTATCAATACGAACTTTTTCGCCGCAATGCGACCACTTTGGAACAAGCGTATCATGTCGCTCTCGAATTGGAGCAATTCGAGGCCGAGTTCGAGTCTCCCCATCGGTTGGGCTCCTTTCCCCTTCGTAGTGTCGAGCCCCGTGGCTCTTCTGGCATGTATCCGAGGGCCCCCATGGCCCGACCTCAGGAGCCCACTCGTCCCGAGCCTTTCGCTCCTAGACCTCGCCCTCCACCCCCAAGGGACCTTCCTCGTCCCCAACATCTTACGGCACCCACAGCCCGTCCACCGGCACCCGCACCTCCTGCCCGTCCTTTGTTACCTTCACCTCCTATCCGTCGGGAGGATAAAGGGAAAGGACCCATGATTGGGGAGCCTAGTGAATCACAGCAACAGTGTTATCGCTGCAATGTGTTTGGTCATTTTGCCAACCAGTGTCCCACCCGCCAGTCTCTTGTCATTGGGGACACACAGGCCGAGCATACCACCCCTACGGACCTCGAGCTAGTCAGCTATGAAGCAGATCCGGAGCTAGCTGACGAGTACTATGAGGCCGAAGGTAATGGCCAGGATGCCCAGCATCTGAACGATACCCACTTGGGGGTCGTCAGGTGTATTCTCACCCAGCCACAGGCCAGTGATGACTGGCGACGGACCACTATCTTTCATACATTCTGTCGGCTGGGCAAGCAAGTTTGTAAGGTGATTATCGATAGTGGGAGTTGCATCAATGCAATCTCCACGGGCACTATCTCCAGTCTTGGTCTTACACCCGTGGATCATCCTTGCCCCTATCGAGTATCTTGGGTGGATTCCACCTCCATTCCGATCAGGCTGTGGTGTCTGGTCCCACTGCAGTTCCGTGCCTACCGTGACGATATCTGGTGTGATGTCCTCCCCATGGAGGTGGGCAGCATTATCCTTGGTAGGCCGTGGTTATTTGATCGGGATGCCACGCTACATGTGACGACCCGGATTCCGGATACCAGGTGCACTCGGTAGGACTACCGGATACACGTGGTACCGCATGGGACCCGCGAAGCCTCCCAAGCGCGGGAAAGCGTCAAAGGGACAAAGGACTGTCATGTAGTACATTGAACTGACAGATATAACAGTAAGCAATTAAATTTCATTAGAACGATTTGCTAAAGTAGCAGAAAAAAATTACTTTTTAATTAACTGTTCAAATTAACAATTATACACCAGAGTCTAGTCCAAAGGAAAGACAACAAGTACAGTCTGACAGAAAAGAACGTACACAGAAGTCGGGGGAAGCCCGACACAGGTACAGCTGGCAGCTACAACAACGCGCTCCACCAAGAACAGCAGAGGCAGACGGTGAAACCCACCTGAAAAGCAGGGGTGAGTCTCTAAATAGAAACTCAGTAGGGGTCACGCGGATCCCCACTGGAAAACGCACAGCGCAACGGAATCAACACTAGCAACAAGTGTAGCAAAGCAGGAAAAGCTACACTACAAAGCTGTAAATAGAACGGGGACAGCATGAGTAGGGAACAGGCTAAGAGCAAGGGGAGCTCAACAACAAAGAAGAGCGAGGCCGTAAAACACGGAACACGGCCACCGAGGAGAACTCGGCACTCTAAGCTACTTTAAAAGACAACAGACTGTCAACCCTAAACTTACACGGTAGGGTACACCAGTCCGTCGGCCAAAACCGAGAAGAGGGCAAAAGCCAACAACACACGGAAAAGGTCTAGAAAAGACCTAGACAGATGACAACCAAACACGAGCAGAAACATCGTGCACACAGCCCCACGCACGACCAGAACGTCGCGCACACTACAGGACACCGACCTCGAGTACAGCCACGAGAGGGCCACTCGCAAAGGTCGCAACGCACGAGAAACGCCGAGAGTCACTGGTCAAGTGATAGGAGTACCCTCACACTAGAAGAATAGCCAGATGCGTCCACTGACGTCTTACACTGCGCCTCAAGTGTCACGTCTACCAGACCGTGTGCAGCACGGAGGAGACTAGACACACTAAGAACCAGGTCCAAGGAACAACACCGTTCCAAGGAAGAATGGCAACTACGGACACAGGACCGCAGTACCAAGCTGCGAGTGACTAGTCAGGGTCACGCCCGTCGACGCGAGTTCTCAGTCCCTGACAACGTGTGCACACACTGACCACTACCTAGGCTAGGCCTCTAGCTAGTATTCCCCTCGGTAGGACGCTACCGTTGGCCGGGGCCCACGGAACTAGCTTAAAAACCGTGTAACGGGAAACCGCCCGTCCACCACTCCCGGTGGGTGACGCACTAAAAAGCCTACGTCACAGGCTACGACTAGTGGAGGTTCACAAGACACGGACTCCAAAACACAAGTGCTAAAGTATAGACAGTCTACGAAAGCCCTGTCACACGTACTACGAAGCACCACTGGCAGTACAACCACTGCCGACAGACTCAGGACTAGGCAACTAGACCTACCACGTAACGATCCCGAGTCGAACGACTCAAAGGCAAGATCGTCACAAACAGCGGAACAAGCCGCCAATCGGTCTAATCCTAAGCCACAAGAAACGACACTCCGCAGGAAACAACTCACGGAGACCTGAGGGAACACCGAAGCCCCTCAGACACGCTCAGACACGCAACCCAAGGTAAACGACACCTCGAGGCATCCAGAACCAGTGTCTCGGGCCGGACAGAACCGCCAAGACACACACACACACTAGGTCACATGTCAACCACTGGGTCACACCGGGTTGACCAGAACCTAACAACAAAGCTCAAAAGTAGGAAAGAGGATCCTACCTCAAGCAAGAAGACTTCTGGCCACCTTACAAAGTAGTCTTAACCCTCATAGGACGTCAGAAGACATCCACGGGACAACGGGTAGACCACAAGGACAAGCCAAGACAAGCCAAAATCGAAATCACGGAAATCGGAGCACAAGGCATGTAACGCACCACCCCTAGACCGCTACAAGCATGTGACGGTCTAGACCTGGGCCGTTACACACAAAGTGACGGTCGGGCGACAAGCCGTCACACACACCACCCTAACCAACTCTAAAGCACAGAAAACAACATGTAACGGCCAGCACCGGGCGCGTTACACACACCTGACGCGCCAGACCGGGGCCGTCAGGGCCAACAACCCTCAAAACACACGAAGCAAGTGACGCGCTAGACGGGGCGCGTTACAACGAACTAACGCATGGGAGCGAGTGCGTTATAGCCACCTGACACACAAGACCAGGCGCGTCAGGGCCAACACGCCCACAACCAAAAGCACAAAACACGGCTGAGAGGCATGTAATGGCCAGCACAGGGCGCGTTACAAACGCCTGACGCACAGGGTCCCCACCGTTACATCCAACGACGCAACCACCCCACTCAGCCAAAACAGCAAGTAACGGTCCAGATAGGACGCGTTACACAGGCCTAACGCACAGGGTAGGGGCCGTTACAAACAGAACAGCACGCAGCCACCCTAACTCGGCCAAAACAGAGTGTGACGGCCATGGGCAGGCGCGTTACACTCACCCAACGCATAGGGGCACCACCATCAGAGGCACCGCCTCTAATGGTCAACATTGGTCAAACGGAATGTAACGGCCTAGGGCAGGCATGCTACATCCATCTAACGCGCTGGGTCAAGCGCGTTAGAGGAACCGACTTAACCCCAAAACAAAATGACAAAACGAATGTAACGCCCCAACCTAGGGGCGTTACATGGGTGTGACGTGCCACCCCAGGGCCGTCACGCACCCAGAAGCCAGAAAGCTCAAAAATGCCAAACGAAGTGGCGGTCTATCGTAGGGCCGTCAGAGCCAAGTAACGGCCACTGAAACGACCGCTACATCGATCACGGCGGAAAAACAGAGGAACGGCTAAATCGGCCCGTTCCACGCCCCATTCACGTCGAAACGCAGGGGAAACACACGTAGACGATGAAAAACAACATTAGAAGGCTAAAAAGCCCACATGCAAGCTCAAAAACTCAAGATCCGGGCGATTCTAATGAATCCACCCTAAATGGATCAACGGGGTTCCCGGGCTCCAACCGGCCTCGAATGACCACCGATCAGCACAAAACAAGCATGGATGGGATCCTAACATCCCAACGGTCAGTTCAACACTAACCGAGCTACAAATGGTTGCCGTTTTTCGGCGAACCCTAAAAACTCTGAAAATCACGGTTTAGACTAAACAAGCCCAAACTCGGCCGTTTCCTTACCGAACGACGTGCAATGACAGGGAAAACAGAGAGGAAGAAGTGAGGATCAGTCACCCTACCTCCACCGAAGAAACCGAGCCCCGAAAGAACTAAACCTCACCAAAAACCACTCGCGAGCTCGAACGTCGGCTTAGAATCCACCGAACGGGATCGTGCCAGAATCGATCCGATCCTCGCCCATCGCGCACCCAGCCAGCTCCACCACGTCCTCAGCACACGCCCCTAGGCACCCCGTCTGCAGCCGGAGCCGAGGTGGCGAAACGAGAGAGAACGGAAGAGAGAGAGATGGCGGCGGCGAAATGAGAAGGGAGGAGAGAGGAAAGAAAAGAAAAAGAAAAGAAATTAGGAAATTTTCCTAATTTTCAAAATTTTCAAAAATGCGCCGAAAATGCACAAATTCAGAAAAATACACAAAAATAGTCGAAACGACCGGCTCGAAGAGTACATCGTCATTGTAGCATCCACGAGTTCGAGAATTGACAAACAAACTCACCGTAGGGTTCCGTAACTAGTACGAGAGAAAAACCCACACGGCTCGTCAAACTCAACTCGGAAGCCACAAAAGCGAACCGAAACTCAACGAAACCAATCCGAAAGATCCAATAAAAGATCTAAACAGATTCACAAAGGATCCGGCAAGATCCAGGGCATTACACTACATGGCCGGTCGAACACCTGTACCTTCGACCATGCTGGCCAATAGATTACTCTCCACCCCCATCAGCCCAAGAGCCCATCAGTTAGGGGTCCTACTGGCCCTAGTACTCCGGAGCCTTCCATCCCCGGGCCCAGTACCCCATCCCCAGCTCGGGCTATGACCGTTACATCGGGCCCAGGTGAGCCCTCGACTAGGAGGTTGATGATGATTAGCTCCCGGGAAATGGAGCGGGAGGCTAGTCGGGGCTGCCCTGTATTTGCTATTACGGTCCGTGAGGTCGAGAGAGACTCCGAGGGTGAGCTCCCACCCGATGTCATTCCTATTCTGCAGGAGTTCGCTGATATTTTTCCCGAGGAGCTTCCCGAGGGACTACCACCCATGCGGGATATTTAGCATGCTATCGACCTGATTCCGGGCTCTTCATTGCCCAATCTTCTTCATTATCGCATGAGTCCCACGGAACATGCCGAGCTAAAACCGCAGGTCGATGAGTTGATGCAGAGAGGGTCTGTTCGGGACAGCATGAGTCCATGTGCTGTTCCCGCATTACTCGCCCCAAAGAAGGATGGCACGTGGAGAATGTGCATTGATAGTCGTGCCATCAACAAAATCACTGTGAAGTACAAGGTTCCTATTCCTCGCTTAGATGATATGCTAGACATGATGGCCGGTGCCACTATCTTCTCGAAGATCGATCTTAAGAGTGGCTACCATCAGGTGAGGATTAGGCCAGGTGATGAGTGGAAGACCGCATTTAAGATCAAGGATGGTCTATATGAGTGGTTGGTTATGCCCTTTGGGTTAACCAATGCCCTTAGCACCTTCATGCGACTCATGACTCAGGTCCTTCGACCATTCATTGGAGTCTTTGTGGTAGTGTACTTTGATGATATTCTTATCTATAGTCGCACCACGGGGGACCACTTAGACCACCTTCGGCAGGTCTGTCTACTTCTTAGGCGAGAGCAGCTGTATGCGAACCCACAGAAGTGTGCCTTCATGACACCTCAGCTTACCTTCTTGGGTTTTATTGTGTCTAGTACCGGGGTCTCCGCTGATCCGGAGAAGGTCCGGGCCATTGTTGAGTGGCCGGAACCCCGTACGGTCCATGATGTCCGCAGCTTCCATGGCCTTGCGACGTTCTATCGTCGCTTCATCCACGGATTTAGCTCCGTCACCGCCCCGATCACGGATTGTATCCGGAAGGGCACATTCATGTGGACGAAGGCCGCAGCTGCTGCCTTCAAGGACATCAAGGAGCACATGACCCAGACACCTATCCTTCGATTGCCAGATTTCTCGAAGGTGTTTGAGGTCTCTTGTGATGCGTCGGGTGTTGGGATAGGAGGAGTGTTGAGTCAGGCGACCCACCCGGTCGCATATTTCAGTGAGAAGCTGAATGACGCGAAACTGCGATACTCCACTTATGATAAGGAATTCTACGCAGTTGTTCAGGCTCTTAGGCATTGGAGGCACTATCTATTACATCAGGAGTTTGTCTTATACTCCGATCATGAGGCTTTGAGGTGCCTCCATTCCCAAAAGAAGCTTAATGCGCGTCACAGCCGTTGGGTTGAGTATCTCCAGCAGTTCACATTTGTGCTAAAACATAAGGCTGGAGTGGAGAACAAGGTGGCCGATGCCTTGAGTCGGCGAGCGTGTTTGCTTACCACCATGAGTGCCGAGGTCATAGGGTTAGAGAAGATAAGAGAGGCCTATGTTGACTGTCCTGACTTCGGTCAGATTTATACCACTCTCCAGGCCGAACCCTCGAGAGACCTTGATGATTATGTGCTTCAGGAGGGTTACCTCTTTCGAGGAGGCAGGCTTTGTGTTCCCCGAACTTCGGTTCGAGATTTCTTAGCCTGGGAACTACATGCGGGAGGTCTAGCCGGCCACTTTGGTCGGAACAAGACTATCGAGGCTGTTGAGCATAGATTTTATTGGCCGAGCTTGAAGCGTGATGTTGCTCATATTGTGGCTCAGTGCCGTACATGTGCTACGGCCAAAATGAAGAAGCAAAGCTCGGGCCTTTATACACCTCTTCCCGTGCCTGATGCCCCGTGGCAGGATGTTAGCATGGATTTTATCTTGGGATTGCCACGTACCTCCAGGAAGCATGATTCGGTCTATGTGGTTGTTGACGATTCTCGAAGATGGCCCTTTTTATTCCCTGCTCGAAGACTTCGGATGCTTCGAGGGTAGCCCGCCTTTTCCTTACTCATGTGGTGTGCAAGTTCGGGTTGCCTCGTACCATAGTGTCTGACCGTGATGTTAGATTCACCAGTTATTTTTGGAAGACATTGTGGCATATGTTGGGTACTCACCTCAAGTTTTCCACTGCATATCATCCCCAGACAGATGGTCAGACCGAGGTGGTCAATAGGAGTCTGGGTGATCTTTTGAGGTGTCTTGTCAGGGACCGTGTAGGAGATTGGGATCTCATATTACCATTGGCAGAATTTGCATATAATGATTCGGTAAACAGGTCTACCGGTATGAGTCCATTCAAGATTGTCACAGGTTGGAGGCCTAGGAAGCCAGTGGATCTTGTTCCCATACCCATCCATGCACGAGTGTCGGAGTCTGCCGAGTCGTTTGCTAGGCATGTTAGGAGTCTGCATGACGACATCCGTCGTCACATTGAGGCCAGCAATGCACGGTATAAAGAGTTAGCCGATGCCCATCGACACCACCGTGAGTTCCAAGAGGGTGAATATGTCATGATCAGGGTAAGACCTGAACGGTTTCCCTCTGGAACCGTAAAGAAATTGCAAGCTCGCGGAGCCGGTCCATTTAGAGTGTTGAAACGCGTTGGATCCAATGCGTATGTTGTGGACCTGCCCGAGGAATATGGTATAAGCTCAACTTTCAATGTATCGGATCTAGTTGCCTATAGGGACCCAGCGGTGATCCCTAGTGAGCCATTTGAGCCATCTCCTCTCATTGAGAGTGATCCCACACCTGAGTGTCCACCACCAGCCCCTTTTCCACAGCAGCGAGAGCATATCGATCATATTCTGGATGAGCAGGTGACAGTTACCAGGAGTGGATCCTACCCGCGCTACCTAGTGCGTTGGAGAGGGCGACCCGCCACCGAGGATACTTGGATCACCCATGGAGAGTTGCAGCGGATCGATCCGGACCTACTGGAGCGGTACCAGAGTGATGCAGACCCTTACTCGACATGGTCGAGTTTCTCCCACCCGGGGAGAATTGGTGCGGACACCAGAGCACACGAGCGGCACGAGTCGGCGAGCCACCGGTACCGTATGCGGAGCACCACCCGGGCTACAGCGGCTTCCATCTGGCTCGGAGACAGCTTGGAGACTCCCCCCTGAGTCTCGATATTTATAGTTTATTGGGACTTTGTTTGTGTGTATTTTGTGTTTTATTCGGATTGTAATTTGGATTGTTAGAGGGGTTTATGTGTAAAATGGGACCACCTGGGTCCCGCGGGCCCCCCATCCCTTCTCCCATTGATCCACCTCATCTCTTGGGCCCATGTGGGGTCAGTCAACCCTCCATGGTGGGCTTCTAGAAGGGTTGGACCAAGGGGGGGATAAAGGGAGCAAAATTTCAAAATTGGATGCCTTAAAGTCAAGGGGGCGCCCCTAGCTTATTATAGTTTAATAGGATTTGAATTGTTATTTTATTTGATTCCAAATCACATGGGAGAAATAAAATTGAACTCCCTCTTTTACCCCTCCCCAACCTAGATCTAGGGTTAGTTGAAGTCTTTTTGTATTTCATATATATTCCTTGTATTTTCATTTGATTGGAATTAATGCCATAAAAATTCAAAAATTTGTTGGAGCTCCATAGCTTGGTGCGCCCTCCTCCTCTCTCCTCCCCCTTCTTGCAGCTGTGAAGGCTGCTTCCAGAGGTGTGAAGCCTCTCCTTCAAGTCTCTTCTGAGTGGGAAGCTCAGATCTATCGCTGCCGCCGCCATCGAGTCGCCGTCGCACCGCCACCGCCACCGTATCGAAGTTCTGCCTTCATCCAACAGTAGCCCCTTCCACGAATTTTAACTCTCGGATCTGAGATCCTCATGAGCTCAAACTTTCAGGGTAAGTTCCAGAGGTGTCCCCCAAATTCCATAAAATTTGGTTTGGCCTTTAGATTCCGATTTTCATTTTCCCATTTTCATCCAACTTTTCCTTCCAGATCTGCCAAGTTTCTGTCTACTGTGACAGCAACCCTGATCTTCCCAACTTCGACCCACTTTTTGATTTTTCCTGGAGCCCCCAATTTAACTGGAGGTTCTGTCTACCATCCCCTCCACCCACGAATTTTCGTGGAGTTTCAAAAGACCTACACCTATTTTCTAAAAATCACTTTTAGATACTTTTCAGTTCTGTTTGCCCCTACCCAGATCCGACCACCTTCCAGTATAAAATACTTTTCCCTACCCAAACCTCCACCAAATCAGTCATAAGAAATATTGACGTTTTCCTCTCTCTCCCCTCTACAATCTTCATGACAAGCTCGAGATCTGATTCGGAGATTTTTCCTGCGGTCAACGTCAACTCTCAGGAAACTCAGTTTCTGCCCAGTCAGCTCTAAAACTGAGAGCAGACCGGTTCTAAAATCGTCCATCAGAAGCACAGCTCCGGTGAATTTTTCTGAATCCCACAGGGTCGAAGGACTTTGAGAGAGCTTTCCAACGATACCTCTTGTGCGTCGATCTGACGTCGGGAGTGATCGCAACAACCGATCTCGCCGGATCGCGCGCCTGAAAACAGAAGCAACCAGTCCGTGGGCAGCAACTCCAATGCTTGGAGATCGGAGCCGATCGGCCTCCGACTGGCATTCCCGCCCGACCGCCTTCCAGGGAGGCACGTCACCAGGGGTCTCCATCACAGCGGGACCCACCCCATCAGACCCGGAGGACAGAGCGGTCCGTGGGCCCCACGAACCCGTAGATCGCGCCGTCCGGACAGCACTAAACGCGAGTTTCGGCACCGACAGAGTGACATCAAGATGCTGCCCGTCAACCCAATTCGCGTGACTCCCGGGCCCCACATGTGACCTATTACCTCCCTGCGTGGAGTGGGTCAAATTTTTGTACCACGGTAAAACTTTGTTAACTGGGAGTCCAGTTTTGGCCGGGGTTATCTTCCCCACGCCGGGTGCGTGGAGGTACGATCGTAACTCTCGGCATTACTTTGCTTAGCTAGTATATGGTCATATGCCGCTGTGAGAGCGTAGGATTCTAGCCCGTGAGTCCATGTCACCGCTGTGAGCGAGAGAGTGACCCGTCCCGTGGCTCGATCCGAGCACGGAAGTGAGTCGGACTACCCTTAACTCTGCCGGTTTCTCAACCGCGCACGATCCGCGTTTCCCTCGCTTGGGACGACGAGTGAGCTTGCGTTTCTGTTAGCGACGTATAGCCCATAGGAGCTCTTAGTGTCGGGCCTAATGTCTCTCCCATCGTATGTTGCTGGTCGTGTGTGCATTTAGAGTCCGAGGTCCATATCACTTAGAGTCGGTCCCCGTGTCCGTCCCGCATCAGAAGTTCTTCCATGATGATGACGAGGGCCAGGGCGATGGGGTTGCCTTGCCGAAGCCCCCGGGTAGACTTGAAAAAACCAGCAGTCATACCAATAAAGAGGACGGAAAACCAACAGTTTGCCTGCAGTATCGCCATATAGGATGTAAATCGAGTGGAGAAACCAAAGCGACGAAGTACAACAATTAAACAATCCCATTCAACTTGATCATAAGCCTTCATCATATCCAATTTGAGGATGATATTATGGCCCCTGGATTTCTTGCTAAGATCACCAACTAACTGTCTAGCCAGTGATACATTATCAATGATGAATCTCCCCTTCACGAAGGCCCCTTGCTCGTCAGAAATGATGAGCGGGAGAATGTCCGTGAGCCGATCAGAAAAGATCATGGAGATGATTTTATAGCAGAAGTTACACAAGCTGATCGGGCGAAAGTCGCCAAAGGAGGTAGGGCTAGCCACCTTGCTTCTTAATGTGGATAATGCTCCCCGACCTCCGTCGAGGTTTATTTTTCAGCAAATGTGGATCACCCATGAACAAATATTTTATGAGTTTTTTTATCATTTATGGTATTTTTTCTATCATTTTTGTAATTTTTATTATTATTGTTATACATGTTACACTAATTAATTATCATGTTTATGAGTTTTTTGTTTTCATAATTGTTTTATCCTTATTATACTGTCACATTTTTTATGAGTTCTTTGTCGTTTTCATAATTATCCTATTATTATACTGTTGCATTTATTAATTATCATTTTTATAGTTTTTCTTCTTTTTCCTTCTTTTTTTTCTCTTTTTTGGTTCATCTTCCGTATGTTCAAGCATGGGTGATAAGTAAATGACAATGGTGATAAATATATGACATGAGTGACAAATGGCCTGTTAAGGGTGACAAATAGATGCTTTGGGTGACAAATAAATGTTTTGGGTGACAAATAGATGACAGGGACAACAAATGACTTGTTAAGGGTGACAAATATATGCTTTGGGCGACAAATAGATGCTTTGAGTGACAAATAGACGCTAAGGGTGACAAATTGATGCTTTGGGGTGACAAATTGATGTTTTGGGGTGACAAATAGATCATATGGATGACAAATGAGTTCTAAGGGTGACATATAACTTCTAGGGGTGAAAAATAGACGATTTGGGCTAACAAATGCACAACAGTGGTGACAAATAGATAGATAAGGGTGAAAAATAGATGGTTTAGCTAACAACTACAAAACAGTTGTGACAAATGGGTATCAGGGGTAACATATAGATGACAGAGGTGGGCTGGGTCGACTCCATGCCAAGATGGAGTCGACTCCACCTGCACCGGACGCCTTTTTTTTAAAAAATTTTTGACAGAAATTTTCGACGTATTTTCGACCAACTTATAATCCGTCAGAAATAATATGACACATTTACAACAAATGTGACAAATAACTTACTAAGGGTGACAAATAGGTCACCAAGGGTGACAACCAGGCTGGTACAGTGGCAAATAGGTTTCTGACGAAAAATTTTTAAGTCGAAAATACGTCAAAAATTTCTGATGTATTTCTAACCAACTTTTAATCCGTCGGAAATAATATGGCACATTTACAACAAAGGTGACAAATAACTTGCTAAGGGTGACAAATAGGTCGTCAAGGGTGACAAACAGATTGGTAAAAGTGACAAATATGTTTCCGATAGAAAATTTTTAAGTCAAAAATACGTCAAAAATTTCTCCTTGCTAGTTATTTGTCAGCTCTCTTGCCCTTTGTTTTGCACTCCTTTTCTTCTCTTGTCTTGGTGCTGGAACAAGCTCGTGAATATCCCATTGAAGAAGCTTGATCGAAAGAGTACTGCTCCTACTGGTAATTCATCCTGCTGGACTGCTGGCATGTGCTACGGAAGTTTGTTGATTTCTTGCATGTTATGACTGCATATGGCGTACCCCCACTGCACTGATCGTTCTGCTAGCTTGTTCATGCTAGCATACGATATTTGATTCTGCTTGATAAACACCATACTCTCCATTTGAATTTTGCTGAGCCTTGATGAGCTGCTGCTACCATGGTTGAAGACCTTGAGCTGCTGATTAACATGGACTGGACTTCAGAAAAAAGATGATGCCGCTTCTGCTCAAACCCATCACTATGAAGACCATTAGAACTGGAGATTAATTTCTTCCTTTGATCTTGAAGGGGGTTAACCAGTGTCGTCCAATGCTTAAGGAAGCTCCAGAATCAAGATAGTAGGGTTGGGAAACCCATACACGGTTAATTCCAATGAACAATCTTGACTGCTCTTCATGTGTCACGGCTAGGAGCCATTTTTCACTACTAACAACTATTTTTCACCGCTATCGGCTATTTGTCACTCAAGACGAGCTATTTGTCACCCTTATTCATCAATAGCCGTCGCCTTTGTCTTCAGTTCTTCTTTTTCCAGCTTCAACGAGACTGGAGTCGACTCCATAAGCATTTTGAGTCGACTCTCCTTCTACGATTTCTCATGATTGTACTCTGTCTTCTATTTTTCAGCTCTATCACCCATTTGTCTCCCTTGGACACCTATTTGTCACCACTAATCTTCATTTTTCAGCCTTATTCACATGTATCTCGTGCTGACTTCAGTTGCCCGCTTTTCTTGAAGGTGTATCCTTGCTGCGTCGACTCCATGGACTGATGGAGTCGACTCTTCTTCTACACATTCCATGCTTTTAGCTCCGTTGTATACATTTCAGCCTCATGAGCTATTTTTCACCCGGGTAGACCTATTTGTCATCCTTAATTGGTATTTGTTATCGCTATTCGATATTTGTCTGCCTTGATGCCATAGCGGGGGTTCCTTAGCAGCGTCAACTCCATTTCAGCATGGAGTCAACTCCATTGCTTACAAGCCTGATCTAAGGACTTCTTCAGCCCGTCCTTGAGACATGTTGAGATATGACTGCTTCCATGATGAAGTCTCCACTGTGCATATGAAATCCATTTCATCAAAACTCCATTAATACTGCATCATTACTTGAGAAATTGCTTTGGAGTAAGCTCCAGTTGTACTTGGAGTTGACTCGCCTTCTTCAACCTCTTGATTTGCTTGACTAAAAACTGAACATATGGGCTTGCTCAACTAACCAATCACATCAAAGCCTCTAAGATTGAAAGGCTTTCAGAACTTTCAGAAATAATTTGACACATTTACAACAAAGGTGATAAATAGATTGCTAAAGGTGACAAATATGTCGCCAAGGGTGACAAACAAGTTGGTACCCGTGACAAATAGGTTTTCGACGAAAAATTTTTAAGTCGGAAATACGTCAAGAATTTCTGACATATTTTCGACAAACTTATATTCCGTCGGAAAAAATTCCACACATAACGGCAAATAGGATGGTATGGGTGATAAATGGATTTCCGACGGAAATTTTTTTAGTCAGAAATTTTCGACGTTTTTTCGACCAACATATAATCCGTCAGAAATAATGTGACACATTTAAAACAAAGGTGACAAATAGCTTGATAAGGGTGACAAATAGGTCGCCAAGGGTGACAAACAGGTTGGTAACAGTGACAAATAGGTTTTCGACGGAAAATTTTTAAGTCCAAAATACGTCGAAAATTTTCGATGTATTTTCGACCAACATATAATCCGTCGGAAATAATGTAACACATTTACAACAAAGGTGATAAATAGCTTGCTAAGGGTGACAAATAGGTCGCCACAGGTGACAAACAAGTTGGTAACAGTGACAAATAAGTTTTCGACGAAAAATTTTTAAGTCGGAAATACGTCAGAAATTTTCGACGTATTTTCGACAAACTTATATTCCGTCGGAAAAAATTCCACACATAACGACAAATAGGATGATACGGGTGACAAATAGATTTTCGGCGAAAATTTTTTTAGTCAAAAATAGGTCAAAAATTTTTGACGTTTTTTCGACTAACATATAATCCGTCGAAAATAATATGACACATTTACAACAAAAGTGACAAATAGCTTGATAAGGGTGACAAATAGGCCGCCAATGGTGACAAACAGGTTGATAACGGTGACAAATAAGTTTCCGACGGAAAATTTTTAAGTCGAAAATACGTCATAAATTTTTGACATATTTCCGACCAACATATAATACGTTGGAAATAATTTGACACATTTACAACAAAGGTGATAAATAGCTTGCTAAGGGTGACAAATAGGTCGCCAAGGGTGACAAACAAATTGGTAACGGTGACAAATAGGTTTCCGACGGAAAATTTTTAAGTCAGAGATCCGACGTATTTCCGACAAACTTATATTCTGTCGGAAAAAATTCCACACATAACGACAAATGGGATGGTATGGGTGACAAATAGATTTCCGACGGAAAATTTTTTAGTCGAAAATAGGTCGGAAATTTTTGACGTTTTTTCGACGAACATATAATTCGTCGGAAATAATTTGACACATTTACGTCAAAGGTGACAAATAGCTTGCTAAGGGTGACAAATAGGTCGTCAAGGGTGACAAACAGGTTGGTAACGGTGATAAATATGTTTCCGACGAAAAATTTTTAAGTCAGAAATCCGTCGAAATTTTTTGACTTATTTCTGACCAACTTATAATCCGTCGGAAATAATATGACACATGCATATCAAAGGTGACAAATACCTTGCTAAGGTTGACAAATAGATCGTCAAGAGTGACAAATAGGTTGCTAAGGGTGATAAATATCTTCCGATGGATTTTCGACCAAATTACTTCCGTCGAAAATAAATTGACACATAGCGACAAATTGGTGACAAATAGCTTACTAAGGATGACAAATAGGTTGGTAAGGGTGACAAATAGATTTCCGATGGATAATTTTCAGTCAGAAATACGTCAAAAATAATTTATTTAATTAATGAATATAGTTAATTATAATTTTTATTTTTATTTATTATATTTAATATTTAATATTTATATTTAAATTAAATTAAATATTATAGAGATTTTCGACGGATACATAGTGTCGGAAATAAGTCAGACATTTCCGATGGATTTCTGACGTATTTGCGACTGAAAATTATTCCGTCGGAAACTAATGAAATAATTTTTCACCCTTCCTGTAATTAATTAATTAATATTTCAGGTGTTTTTGACGGATAAATATTGGTCGGAAATATGTCTGAAATGTTCGACGTATTACAAGTTAGTCAGAAATACGTCGAAACTTTTTGACGTATTTCCCACCATATTTTATTCCGTCAGAAACGGTTCATAAATATCAACCCAAACTTGTCCTTTAGGGTTTTTCGACAAAATTTAATTCTATCAGAAATACTTCAGAAAGTTTCGACGGATTTCCGACCAAATTTTTGTCCGTCGAAAATTTCTGAAGTATTTCCGACAAAATAAATATGTCAGAAATAGGTCAGTAATTATCGACTGATTTTCGACAGAATATTTTTCGTCAGAAAATAAAAAGTTTCCGACGTATTTTCGACGAATTTTTTCCCGTCGAAAAATTCTGTCGGTGTTCCCGATTTTTCTTGTAGTGCCCCCTCCCCCACCCAGGGCCGGCTAGGGGAGATCCGGAGGGTGCCGCATGGTGAAACCCCCTCCCTGTCCCTTCTGCGAGAACCCTCTCCCCAAGCTAGAACGTCCTCTCCCTAGCCCGAACCCTCTGGACGATCATGGCGGTCTTGATGGAGCCCTGGGAGACTAGGGCACCACCGCCTGTTTGACCCCGAGGTCGACTTGGGTTGGACCTCCCAACAGAGGACCACGAACTTAAGGGAAGAAGAGGAGCCCCCCTCATCCTCGTTAGACAAGATCGAGCGGAGGTCGGAGATGTAGGCATGGGGGGCGGCATGGATGAGGCTAAGGGTGGAGGAGTGGCCATGCGGGTCCAGCACTTATGCTAGGATGTTGGGTTGGCGACGAGCATGGGTAGCAGTGCAAGATGGAAAGCCTCTCGTCGACGAGCCTACAACCGGAGGCATTCCAAGGGGTGCGGGTCATCGTGTGTGGACCCGTCATCGTGCCCCTACCTCGAATAGGGTTTCTACTCGAGAAAAAGAGAGAGATAGATAGATAGATCGATAGATAGATAGATAGATCGATAGATAGATAGAGAGAGAGAGAGAGAGAGAATGCTAACCAGGGGTAAGTTAGTCATTCTACTCTTTAACTCACATTTTACTTAGGTTAAGTACACTAGAGTTACGAGGAGAGTATAACCGTAACATTTCAAGGAATATGGAGGGTATTCATGATAATAGGTCTAAATAAAATGTAAATACGGCAAAAGAGATCTTTACCGGGTATAACTGCAAAAGACCCAATAGCATATTTCCATTTCTTATCTTATATAACATGACATTCAAATTCTGACCAACGGGGCTCAGTGCGCCGCGGCGCAAAAGAGTCCTCCATTCCACGGCATCCGGTCCCTTTCTTCAACCCCGGCCCCTCCCTCCCTGTTCCATGCCTCTTCCCAGGCGCGTCGCAGCCACCATTTGTGTTTCTTCCTCCCTCTGCCCAACATTTTGGAAGCTTCTGCTGCGCTTCTTCCACCTGCTTTGTCTTCGTCCAACCCCTCCCCCTCCCCCCCCCCGCGTCGGCAGCCGCTGGCGTTGAAAGGGTTGCCCCCAGTTCTCTCGTTGACGGGGAAGACCGGGCCTTCCGACCAGTTCCCTCTTTTAAAGAGGTGCCTCCTTTCTGTGGTTTACTTGATCGGAGGAATCCAACCCAGAGCGGCAGCTGGGATTCGCCCTTCTTCTCCTCCGCTGCCACTCCCTTCCTCGTGTTCTGGTCGTGCTAAGGATTGGGATCTCCGGTCCGTCGGATTCTCCTCTTGGGTGGTCGCGGAGGGCGAGGGAGGGTGCAGCCATGGATCCGGTGAAGAAGCCTGCGGTGTCGAATATGGGGGCGTGGGCCATAAACGTTGTGAGCTCCGTGGGCATCATCATGGCCAACAAGCAGCTCATGTCCTCCGGCGGTTACGGTTTCAGCTTCGGTATCATCTCTCTCTCTCTCATCGCCCTCTGTGTATGTGTTATGAGAGTCAAATACTTACAAATAATCCAAATTCTGTGAAGAGCAGCATAGAGTTGTTGCCAGACAGGCTAATTGAATAAACCCATTTACTGGAACCACACTTTTCTTACAATTCCGCTTATATGTGTTTAAATAATGTCGACACTTTGTTAAGAATAGCGTGGATCTGTTACCATGAAGCATACGAGATTAACCCATTTTCTGAAACTGCAGTTTCGTTATGATTCCACTTACATCAATTCAATTAAATTTGAATTTTTTTGGAATGGTTGACAACACCATCTGACATCTCTTCCATTGATGAATTTTGTTGGCTGTGCAGCTACAACGTTGACTGCATTCCATTTCACAGTTACGGGCCTCGTTGGGTGGATCTCGAACAAGGCTGGGTACTCTGCATCGAAGCAGGTGCCCCTGTGGGAGCTCTTATGGTTCTCCATTGTTGCCGATATGTCGATAACTGGGATGAATTTTAGTCTAATGCTAAACTCTGTTGGGTTTTATCAGGTATATTTCTTTGCACATACTTTGCATGCTTCCCTGCAATTGAGGTATGATGTGGTGGTTCCTTTCTGCTAATTTGGATTTTCATGTTCAAATTATGTAGATTTCAAAATTGAGCATGATACCGGTTGTATGTGTCATGGAGTGGATGCTGCATAACAAGCACTACTCGACAAGGGTGATCATGTCTGTGTTTGTTGTGGCCTTTGGTGTTGGTGTATGCACGGTGACTGATATGGAAATTAATGCAAAGGGTTTCCTCTGTGCCTGTGTGGCCATCCTGTGCACTTCCCTACAGCAGATTGTAAGTACAAATATTTTCGGAAGCTCATTTCTTTGTTTGTCTTCTTTACGATCCCAAAAAATTTACTGGCATTGTTGTATAGATAGCAGGATATTATGAATCGAAATTTGACTTGAACACAGGCAGGGCTCAACAATCAACATATGTCAAGGCTTAACTGAGATACAAACCAAATAATTTATAAGTTTATGTTGCTTGTACTATAAAACAGTTATTTGTTGTCTTAGGTTCTTTTACTTAATACAAATTCATGGGAACCTAATTTTTTGAAAATTATGCATTGTGCATCTTTTCTCGGAGCATGGCAAAGCCATTTGCTGAGATTTATATTTGAGCTATTCTATAAGACAAAGCCACTTGCTGTGATTTATATTTTAGCTATCCCCCTATTATGTGTTTCATGGAGATACTGAAATTCAGAAAACCACTATCCCCTTTCAGCATCCTTATGGTATCTCTTGTGGACTCACTCATCCTGACAGAATTTTGTTGGTTTAAAGCATCCAATGTTTGTGGAAATGCTGTTTGAATAATCAGTAATTGTAGTCATTTATATTCTTAAAATTAATATGGCGTTCCTGAACTAGTATTACATTAAATGCTAACCTATTAGTTTATGTTTCCTGTTTCGTCACAATCTAACTCCATTTCCTCATCCATTGAAACCATGCATGTTCTTCATTCATCTTTAACTTGTCTCAACTAATTCATTATTCTGGTAGATTTTCTAGAACTCAAATCTTGGCATCGGTAAACAGTTACTGGTGGTTGCCCCAACCTGTATTTATTAATCAAATACAATGCAAGTTCTGGACTTGTAGTCCAGACTCCAGCATTTGTTATGAACACTTGGTATTTGCTATAAGCCTTTCCTTGCATTATATTGTAAAAAACTCCCCTTGCTCTTATTCTTACACTCTGGTTGTCAAAGGCCATCAGCATGGCATTGCAAAACAAAGGGAAAAAAAATTATGAAGTACTGAAAATGGCATTGTCTTTCCTTTTTAGAACTCTGTTATCCCTTCATGCCTTTGGCTTCTTGTTTCTTTTAAAATTGCCACTGGATGCAACATACAAGAATACACCTCTATTTAATATTCCATTCCTTCTAGTGCAAACTCTAACTCCCCTGCTGCTGTTGCAGACAATTGGCTCATTTCAGAAAAAGTACAACATTGGATCTTTTGAGCTCTTGAGCAAGACTGCACCGATCCAGGCTGCTTCTCTTCTTCTGTTTGGGCCATTTGTGGACTACTACCTAAGTGGACGCTTCATTTTAAACTATAAGCTCTCTTCTGGGGTCATTGTGAGTTATCTTGACCTTTCACATATGCTGATCATTAGACAAAACGAACATGCATTTTTCTTGTCTCATTTGGTATTTAATACCATAAAGAGTGCAAAGTATTTCTTGTTCGAGAAACCCAGATTCATCATTGTTTTTTAATTGATTGTTGGATTAAAATAACATGCATTGGTGTTTGACAAGTTTCGTATCTCAATTAACATTTAGTATGATAGAAGTAAAGAAAATGTTTCATGTGTGACAAACCCAGTGGGATGCAGTTGTGTATCATGCTGTCCATAAGGCCTTTCAAGTATTTCTTGATTACAAATATGAAACAGAGTTGGAATCAGGTACACATCCAGTGGCAATGCAAGATTGTTGTTACCAGCTCCAAAATCTCCCGAAATGCTTTTAAATCTCAAATTGAAACTATTAAACTTTTCTATTGTCTTTGTACTGCATGTGAGCAAAAAGGAGCCTCATATATTCACGCATCAAGAATATGGCATGTTGCACTAAGCAGTCCAATTTTGTGCACTTTGTCAAGAAAAGATATGAGTCAAATTGTTTTCATTCTTGATATATAGGTCATTTAAGGACAGAAACTTCAATTAGTGATTGTTATGATTATTATGCCTTCACGAGTACTTCTGTATAGTCTTCTGATAGTTTGTAATTGTTATGGGCATATGTTTAAATGTTTAATTGATTATACTCTCCTAATCTGTTGTTGTTTCAGTTGTTGCAATTATCTTTTAACCATGCTTCATTTTCTCCCTTTGTCATTTATGCAGTTCTTCATCCTGCTCTCATGCTCCCTCGCAGTCTTCTGCAACATGAGCCAGTACATGTGCATTGGGCGCTTCTCTGCCACATCATTCCAAGTTCTTGGTCACATGAAGACGGTCTGTGTGTTGATATTGGGGTGGATACTGTTCGACTCAGCCCTCACGGTCAAGAACATACTTGGCATGATGCTGGCTGTGATGGGAATGATAATTTACAGCTGGGCTGTGGAGGCAGACAAGCATGTGACGGCCTCCATTCTTCCTCTCAAAGGCGATACCCGCATTGAAGAGGATGTGAAGCTCTTGAAAGACCGACTAAATGGTCTTGCAGATGCCAAGCTTGAACTGGGGCAAACAAAAAGCTGATTCTTCCTTCAATTTTGATTCCCTCTCTCCCCCA
The DNA here is from genome assembly GCA_022559845.1 of Amorphophallus konjac. Classification (NCBI taxonomy): domain Eukaryota; kingdom Viridiplantae; phylum Streptophyta; class Magnoliopsida; order Alismatales; family Araceae; genus Amorphophallus; species Amorphophallus konjac. Next base: position 103,209,027 of record CM040121.1, read on the forward strand.
CCTTATTTCTTGGGGTAGGTTTTGTTTGCATACGTTGGCATGCATGTACCCCGTAATTCATTATTCTTTCTTTTTTCTGAAATATTATGGTACCACATTTTTTTTTGCCATCTTGATTAGGAGCCGTCTATCCACATGATCAGATGGTGTCTGATCACTTGATTGGATAGTTCTATTAAATGTCTTAATTAGACGAAAAAAGGAATATGTCAAAGGTGCCTCTACATATGCACCCATGTTGAAATCAGAACTGTATATTTATCATTACAACAAATGCATTTTTCATGTTCATCCTTGTTGCATGGGAAAATGCGCCTAAAATTCCCACGTCAGACATTTCGAAGATGCTCTAGTTAACCCTTAACTGAAAGGTCATGAAAGGCTAAGATGTATCTTGAAAAAGGATTAGTGGATGACTTTGTCTACTAGAGCTGCAAAAGGAATCTGCAGTGTGTGAAAGCAAGGAGTAAGCTTCTGTGGGAACTTGAAATGGTATATATGCACACGCATCAAAGTCAACAAGAAGTACGTCAATGTTTTTAATGGGGCGCCAATCATGAATTTTAAATTTACAATGCCCTTTTTCTATTGGACTATTAATCTTGATATCAATATTTTTAGAGTATATAATATTAATATCAACGTAGAAAGAGTGTCAAGGATGGCTATTGAGGAAGAATAATAAAATCAAAATGTAAGAGGAGAGAGTATGTTACTTTGAACTCTCGATGTCAGAATTGTATCATTTTTAAAATAGATTTATATTTATATTAAATTTGGCATACTACTATACTCTTTTAAGTTTTAACACAATACTATTGAAATTGATACAGCACAACCCAACACTGTCTATCAATAACCATATTATCCAACAATTCTTATTGATATTAGGTGTATGATATTGCAACCAAACACACCCTAAAACATTCACTCCATCTACTAGCTAGGGGGTGCCAACGGGTCGAGGGTTTCCCATTTTGGACTTAAATTTGGTCATTTAAATTGAGTTGAAACTCGACGAGAACCTGATTAAGTTTAGAAAGCGATCATTTCAAGATCGTCTGACTTAAGACACTCCACGAGTCTGAGGTTACCCCATGTACTCAACGAGTCCATAACAAAATCAGTTTATGACGAAATTTTAAACTTTATTTTTATATGGATTGGACTCAATTTATAAGTGTCCAGCCCACTCGATCCAAAGCATAAAAGAAGGACCCAGCCAAATTTCATGCGGCTGGCGCCCAACTGCAGGCTGAACCAGGGATGAAGTGTAAGAGGAAGTCCACTTTATTTGGAACTTATCTCAAGATTATTCTTATTTTAGTTTAAATTTAAGTCTTTTACTTTAACGAGAGCAGATTTAGATAATCTATTTAAAAGTAACTTACTCTGACTTAAGTCGGATTAACCTATCCCACCTCCACAGGTGGGATAATTTAATCTAGTGTCGTGCCAAAGTAAAAAAAGTATAAAAGTGGATAAAATAACTTCACTTAAATTTAATCAGATTATCTTTAATCTCAAAACAAAGCGGTGCTTAAACTTCTTCCACTCTGAGCATATGCTCCCAGCATCTGCAGTCTGTGTGACGGACACCAGGCCCTGGTTGTTTGTAAGATAGGGATAAACCTTACCAAATGGGTTAGCACAGGATAACTTGGGATAAGTTAGTGTGTTTTTTCTTTTTTTGGTGGGTCATGGGTTAACCTTGAGTGGCAACCCCTCTACGAAGTGCTTTATTTGGAGATTGGGTTAACCTTGAGTGACAAAAGTGACGGTACTTCTTTTTATTAGATATTAAATGTCATCAGTACCTTTTTTTTCAAATAAAAAAGAAGGCACATTTGAGCTAACAAGGCATTCAGTGAAAAAGTACATCCAACGCCCAGCCCAGAATCGGGAACGTTGATTTATGAACCCAAGATTAAGTCAATTTGTCCCAGAATAAACTATTCCGACTACCAAGGCACATGTTACACAACCCAGGTTATCTCTGGGTTGAAACGGGATAACATGCAAACAAAGTGCTGTCAAGTGGCTTTAATCCAAAGGCTAAGCCACTTGACCTAAAAGATTAAAGAAACTTGCAAAATTATGTTGAAACTTATTTTTTAAAATATATATTGATAATTTTTAGACTGGTGTTGGCCTACAGTAGGGGGCGGGGTGCATGGAACTTCACACCTTAAAGGGCATGCTTGGTATCGGGTTAAGATGGGGTTACCCCGTTTCAACCCCATTCTCCATTTGGTGAGTCAAACAATAGTGAGAATATCCCGAGTTAAAGAGAATAGGCTTAACTTCAAAAACGGGGTTAATTCAGAGATAACTCATTCCAACAAAAAGTTGGAATGAGTTATCCCTCTCCCCAACCTCATTTTCTCTCTATTCACCCTTCTCTCTCCATTCACCCCGATTCACTCATAATTAATAATAAAATTAATTCAACAATATTTTTATTATTAAAAATCAAGATTATCAATTAAAATTAATTGGGTTCATCATTAGTCATAATCATGATCGTTAATATTAATTAATTATCTAAGTGATAAGTATGAGCCTTAAGTTGAAGATTTGAAAAAATTATCTAAGTCTTTTTAATTCCAACCAAACAAAGAACATTATGTCTTGTAACCCACGATAAGAAGGGTAAAATAGTCTATTTGTAATACTTATTCTCATTCGTATCCTTATTTTTTATCAAACGAATAATAGGGATATTGACATCCTTGTCCATTCGCACACCAAACGCACGTGAGAATAAGAATATTGATAAATTAACTCAGAATGACTTACGCCTATTCTCATCATAATTTATTCCAATACCAAACATAACCGAAGCTCGCCGAGCGTAAATCATTGGTATCTTTTGAGATGGAGAAAAAAGGATAAGGATAAATCACATCGATTTAAGAACCACACAAGATTTTATCATGGTTCTATCTATCCCCTAACTGACATATATTTTTCGATAGATATTTTTTATTTTTATTTTTCTTTTTTATTGGATAACCTTCATTTACTCCTTGGGCAACTCTTTTAGCATAATTTGGTAAATGGTTAACCCGAGATACATTGCCCCGAATTAACTCAGATTTTTTGGTTTTTTGTTTTTGGGCCTGCACTCCTCTAGGACACTGGCGGCCCACCGTTGAGCTTTTATTAATTAAATGAAACATTCAGGGCCACTTTGGTAACATGTTAAATTAGGTTAGGGTGGGTTAACTGGGGTCAGATGAGTTACTCCTTGTTTGATAATTTTTTTCTTAACCCGAGTCGGACAGGGTTAAAGTGGATTAACTCATTCCTAAGAAATAGGTGGAATGAGTTAATCCACCCGGGTTAGGATTAGGAGTGGGGTGGACTAACCCGGGTAAACCACCCGCCCTAACCTAAGCCATTATCAAAGTGGCCCTCAGTGTACAGCAAAGGGGACTCCCCACCTTACTCCGTTGGTGATGCACAATTAGGTTCAAGACAAATAAAAATTCACCCTTCAAATACATTATAGAACAAGTCAAATAGTTGAGCATTCTGAGTGAGTGCCACTGGTATGAAATAAAAAATAATAAAAAAATTACATCCGTTCAATCGGAAGCAAAATGTTATCCCACCACGGGAGCATGCACCAAGGAGGTTTTTCATGACCATTTCAACCAGAAGAACCTTAAATAAGCCTCTCTTTGGCAATGACCTAATCTTATCTCAGATTAAAGAGGAGTGAGTTGACTTAACTCACTTCTGTTTTATTTTAATTTGATAATAAATGAGTTAAATTATCTCACCTAATGAGATGTGATAAGTTAATCTGGATTAACTCACGTTAACTCGAATTTACTAAGTTAATCTGGATTAACTCACGTTAACTCGAATTTATTAAATTTACTCTTGTCAAAGTAAAACGAGATAAATTTAGAATTAAATAGACTTATCCCTATAATAAGCCCGAAACAAGAACCGAGAGTAAGAGCAGATCGTGTCAATTGGAATGCGGTTCACTTCTGCCGAGCGCAGTCCATCAGCCATAGTTCCTGTTGCTAGCCGCCATTTGCAGCATCTTCTGCCCAGCCTGTCTAGTCTCCACTCGTGAGGTCCAGTCGCAACCGACGTCGCCTCCCTCCTGTTTGCCGCGATCATGAGGTCGCTCGCCCTCCTGATCACGCGACCTCATCTGCGAAGCCCAGCTGACACCTGCGACTGTGAAGCCCAGGTGCGACACCGAGGCCTTGCCCGCGCTTGCACCTCCGGCTTTGGCAAGAACCGTGCGCGACCAAAGTTCTGCCACCGTGCTCCACAGTTCGCCCCACGGCCAGCTGCTCCAGAGTTTCATCATCTGGTCGCCCCTCGACACTCCCGCTCAGATCCATCGTATGCCCACGATCTGATTTGCATAATCCTTTTCTACTCTTACCATTATTTTATCTCACTAAGATGGCCAGCAATATAGTTCGATGCAATTATTGTCATTGTCTCAAACACATGCATGAAATATAATTATTCGTACACAAAGAACAAATCTCATCAAAAGTTCCTAACCCTGAGATGAGTTACTGCTGCAGCTGCTCCCTCCGATTCTGAGTCTGGTGATGTGGCCTACTACAATGCCGGAAAAGTCCAAGAATTTTTCAACAAGGCCCTATCTACAATTTGTAACTCCCCTGCCTTTGCTTTGTCTGCCACCTCGGGTACCTCCACTTGATTCATTCAATCGGGTGCCTCTAATCAATGTCTTTTGATTCCACCATCTATTCTCGTTTCACTCCACGTTCTCAACCTCCATTAATTCATACTGCTAATGGCTCTGCCTTATAAGTTCATAGTCTTGAAAATGTTCAAATATCTCAAAATATTTATGTTCCATTTGTCTATTATATTCCTAACATCTCAATGAACTTGCTATTTGTTGGTCAGTTATGTGACTCTTGCTACTCTATTCTTTTTACACCCTCTGGTTGCCCTGAGCAGGATCTAAAAATTGGGATGACAATCCGTAAGGTTGGCATACTCTTTGAATTTTAGAATTCACGATAGACGATGAATTAGATGATATTTTATCTAAAAATAAAATAACAAAAATTACAATAGATGTAATATCATCAAATAAGATTACAAATAGACGAAGTGCTAGATGATACATCATCTAAGTGAATAATGACAAAATTAACGATAGACGATATCTTATCTAATATAAAAAGTGATTAGAATATTTAGACGAATAGATAGACGATGTTTCGCCTACTCATTAAAATAAGATAAAATTCATTGGCTTAATTTTATTGAGCGATATATAATAACACTTTTGACTTGTTGACCACACTAAAAGATAAGATATACCGTAAGGCGCCTAGACAACACTTAAGCTCTCCACATTATTTAATACCTTCTTTTTTCATCATGGAAGCTAATTAACGTATAGCATTGGACAGTCAAAGCAACTTTGTGGCTACATTAAATGCGTAGTTTCTGTAAAGATACTCTTTAGTTTCCAACACATATAAAATACATTTCACAATATCACAAGACATATGTTATGTGCAAAATTGACATTACTTATTGCATACTTTCTACACTGTCTGAAATTTGAATTTACCTACCTTATCTCATGTCCCTACTTAGAGAGAATATTTTTAACATTGTTTCAGATTTACAGACGACAGCAACCAGTAGCAGAATGCACAAGAGAAGAAAGTGTATAGACTGCTGTACCTCCGATAGCAATAGAAGATTTGGTTCACCTACCACCTTGTAGATAGAAGGGTAACAATCACTCTGATCTATCGAACGTTATGACTGGGATCCGACCATTGAGAGATTAATGTATCTAACGGATACAATGAAGTCTGGAGTTATACATAGCCTGGACTTGAAGAACAATAGAACTACCAACGAACACAACGACTATACGAGTAATTCTTCAAGCGTCTTCTTGCATTCAAAGCGATCCCAGAGTTCTACTTCCTATGCACTCACGTCTACTAAGGACTTTATCATGCTGATAGTTCCATCCTTGACGTCTTTTGTCCTGAGAAGTATTTAAGAGGAGGATATCGTTATGTAACAACACTCTACCACTACACCAAAGGGGACCTTTACCTATGGCACTTACCTATGGTTCTGTAAGTCGTAGGTATAGACTAGGCTATACCTACAGTTTTATGAGTTTATATATTACCTATGGTCGATGTCATAGGTAATAGGGGTACCTTACCTATGGCTTGGTAGTAGGCCTGTCAACGGATACGGATATTATCCGGATCCGCTTCGATTCGTATTCATTTTTTCGGACACGGATAATATCTGAATTTGAATCGGAGCGGATACGGATATTATAATATTCGCTTCGAAAAATATCAGTCCGTAATATTATATATCATATAATACATATTTTTAAATAATATATTATAAAATAAATGATATTATAGAGAAATTTAGATATTTTATAGTTGTATTTTAATTTAAAATTTATTTTATATATTTTTGACATTTTATAATTATATTTTATATACTTTTAATATTTTATAATTATATTTATATACTTTTAAATTTGAATCGGATAATTCGGATTTTAAAACGGAGCAGATACGGATAGTCAGATATTCGCTTCGTATCCGAGTCAAATCGGAGCGGATCAAAATCGGATAATTCGAATCGGAAAACGGAGCGGATACGGATAGTCATATATTCGCTTCGTATCCGCTCCGTTGACAGGCCTACTTGGTAGTTCCGTAGGAATCGATAAATAGATTGAACTACCTATGGACAATGTAGTAGGTAAGTGATATATTATACCTATGGTTCGCTTGAGCGGTAGGAATGAATAACTATACATCACATACCTACCAAGAATGTCGTAGCCTACTGTTTGATAACGTCGTAGGAATAGATAATCATGCTACATTACCTACGGTCTGTGTCGTAAGTATGTGATACAACATACTTACTGTTAATTATGTTGTAGAAATATTTTTTATTTTTAAATAGTAACTACAGTCAATGTCGTATGTAAGTTATAATTTATACTTACAGTTTGATAGTGTAGTAAGAATAGATAGTCATATGAAATTGCTTACAATATGAGTCGTAGGTACGTGAAGTAACATACCTACTGTTTAATTATGTCGTAGGAATAATTTTTATTTTTATATAGTACCTACGGTCCATGTCGTAGGTAAGTATAAAATTTTTTGGTGTCAGTAACGAAGCTTCCCGTGTGCCTCTCCAAAACCGTAAGTCCTCTTTCCTTCCCCTCCGTTGCTTTACTCCCCATTCATTGTAAACCCTCTTTCCTCTCCCTCTGCCGCCATAAATTCTCTTTTCTCTCCTATGTTGTAAACCCTCTTTCCTCCCCCTCTGTCCTCCCTCTTCGCTGCCGTAAACTCTCTTTCCTCCCCCTCTATCCCCCCCCTTCACTGTCGTAAATTCTCTTTCCTCCCCCTCTGCCGCTTTACTCCCCTTTTGCCTCACTATAAAAAAATAGATCTGTAGCGACCAAATCATTAGCGACCACTTAAAAGTGGTAGCAGAAAAGGTATATAGCGACCAAAATAGTTCACTAGTTGCTAATGACGTGGTCTATAGCTATCAACATAATATTGGTCTCTAAATGACAATAGTGGCGACCATTCTATGATTGGTTGCTATGTGTAGTTACTAATGTATCATCCAGATCATCGTGTATGTCAATAACGACCAAAAAATAGTCACTATAAAATTTACATTAGCAACAATATATTAATTGATCGCTAAATCTTAAAAAGAACTAGCGACCAATGTGGGATGGGCCGCAAATGTCATCAAAATAAACAGTGACCGATATGTAGTCATTGATTATTCATTATAACGACAAGTTTTTATTTTTGGTCGCTATTAAATTTTAAACCAAGTAGCGACCAATAGTCACGTTGGTTGCTAATGCTACATAATAGATTCCAATGCAAATTTTGTTTTTAAAAGATTAGCATTTGATTAATTTAAGATTACACATGAAGTTAAGTCACTTATGTGCTAAAAAATAATTTTATTAGTTAATAATTACTAAGGTTTGCTCATTGTAGCTTCAACATTAGTGATTATATATATATATATATATATATATATATATATATATATATAGAGAGAGAGAGAGAGAGAGAGAGAGAGAGAGAGAGAGAGAGAGAGAGAGAGAGAGAGAGGTGGGGGGACATTTCCTTTATTTCCTTTATTGTATAATTTCTCACGACATTTCATATGTATGGTATCCCCAAGATAATTAACATACATTTACAGTTTGTTTAAAAGTATTTTAATTTAATGACACCTTTTCATCTCAATGTATTTTTGACATATACATTATGATATATTGAAATAATTTTTATAGTATTCATCAAATCTCACTAATTAGGGTTGATTCCATCATTTGAGATAAAATAGTAACCTATTTCATAGTTATCAAGACGACCAAGGTAGTGATTCACTGTCTTACTGCTGAGACAACAATACGAGATGCCGAGACGAAGCTTAGTTTATATAATTAAGTATATTTTAAGAAAATTAATATTATATATTTTTTATATATAAATCCCACCCATCCCCATATTTTAAGAAATAAAAATTATCAAAAATTTTAAATATTCACTTTCGTCAAAGTAGAGTTGATCTCATCACATAGTTTAATTTTCTTCGTCCGGTTGCAAAAATCAACCCTAGCCTCATACGTGAATAAAAAAGACAAAAAATATTAAAAATAATTAGACAAGATGAAGATAGATCAAATGACTTCCAAAAAAGAGAATATAGATCACGGAGGGTACGTGATCATCGTATCAAGTTATTGTATTTTTGTTAAAAACATAGATTTTTATTAATCTATCAACAAAATTAATCTAAATACTATTTATTAAAAATGAAGTTCAAAAATAACATTGCCTCCAAGTTTTGGCAGCCGAAGTCTTCTCCGTGGGAAAAAGGAGAAAAGAAATGAAGTTCCCGCGCCCTAAATTTTCTGCAACCCCTCATCTTCCCCTACGCGCAGCTCCTGGCCTTTCTTCTCCCCGCTGGTAGCTCCTGACAGTGGGGTCGCGATGTCGGCGGCGACGACGCAGATAATGGAGGGAACGGCCCTACGGGTGGCGGCGGAGACGGAGGCACATTGCAGGGACCGCCGCGTGGCACCGGGTCGAGAGAGGTCGGGGCCGGGGGGAGGAGCAGTCCGCCGAAGCGACCGCCATTGAAGGACAAAGCACAGGCGGAAGCGGAAGCCGCCCGGCTGGAGGCGAAGCCCTCAAGGGAGAGAGTTCTGGCATGGGTGACATCTGCCGCGGGAAACTCGGTGGCCCGCAGAGGGAGGAAGCCATCAAGGGAGAGCACCTCAGTGTCGCCGAACGTCATTCCGGAGCTCTGGAGCGATGAAAGGCCATCGTCCCGGAGGCCGGAGGGGGATTTGGCACGGCCTCAGGCTTCTGTCTCTGGCCCTGTGCCACCACCGGTGAGAGAGGCCCCCAACAAAAGAAATGTTGTTAGGTGTGCAAGGGAGAGTGTGATCACTTTATGTTTGAAGGCCCTCCTAGAGTGGGGGAAGAAAACCATGATTTTAGCTTTGTTGAGGGAGGTTTTTTTCCCCAAGAAGTCAGGTAAATTGTCATTTAACCTGAACGCAGGATTTGTAGGATTCTGGGAGCCCTCATATTCATTTTGTTGAGTTCTATTTTCACGGACTAGAGATGAAGTGAAGGTATTTACATTGAAGGTAAGCAGCGTATGTTTCTACACATATTCTATCCCTAACATTCAGTTGACCAGTGAAACAGATATATGTGTTTGGACTGGAACTCTAAAGGGAAATTTCTCTGCCAAGTCAGCATATAATATGATTAGGTCCAAGGGTATAAGGAGGCCATCTTGGTCCAAGCTATGGCATTCTGCCATAAATCCGAGGGCTGCTTTATTTGCTTGGAAGATCCTCCACCGTGCTGTTCCGGTTGACAGTAGGGTCATTGACTGTGGGATCCAAATGGCATCAAAGTGTAACTGCTGTTTACTCCCATGCCAAGAAGATCTTAATCATGTCTTTATTTCTGGAGAGCTGGCCACTGATTTATGGAGATGGGTATATCCCCTGATCAACAATAGAGCTTGTTTTTGTGATCAGATTACAGTCCGACTATGGAACCTCATTTCTATTACCAATATGCAGTCAGCATATAGTTTTATTGGGATGGTTGCTGTTATTATGATACTCTGGGAAATTTGGAAATCTAGATGTACTGCAAGATATGAAGGTACACTCATTAATCGCACAGCAATCAAGAGAAGAATCCTCTCTTCCATCTCCATGGCTCTGGACAGAATAACATTCTATAGACCTTTATCACAAAATCAATCCAGATGTCTTGCTGTTTTAGATTTATCCCCTCGGATTGTAATCAAAAAGCCAATTGTTGTTGTTTGTAAGTTGGCTGTGCAAGGCTATACTCTGCATTTTGATGGAGCTTCGAAAGGCAATCCTGGTAGAAGTGGGGGAGGAGGTTGCATAAGAGATGCTACTGGTAGACTAATGGTAGCTTTTGCTTTCACTTATGGCATTGGGTACAGTCTTGTGGCTGAGACAAGGGCCTTACATGATGGCCTGGCTGTTGCAAAGCAGTGTGGCATAAGATTGGCAGCTATTTTTTCGGATTGTGCTGTTCTGGTGGAGGCTGCTAGGAAGGAAATTGCTCCCAGTTGGATGACAATCCCATGGTGGAAGAGGATCATGCTGCTACTTCAGGAAAGTGGTTGCCCGCTACAGCATATATATAGGGAGGGGAATCAAGTGGCCGACTCCCTGGCATCTTTTGCTTGTACTGTATCTACTAACTTTTTCATTCGAGTTAGAGATCTTCCATGGCCGGCAAGGGGTGCATTCAGGATAGATAGGGCAGGATTGCCAGCTTTCCGTTCTTAGCTCCTTTTGAGTACATTTTGTTAGCCTTAGTTCTTTTGTCATTGGGTACATAAGGGCTTTGCTCTGTTGTTTCTAAGGGGTATGCCCCAATGTCTCTGTAATTTTCCCAGAAAATATAATAAAATTTAGGGCCCTGGTGCTGCCTGGGGGAGTGGGAACACTCTCCCTCTCTGAGGGAGGGTGCACTCGACCAGTTTCTAGCTCCAAATTGGCCAGTGCTTTGATTAAAAATATATATATATATATTATATCCCTCTATCTCTATCTAAATCTATCATTTTATCTCTGTAAATAATTTTGATAGTAAATCACTTACTGTAGGGAGAAATTGTCCCCAACATTAAAGCAAATGTCAAAAAATCTTCCCAGCATGTTGAGATCAATTTGTCCAAATTACATGGTTATGAGAGGCATGTTATAGTTGATTTGATAGAGGGGTCCCCCCGTTCTACTTCCAAGAACATTATTCCGCGTGATCGTTCTAATTGTCAAGATATGTGTTTACTAATCTAGAATTACAACCTTATACTGTGGTAACTTACAAGGTTGAAATCCTATCTTCTACCGGGATTCTGCAGCAATTGATGTATATGAGGCTGACAAGCTTTGTACAGACTTCCAACACTAAATCTGCTGGTTGATGGAAAAGTATAAAGTTTGCTCCAAAATGATATTTTGCTGCTCTGATTCTTCTAGTCTACACCCTGTGAAACATCTCTGCAAAGTTGTAAAGCTTCATCCGCCTTCACAAAATGAGGTGATCTCATGAAAGTACTTATTTCAACAAAATGAATTTGTACATGTAACTTTGTCTGCTAGTGACATCATTTATGGAAGCTCATGTTCTTTTCTCCAATTGTTCATGTTTTGGAGTATATTTCCAAGAATGAGGGCATAGATTTACCCCACAATGTTGCAAGGAAAATTGCAGATAATGCAAAACAAAATCTTTGTCAAGCAATCTGTTCATTTGAAGCCTCATGCCGATCAAGGTATGTGCATAAACTCTGAAGAAGGCATACATGAAATAAATCTGCCTAGAATTCCTTCTTATTCATGCTGAAACCATCTGAGGTACCTAGTAAAAGTTTCAGATTTAATGATATTTTATACGTTATATTCTTACCTAGCCCATTCTTGTGCGTCAAAGTTGTGTCATTAAAATTCACTTGTTTTGAGGAGAACATGAATTGTTTAAGAACAGATATTTTAGAGTGGAAGTTGGTCTCCGACTACATTATTCTAGTATAGCAGCTGTAATAGTTCTGGAGTAAATGTCATCAAAAACCAATGTTATTAGATTTGTGAAAAGAAAAAAATGTGAGCATCCATCTGCTAATACATTCATCTTTTGTTGTGTGTGAACTATATGCTTCTATCTACTGACAGTTATCCCTTCAAAGAAGACCAGGTGATTCTAACTGGATGGAAAGAGGATATTACTAAGATAGCCAAGAATATTGTTGAGGAGCAATGCCCAAGGCAGTAAGCATTTTTTCTACCTTTACAACCAATGGTTCACAGTTCATATTTGTTATTCCTTATGAAACTTAGAAATAATCCTTCGTTCTAGTAATTTGAACAATGGAAATGAAAATATTACAATTTTTCCTTCAAGCAAACTATATTCTATCTGCGAGAAGCTAAAAAACCTTATAGAGCACAATGTCTCACCACATTTTATTTTCTGTGTGAGCTTTCCTACCTTGCATCTAGTTGAAAATTTCAACTGAAGTTACACGAGTTTCCTTGTTTTGTTTAAAATTCTCTATGGACATCACCACATTTTATTTTCAGTGTAAGCTTTCTTACCTTGCATCTGGTTGAAGATTCCAACTGAAGTTGCACGAGTTTTCCTATTTTTTTAAAAATTCTCTATGTGCATCACCTCAATTCCTTAGTTTTGTAAAGCTAGTATGTCCTTAGTTTGTTTGTACAGCTCTCTCATGTCCAAAAATCTCATTGTAATTTAGGAGCGTACGTTTCAAATGTAACAACAGTCTACAATTGAGGGTGAGGCCACTATAGTTGAAGATGATATATGTGCTGAGGTATTGAGGAGGATGTCTGGATATATATGAGGTTGTGGACATGGACTTAAGTCACTTCAGCATGATAGAGCTACTTTTTTCTAGTTACCCTACAATTAGAGAGAAACAATTATAACCGGAGGTGGTGACACTTCGAGATCAATTTAAGGATCAACAAAGGAAGATAGATTTTTTGATGATTTGGATGAATGGAAACCATTAATATTTCACCATCATCTTCATGGAAAAAATATCTTCATCTTTCCAATGCTATTCCTCTTTCATTTGTGTTAGTTCCCTAGATAACTGGTTTGTTGGTGGCTACTGGAGGGGCTTGTGGACGATTGGGTTGACTCCCAGTGATTAACAAAAAATGCATTTATAGTTTCATCTATCTGTATTTCCATGTGCCTGAGTAATTCTACTTGTCTGTTGACTCATGTAACCTCTGTTTTAGTCACATTCCTTCTAGCAATCCCTGGTTGTGCTGGGATGTCTTGAACTGTTGATAGTACCTATTGTATTTCTGAGTAGTTCACAATACTAGGTTTTTCTTTATTCTTTATTTCCTGACTGCACTGGGGAGCTTTAACCTAGATATGGCGGCTTTGTATTATGAACTTATTTATGAAGGAACAGAGCATTCATTGTCTCCATGTACCTGGTTATATTGGATGCCTTTTGCGCTCATGCAAAACTCAGACTATGGGAGGCATGATTAATTATGTGGAGGTCCGAAAATTAATTAGTTGCTAAGAAATCTAGTATTTGGACTAGAAATTATTGTAGGTGCAATTTTTCTGTACTTGCAAAATTGCAGTATTGTCAAAACGTCTAAAATTTTCCTACTATTGTGTAAAACTCAATAAATCAAAAGCATGTGAATATGGACTAGGTTGTTACCTTAACATGTGCTAGCTATATATGTCATACTTGTGTGACATAATTTGTTGAAACAATAAAGATCAAATAACAGGGCAATTTGATGAATCACTTACCATTGTATGATGAACATCTGATTTCATATGCTACTTCATTTACAGTTTAAATATAGATGTGAATAATCAATGTTCTGATTTTATGTTATCCAATAAATGTATCATAGTTACAAGAGAAGAGGGTGAAAATGTTAGATTTGGACGGAGAGCATATGGGGATCGGACTTGTGATGAGCGTTGACAAAGATAAAGTCGTCGTGGGACGACAAATTAGAACATCATATTGTGAAATTTCTATTGTTTATGCAAACAAGTCTGACGCTCCACTTTTCATAAAATATCAAGATAGGAAGAAAATTAGAGATGTCATCGGGAGCCATAATTCATGGCTTACAGAATATGTATGTAAAGTATCATTCTTTCATTTCTAAGTTCAGTTTATCATGTTTAAATTTGAATTGAAATTATTTATAACCATTTATCTATTATGCAGGTAATCTCTAATATGGCAAAGAGTCACTCTCCCACCTTATGATTTGCTTGCCTATTTGGTGATATGTTAGATTCTCACATTTTGATATGTATAGTGACGACAAAATATTTACACTATTTTTGATTTGTGTTTTGACTCAATTACATCTATATGTTTTTTTTTACATGGGAATGCATCATGATACATTATTGCCACATATTGTGATTACAATGATACATTGACACAATGTGATTACTTATGGAAATATATTGCATATAATATCAATGTGATGAATTTTTGATTTATGATTCATATGTGAATGATGTGGATATATATAGGTTGTGAATGTGTATAATTTGTGAATGTGTATATTATTACGAATGTTACTACATGTCATCTATAGGTTACTTACGGTTCAAATTGTTACTTACGGTTAGTACAGGTTACATACAGTTCAAATGGATTATCTACGGTTAATACAGTTTACCTATGGTTTAGATGGGTTATCTACGATTAATATAGGTTTACCTACAGCTAAAATGGGTTAGCTATAGTTAATATAGGTTTACTTACGTCTCAAACGGGTTACCTACGGTTTGTACAGTTTACTTATGGTTCAAATTGTTATCTACGCACGTACGGTTCAAATAAGTTATCTACGGTTTGTTTATGTTACCTACAGATTTTGCGAGAACATTACGGTCGTCGGTAAGAACTATGTAGGTAAAGTTTTATCTATGCGATATAAATTCGTAAGAAACTATCTATGTGAAATAAATTATAGGAAATTACATATGCGAAAAAATGTAGAAAGTTACCTACACGAAACAAATCATAGGAAATTATCTATGCGAATAATCGTAGGAAATTACCTATCGGAAAAAAAATTGTAGGAATAGAAAAATTCTATACATATGGATACTTAGCATAGGTAATTACCTACACCGTTTAACCATAGGTGTTGACGCTCCTATTCCTATGATTTTTGTTGCGTAGGTGAAACTTTACCTACACAGTTTTTATCGATGACACATAAGCGTAGAGAGTGTTATAGGTAAACCCTATACCTATTGTTTTTTGTGTCTTTACCTACGACAATCGTCGTAAGTAAAGATTCTTCTTGGTGTAGTGTTCCTTTTAAGACTAAGGATATTATATGTGTAGATTCATTTTATATTCTTTTATTCAACATTTCTAGTTCTGTTCAGCATGATCATTTAGATATAGATATAGAACTTAGAAGGAGTAAAAGAACTAGAGTAGAAAAAATATTTGGAGATAATTTCATATCATATCTAGTAGAGGATGATCCTTTAAATTTTAAAGATACTATGTCATCTAGTGATTCTACATTCTGGAAAAAAGTATTCAACGGAGAAATAGTATCAATTAGGAGCAACTACACTTGGAAACTAGTGGATCTTTCACCTGGTACCAAAACAATTGGTTGTAAATAGATTTTTAAAAAGAAATTGAAACCAGATGGCTCCATTGATAAATATAAGGTTAAACTGGTTGCTAAGGGCTTCAGATAGAATGAGAGAATAGATTTCTTTGATACCTATTCTCCCGTAGTTAGGATGATTACAATCAGTATGTTTGTTACACTAACCTCTATATATGATCTATAGGTTCACCAGATAGATGTGAAAACTATATTCTTGAATGGTAAATTTGATGAAGAGATCTATATAGATCAGTCAGAGGGATTTATAGTTTCCGGTCAAGAGTATAAAGTATGTAAGTTGATGATGTCCTTATATGGACTTAAGCAAGCCTCTAAGTAATGGCATCAAAAATTTGACGAAGTCATATGTTCTAATGATTTTTGTATGTGTGAATATGATAAATGCTTATACATTAAATTGTTTGATGGTACTTGTATTATTTTATATCTTTATGTTGATGATATCTTGATATTAGGTAATGATTTGATGTTAATAAATGAAACTAAACAATTTCTGAATAGTAAGATTGACATGAAAGATTTGGGAGAAGCAGATGTGATATTAGAGCTTAGGCTTCTAAAGTCACATGAGGGTTATTCTATATCACAATCTCATTATGTTGAGAAAGTCTTAAGAATATTTGGTCTATATGATTGTAAACCTATGAGCACCTCTTTTGATCTTAGTGTCACACTTAAAAACATCATGGTGCATATGTTGAACAACTCATATATTCATAGTTAATTGATAGTTCAATGTATTTGTCAAATTGCAGTAGACTTAACATCTCTTTTGCTGTGAATAGACTTAGTAGATATACATATTGTCTTAACAAAATACATTGGCATGCACTTGAAAGAATCTATAGATATTTAAAAGATATCTTATTATATGCACTACATTATGGAAGATGTCCTGCTATAATGAAAGGATATAGTGATGTTAGTTGGGTGACTGGAAAAGCTCAAGAAAAGGGTACCGTTGGCTTTGTGTTTATGATAGGTGGTGGGACAGTTACTTGGAAATCCACTAAACAAACCATATTAGCTCGATCAACCATGGAGGCCGAGTTAGTGGTAGTAGAAGTGACCGGTAGAGAAGCAGAATGGTTGAAGAACCTGATGGTTGAGCTTTCCTTGCTGAGTAAGTCAATTCCTGTTATCTCTATTCATTGTGATAGTCAAGCTACAATAGTTAAGGCTAAAAGTGAGAAAGCAAATGATAAGTTGAGTGCTCATATAAGGTTGAAATTAAAATTTGTGAGAGAGTATATGAACAAAGGAATAGTCTCTTTAGACTATGTGAAATCAGTAAGAAATCTTGCTGATCTTTCAAACAAAGGGTTGAATATAAACTTGGTTGAACAATCATCGAGGGGATAGGACTTAAGTCCATTTTGAACACCATCAATAGTAACCCAACTTAATGTTTGGAGATCCCATAACACAGGTTCAATAGGAAAACAAGTTGAGTGGGTGTATACTGAAGAGCACTTGTTGGAGACTGGTGTCTCAATGTCCATCTGTATGATGAAGTGCTTATTCTGAAACGGTAAAGAATGAGTTACAACTCTTAATGAGTCCAAAGACCTACGTGACGAGATGTAGATACGTTTCAATGCGTCTTGGAGGACTAACCTATGTTGAACCCCCTCCTTGTGGGTATACTGAATAGATTTCGATGATGACCAAACACTATATATTTGTATGAATTGAAATTGAGTTGTTCTAACATGAAAAGCTTTAGAAATGCACATCCTTGATGTAGTCTTGGAGCTTTTGGAGGTACAAGAGTAACTTCGTGTGGTAAGGCGTTTGAATTTAAATTGCAATGCTAAATCTAATTCAGAATGTATGTCATTACAGGGCAAGGAACGTGCCTAAGTGTTTAAGGAACTCGAGGACGGTTGGTGAGATCAACTTCAACTTATTGGCCTTTGACCATGTGATTTGAAGTTCATTATTTTGATCTCAAGGGTTAAATTACTTTAGGACTTATCTAAGCTTAAATGGTTTGGGTTTCATTCCCTCTCATGTTTTAAAAATCATCTTGAAACCCCCTGACTTGTTCTTGGACTTAGTGGACTTTTTTATCTACCATTTGGATGTTCTGGAACAAGGGTTGACCCATTGGGTCGACCCCTAGGTCCCTGGGTGCAAAACAAATGGGCTTTTGAACTCTAGCTGAAAGGGGTCGACCCCAAGGGTCGACCCCTGGTAGTTTGAATTAAAATCCGTCGGATCCCTTTCTCCCAACGGCAAGGGTCGACCCCAAGGGTCGACCCCTGGTAGGTTTAATTTCTACCCGCACGGATTAGCCCCAAGGGTCGACCCCAAGGGTCGACCCATTGGCCCAGCCACCCTTAAACCCTCTAAAACCTTCACGAGGGTCGACCCCAAAGGTCGACCCTTTCAGTCTCGAACCCGAGCCGTGAATTTTGACTTCCGTGGCATCGCACCGAAAGTCATCCCAACTTCCCTAAAACTTTCCTGAAATTATGGATCTGGTCTCCAGGTCGTCCCTGACCATCCTATACCAATAAATACATATCATTTGGGTGGAAACCCTAAGAGAGTTTTGGTGAGATCTGAAATTGGGTTTTCTCTCTGATCCTTGTGTGTGCAGGGCGCAGCAGCAGCTCCAAGCTCCACTCCCACCTTGTTCTGAACTTGAAATCGAAGGGAAGAAGCTTGAATCAAGCCTTAAGACCATCTACAACTGAAAGCTGCGTCGGATATCAAGCTGCAACCTTTGTTCGTGCGGCACTGCTTCATACTTCCTCCAAGATCGTTCTTCCACTTGCAGAAGTGCTGAACTACATCCGGAGAAGCGAAAGGGGGAGCTTTAACCACGATAAACATTTCTTCACTCTCCATTTTCTGAATCTTTTTGCTTGAGCTTGTGCATCTGTTGTAAATCTTAAATCAGATTCTTGTGTGTGGTGTTCGTGTTCGGAAACACGAACGTGTGTGTGTGTGTATGTTTGGCAGCCTTGATCGGGTGCCGTGTGTGTGTGTGTGTGTGTTTGCTGTTCTACACAGCGTGTGTGTGTGGCTCACTTCATAGTGGAGTCTTAATCCTCACGTGTGAGTGGTGGACGTAGGGGACACAGCAGTGTACCCGAACCACCTAAAAACTCCGTGTGTTACTTGTGGTTTATTTTTCCAGATTCATTGTCGAGTGGGCTTCACGGTGAGTTGAGCGTACTCCATTTCCTTAATTAAACACCTACCCTTATCTACACGCATTCACAAGTGAGATCATGATCGAGTGAGGCCTAGTGCTTGTATGTTTACTTATCATTATTTTTCTTTGGAAGAAATTTTAATTGGCCAATCAATTCACCCCTCCCCTCTTGATTGCCACCGTTTGGGACTCAACAATTGGTATCAGAGCTTTGGTCTCTATTTTACTCGACCACACGGTCGTAGAGCAGATCTCTTTATATGGCAAACAAGGGGATGATGCCCGAAGGGCATTCGATCCAAAGACCCACGTTCTTTGATGGATAAAATTACCTTTATTGGAAAAATAGAATGTATGTCTTTCTACGTGCCCAAGACTATGACGTGTGGCGCGTCATTAGCAAGGGTCTGTATACTCTGTCTCAAAATGAGGATGAGTAAGATGATGAGGATATAAAGAAGTGTTCAGCAAACTTTAAAGCCATGAATATAATACAGTGTGCCATTCATCCTAATGAATACTCACGTATTTCCATGTGTTCTTCTGCGCAGGAGATGTGGAACAAGCTGCGGTTGATCTATGAAGGAACATCGGAAGTAAAGGAAACCAAGGCGAATCTGTTAGTCCGGGATTATGAGTTGTTTATGATGAAACCAGAGGAGTTCATTTTTGATATGTTTGCAAGATTGACGGAAATAACAAATGGACTAAAGAGTCTAGGTAAGGAATATTCAGATAAGGAACTCGTCAGAAAAGTTTTGAGATCCATGTCATCACAATGGCACACAAAGGCCACTGTAATTGAGGACTCAAGGGATCTCAGCACCTTGAAATTGGACGAGTTAATTGGCTCCTTGATGACTTATGAAATCAACATCAAAAGGAGCGAGGACGATCATAAAAAGAAGAAGGTAGTCACACCATTGGCTCTAAAGGTGAACCCACAAGAATCAGAGGGCAGTGACAATGATTCCACTGGCAACACCGAAGATGAGGAGATGGTTGCCATGATCACAAGAAGAGCAAGAAGATTCGTCAAAGGAACAAGAAAGTTCGGTGGCCAATTCAGAAAAGGACCAAGGAAGCAAGGTCCTAACAGAGGTGAAAGTAGCAAGAATGAAGAAGTTATTTGCTACGAATGCAAGAAACTCGGTCATATGCGGGATGAGTGCCCCGATCTGATGAAAAAGTTCAAGAAAGGAAAGTTCAAGAAGCCAAAGGCCATGGTGGCCACATGGAGTGATTAAGATGAGGAAGAGTCGGCTAATGAAGATGAACTGGATGAGCTGATCAGAATTTATGTTTCATGGCAAATGAAGACGACGCCAATGAGGTAAATTCTGAAACCGAATCTCTTACATGTGAACAATGACAGATTGCTTATGAGTCTTTGTATGAAAAATGTAAAAAATTCAGATATGAAAACAGACATTTGAAAAAGAAAATTGAACATCTTGTGCATGCTGAAAACTCATGTGAAAATTACCATGTGTTGAAATCTGAAACTGAGAAATTGATAAATGAGAAAGAAATTCTTGTGTCCAAAAATGAATTGCTTGAAGAAGAGATTTCATACATGAGAGCGGAGCAATTCACACTAAGTAAAATGCATGATGATTTGAAAAATAATTGGAATAAGAAAAGCTTGAAAGCATGGCATGCAATCAAGCAAAAGAAAAAGTCGAAAATCAAGTCCATTCTCTAATGCATGAAAATCATGAGTTGAAAGATGCTATTGCTATTTTTGAAAAAGGAAAAACTTTACAATCTGAAACACATTCAACTCATATGCCTCCCAGAAGTTCATCTCCATCCACGTCAAAAACACATGTGCATAATTCATTCTTGAATAAAGGAAGGAGAAGATACAGGGATAGAGCCACTACATACTTTTATTGTGGAAGGTTAGGCCATGACATGTATGATTGCAGAATTTTGAAATTTGATGATGAAAGCTTTGCTAGAATGAGAAATAAATCATACACATCTCATGCTTCTAACCATCGTGAACCAAGCTTGCTTGGGTACCAAAATCTGCATAAGTACGTTTGTTGTGATTGCAGGTCTGCTTGAGAGCTCAAAGGAATAGGTGGTATTTGGACAGTGGTTGCTCTCGGCACATGACGGGAAACAAAGAATTGTTTGCGGACCTGCATGAAAAGGATGGTGGAACAGTGGCATTTGGTGGTAAGGACAAAGGCAAAATCATCGGAGAAGGTAAGATATGTAAGAATCAAAATCATGCCATTGAGAATGTCTTGCTTGTGAAAGGTTTGCATCATAATCTTTTGAGTATAAGTCAACTTTGTGATAAAGGATGCAATGTGACTTTTGATTCTAACCACTGCACCGTTGTGAATAAAAATACTCATGAGATAAAGTTCATTGGTTTTAGGCATAATAATGTATATATGATTGATTTGGATGAACCCTCTCATAAAAAATGTGTTTGGTTGCAAGGAATAATGATGATGTTTGGCTTTGGCATCGCCGACTTGGGCATGCTAGTTTTAATATTTTGCTAAAATTGTCTCGAAATGATTTGGTAGTTGGATTGTCTAAGTTGAAGGTTACTAATGACGGAGTCTGTGGGGCGTGCAGTATGGGTAAGCAAATAAGGACATCATTCAAATGCAAGAATGATGTAACTACATCAAGGCCCCTTGAGTTAATCCACATTGACGTATTTGGACCAAGCAGAACACATAGCTTGGGTGGTAAATTGTATGGCTTTGTCATTGTGGATGATTACTCAAGATTTTGTTGGGTTTACTTCCTTTCACATAAAAATGATGCCCTGACAGAGTTTGAAGCATTTTGTAGGGTAGTCCAAAATGAAAAGGGGTGTTACATTAAAGCCGTGCAGAGCGATCATGGTAAGGAATTTGATAACCATGGGTTCAGCAACTTTTGCAGGGCTCATGGCTATACGCATGACTTCTCCGCACCAAGAACCCCCGAACAGAATGATGTTGTTGAAAGGAAGAACATGACGCTAATTGAGATGGCAAGAACCATGCTAAACGAGAACAACTTACCGAGGTACTTTTGGGCTGAAATAGTGGACACTGCTTGCTACATTGTCAATCGTGCCATGGGAAGACCACTGTTGAAGAAAATCCCTTATGAGTTGTATCGAGGTAAGAAGCCAAACATCTTCTATTTTAGACCGTTCGGCTCAGTTTGTTACATTCACAACAATGGTAAGGTGGACCTGGCTAAATTTGACCCCAAGAGTGACAAAGGTATATTTATTGGATACTCTCTTAGCTCAAGAGCTTATCGAGTGTATAACTTGAGAACTCTTGTAGTTGAGGAAAGCCCCCATGTCATCATTGATGAATCATCTTCTAAAAGCACTAATGAAAAATCTGTTTTGCAGGACGATGAATTGAATGACAGTAATATCGAGATGATGGAAGGAAAAACTGAAAAACAAGAAGTAAAAAAACAACAAGAAGATGATGCAAATCCATAAGATCAGTTGGAACAGTAGCTTCCAAGGCAATGGACTTTCGAAAAGGACCATCCGCCGGAGAATGTGATCAGCGATGTTGAAGACGGAACAAGAACACGAGCCTCCTTCAGGGAAGTTGAAAATCAGGACTATATTGCCTTACTTTCCCAGTTTGAACCTCACTCTATTGAAGAGGCCTTGAAGGATGAGTCTTGGATCATGGCTATGCAAGAAGAACTACACCAGTTCTAAAGGAACAAAGTGTGGTTCCTCGTGCCATGTCCTAGAAACCACTCAGTTATCGGAACAAAGTGAGTTTTTCGAAACAAAACAAATGATCAAGGAGTGATAACTAGGAACAAGGCCAGGCTAGTAGCTAAAGGCTATAGCCAAGAGCTTGGAATTGATTTTGATGAGTCTTTTGCTCCAGTAACAAGACTCGAGGCAGTGAGAGTTCTACTAGCATTTGCATGCTGTAACAACATTAGATTGTTTCAAATGGATGTTAAAAGTGCATTTTTGAATGGCTACACACAGGAGGACGTGTACGTGGAGAAACCACCGGGGTTTGAGGACACGAAGCATCCAGACCATGTGTACAAGCTAGACAAGGCACTCTACGGTCTGAAACAAACACCCCGGGCATGGTATGAACGGTTAAGTGAATTCCTCATTCAAAATGGATTCAAACGAGGTAATGTTGATCAAACCCTTTTCACGAAGTTGAATGGTAAGGAAATCTTAATTGTTCAAGTTTACGTAGATGATATTATTTTTGGCTCTACCAAAGATGATCTCAGCAAAGACTTTGCCAAATTGATGTAAAGTGAGTTTGAAATGAGTCTTATGGGAGAATTGACATTCTTCTTGGGATTGCAGGTCACACAGACGGCCGACGGTGTGTTCATACATCAGAAGAAGTATGCAATGGAGCTGCTGAAAAAGTTCAATCTGACCTCTACCTAACCACAACCAACTCCCATGTCCACCTCAATAAAAATTGATCAAGATGAATCAGGTAAATCCGTGGACCAGAAACTCTTTAGAAGCATGATAGGCGCATTGCTATATTTAACTTCCAGTAGACCCGACATCCAATTTGCTGTGTGTTTGTGTGCTCGATTTCAATCAAATCCAAAGGAATCACACATGTCGACTGTTAAACGTATTTTCAGATATATTGTTGGTTCAGTTAATTTGGGATTATGGTTTCTGCGTAATTCGAGCATTGATTTAATTGCTTATTCTGACGCCGATTATGCGGGTTGTAAGGTGGATCGGAAAAGCACCAGCGGGTACTGCCAGTTTCTTGGGGGATGCGTGGTCTCATGGGCCTCCAAGAAACAAAACTCAGTGGCACTATCAACCGCCGAAGCCGAGTATGTGGCTATCGGTAGCTATGTTGCCCAGGTGCTATGGATCCAACAACAAATGATTGACTATGGCATTTCCTTCAAAAATACCTCAATCCTTTGTGATAACACATCAGCCATAAACTTGTAAAAGAACCATGTTCATCACTCTCGCACCAAGCATATTGAAATTAGACATCATTTCATTAGGGATCATGCAAGCAAGGGTGATGTAGAAATCAGCTTTATTGAAACAGATCGTCAAATTGCTGACATTTTCACCAAATCTCTTAGTGAAGAAAATTTCACAACATTTAGAAGAGAACTAGGGGTCTGTAAGATAGATGAGTCTGCATCATGATCATATGCACTAATGTGTGTATAGGTCGCTGCATAACTTGCATTTGCATTAATGTAATGCATAACTGAATTTTCCTTTGTCATACATGTGCATTATGATGTGTGAAAAATAAAAGAAAAACCAAATTGTGTGAACAATCATGTTGATGTGTTTCTGCATTTCTTCTATGTATATTGTATACACACATGCTTATTGCTATTTCTATGGCCGAAATCACCTTGGATATATTTACATGTCAACAACGGAGCACAAACTGATCAAAATCTGAAATCCGGATCATTGGACCATAAACGTCAAATATAATCTTAGTCATTTTCTCAAACATATCCCCAATTGATTTCAACTCTTAAAATACTCACATTTCTCTTGGTTCCAACAAAATTTTATCATTGGGGACTCGAGCCGAACTCCCTTGGCCTTCCCGTTACCTTTTGTCTTCAATCTGCTGAAAACCAGGGTATGGGTCGACCCATCGGATAACCCGGTTCTGTACGGGGGTGAGGGGTACAGGGGTCGACCCAACGGGTCGACCCAAACCGGCCGGGCGGGTTCGCCGCGACCGCGCCGTCCGCGAACGGGGTTCCAACCCTACGTTGGCCCCTCCCATGCTTATAAAACCCCTTCTATCCCCTTCTAAGCTTAGCCACCACCCCTTGCAAGCCCTAAAAATCCATTCTTGGCTTCAAATCTTTCAAGCCCTAGCCGCGGTTCCACCGGTGGCCACCCGCGCGCATCTCCTTCTTGCGGCTCCAAGGGTCATTTTTCTGCTCTTCAATCCACCTGAGGTAAACTCTGAGTGTGGATGATCTCTAATCCATGTTTTAGTCTTCCAAGTTGAACCATCTTGTTCTATACCCCATCAAGTGATTCTTTCGATTTGTGTTCAAGATGGCCCCAAGGAGACGTCCCTCTCGCAGAGGAGTTGCATCGAGCTCTACTAAGGAAGCTCGTTCTAAATAGGCTGCTCAAGCTGCAGCTCTTAGAGGCCACCCATCGGCCAGCAAGGTCTTGGATCGGAAAGTTCTCCATCCCCGGGCGGTCGATTTCGATAATCTAAGACGCTATATTCCAAGCCTTGTCGATATTCTTTGCAGTCAACCAAATCTGGATTTTTTCTTGTCTGCACATCGCCGCATTTATCCCAATATGGTGCATCGGTTTTATAGTAATTTGTCTATGGCCGGTGACACACCAATTACACAAGTGAATGGGATTCAAGTTATCCTCTCAGCGGAGCTTCTAAGTGCTGCTTTTAATTTATCAATTGAAGGGTATGCTTTTGGTGATATTTTGGTTCCAGATGAAACAGTCTATCAATACATGACATCCGAAGATAAGGGTGATAAGTCACTTGCTGGATTAAATGCTAATCATTTCCTCCCTTACAACACATATTGCATCGAATGATTACAACCATCTTACTGCCGCGAGGGGGAGGTCATGACAAAGTCACTGAAATCCATATGTTCATATTCTATTGTTTCTTGGGTGGTATCCCAATATGTTTTCCTGCACTTATTTTGGAACATATGTGTTCAAGCATGAAGCACAAGAACAGAACTTTACCTTATGACGCTGCTTTGACTGCCATTTTTGTATACATGGAGCTGGATATGTCCAAGGAATCCTCCCAAACTATTCGAGAGGCTGATATTTTTACAATGCATCCATTTGTCACAACATGGGCTATGAACTCAGAAATGGTGAGCTTGTTCGCCAACTGAAAAGTGCCGTTCCAGCCGACAGTTCTGATGAGGAAGACGAGGATGATGGAGAGCCGACCGGTGAGGAACAACCCCATGCTCCTGCTGCAGAGATGCCCTCCGAGGCGGTTCAGCTGCTCATGGATCGCTTAGATTCTATTGATGATCGGTTAGACACATATGGGGAGATTTTTGATGCTATAACAAAGGACCTTCATGATCTGAAACTTTCTCACGATGAGTACACTCAGTCTTTCACCGACGCCTTGGCCGATCAAACCCACATGTTACAGGAAATTCTGGATTATATTCGGCGTCCATCACGTCCATCCACTCCGGATGATGATTGAAGCGGTTATGCTCCTGCAGAATGGCACCCTACTTATCCTTATTCACCCCCTCCTTTTTGATGATGCCAAAGGGGGAGAACTTTTAGGCATATATGTGTGCCTCGGCTCTTCGGCTACTTATATGATATCGTGTGTTGTATGCTTGCATGCATGTGTGCCTTTATCATATTTTCTGTCCATTAGCAGTGTTGCATTTAAGTTGTGTTGCATCTCAGTTGCGTCTCATGCATTGCATATTGTCATTTGCCTTTGAACTCAGACCTTGTTCACCTTTAAATTATGTTGTCGACAGAAATCTTACCTTTTATGGTCAATCTTATATGTTTGGATCGGTATGGTTCATGCAATGATGTTTCTTGAATGATTCATGTGAAGTATGAAAGTTTTATTCTTGACATGAAGGTTGATGGTTGAATTCTATATAAATGCTACATCATTTTTGAAGTCATATGTTTATGCAAGGTATATAGTATTTTGTCATCATCAAAAATGGGGAGATTGTTGAACCCCATCCTTGTGGGTATACTGAATGAATTTTGATGATGACCAAACACTATATATTTGTATGAATTGAAATTGAGTTGTTCTAACATGAAAAGCTTTGGAAATGTACATCATTGATGTAGTCTTGGAGCTTTTGGAGGTACAAGAGTAACTTCGTCTGGTAAGACGTTTGAACTTAAATTGCAATGCTAAATCTAATTTAGAATGTATGTCATTACAGGGCAAGGAACGTGCCTAAGTGTTTAAGGAACTCGAGGACGGTTGGTGAGATCAACTTCAACTTATTGGCCTTTGACCGTGTGGTTTGAAGTTCATTATTTTGATCTCAAGGGTTAAATTGGTTTAGGACTTATCTAAGCTTAAATGGTTTGGGTTTCATTCCCTCTCATGTTTTAAAAATCATCTTGAAATCCCCTGACTTGTTCTTGGACTTAGTGGACTTTTTTATCTACCATTTGGATGTTCTGGAACAAGGGTTGACCCATTGGGTCAACCCCTAGGTCCCTGGGTGCAAAACGAATGGGCTTTTGAACTCTAGCTGAAAGGGTCGACCCCTTGGGTCGACCCCCAAACGCAAGGGTTGACCCCAAGGGTCGACCCCTGGTAGTTTGAATTAAAATCCGTCGGATCCCTTTCTCCCAACGGCAAGGGTCGACCCCAAGGGTCGACCCATCCACGCGAGGGTCGACCCCAAGGGTCGACCCCTGGTAGGTTTAATTTCTACCCGCACGTATTAGCCCCGAGGGTCGACCCCAAGGGTCGACCCATTGGCCCAGACACCCTTAAACCCTCTAAAACCTTCACGAGGGTCGACCCTTTCAGTCTCGAACCCGAGCCGTGAATTTTGACTTCCGTGGCATCGCACCGAATGTCATCCCAACTTCCCTAAAACTTTCCTGAAATTATGGATCTGGTCTCCAGGTCGTCCCTGACCATCCTATACCAATAAATACATATCATTTGGGTGGAAACCCTAAGGCTCACTTTGATAGGGAGTTAGATTAAAGGTGGGGTAACTCAACCCGCTTAAGATAGTCCGAGGTTAACTCATTTTTGGTTTGATAAGAGGAGAGTTAACTTAGAAATAAGGAGGTGGGCTAACTTACTTTTAATCTAGTGTGATTTAATAGATAGTGGGTTAACCCGATATTAATGACAGTTAAAATGTCACATTTGCCCCTCTTTTTTTGAATTTGTTATCAATGGATATGTGTTCACTTAAAAAAATCATTTTAATTTTAATTTTAAAATATTTTTAATATATACTATAAATTAAATATATTATGAAAATAAAAATATATTTGATAAATAACATAATCAATCTCACTAATTAAAATTTAAAAGTCAAAAATGTCATTAATACGGGTTAGATTACTGTTCACTTTAATATTTTGTAAAATATTTTTAATTTATTTTATAAATTAAATCTATCATGAAAATATTTTTTTAATAAGTAACATCATTAATATCAGTAATTAAAATATAATCTGTCACAAATATTTTAAAAGGTACTATTTATCTTAATATCTTTACTTTTTAACTTTTATAAATATTTTTAATAGAATCTATATGATAAATATACCATTATAATAATAAATTTTTTGATAAAAACTATCATTAATGTTACTAACAAAAAATCCAAATGATAAAAGTTAAAATAATTTAATGTTAAACATGAGAAATAGGAGAGCGGGAGATAGAGAGAGAGAGGCAATGAGAAATAGGAGAGAGGGAGATAGAGAGAGAGAGAGAGAGAGGGAGCATTAAATGACAGAGAGAGTATGGTAGGTTTCTCTGGCGCTAGGACATAAACAGGAGTGAAATCGGGACAACCCGTAACCCACCTCCGCAAGTGGGTTTTGAAATCTAGGAATAACCTGTGGTTAGCCCAAGTTTAAATCTGATTAAACGTAACCCTCAATCAAAGTAAAAAAATAGTTAACCCTGGGTTAGTTAACCTAGGACTAACCCATAACCAAAGAGGGGCTAAGAGAGTTTTGGTGAGATCTGAAATTGAGTTTTCTCTCAATCCTTGTGTGTGCAGGGTCGCAACAGCAGCTCCAAGCTCCACTCCCACCTTGTTCTGAACTTGAAATCGAAGGGAAGAAGCTTGAATCAAGCCTTAAGACCATCTACAACTGAAAGCTGCGTCGGATATCAAGCTGCAACCTTTGTTCGTGCGGCACTGCTTCATACTTCCTCCAAGATCATTCTTCCACTTGCAGAAGTGCTGAACTACATCTGGAGAAGCGAAATGGGGAGCTTCAACCATGATAAACATTTCTTCACTCTCCATTTTTTGAATCTTTTTGCTTGAGCTTGTGCATACGTTGTAAATCTTAAATCAGATTCTTGTGTGTGGTGTTAGTGTTCGGAAATACGAACGTGTGTGTGTGTATGTTTGGCAGCCTTGATCGGGTGCCGTGTGTGTGTGTGTTTGCTGTTCTACACAGCGTGTGTGTGGCTCACTTCATAGTGGAGTCTTAATCCTCACGTGTGAGGGGTGGACGTAGGGGACACGTCAGTGTACCCGAACCACCTAAAAACTCAGTGTGTTACTTGTGGTTTATTTTTCAGATTCATTGTCGAGTGGACTTCACGGTGAGTTGAGCGTACACCATTTCTTAATCAAACACCTACCCTTATCTACACGCATTCACAAGTGAGATCATGATCGAGTGAGGCCCAGTGCTTGTATGTTTACTTATCATTGTTTTTCTTTGGAAGAAATTTTAATTGGCCAATCAATTCACCCCTCCCCTCTTGATTGCCACCGTTTGGGACTCAACAACCTATGTGAGTGTGATTGTGTGGCCGCAATCTATGGGATCTTTGGGACTAATCACTAGAGCACTCATGGAACAGATATAAAGCACATGGCCATAAAATGCTATCATGTGAGAACACCACTTTTGACTAATGATATGTGTGTTATATGAAACCTTCTACATAAGGGCTTAAGTTCAAGACATAATTCACTTAAATCTGTGGAGGAGGGGAAGTATATCACTATGTAGAGGTTCAAGTCAGAAGATACATTTACTTGTGCATGTCATTTTAGACTCTTATTGATCTCTGTCTCAAACTTTTAAAATTTTTTCTTGGTGGGTGAATGTTGGAATATGTGCTTTAAATTTTAAAATGTTTGAGTTTCTCTTTGTGCTGATTAATCTCACATTGGAAAATGAAAAAAAATTTCATCTACTTTTAATTAGGACTCTTGTCTTTGTTGTGTACACTTTTGAGGTTATTATGGATGTTGGACTATTTGAACTAGTGAGCTCTTTGGTTCGTATCATCGTTCTCATATATGCGCGAATTACCTTGATTTTATTTTTATTTTCTTTTATTTTTGACTATTTGACTGAGAGTCTCTTGGATTCTTTTCGCGTCTCTTCGAATTCTATTTTTTCGGTGGATAGATGTGACTCAATCAAGAGTCACTTTCTAAGAGAATATTTGAGGAGAGTCGATTTCCTATGAGAGACATAATTTAGGGGTTTTTCTCACCCTACGGCTATATCTCTCGAGCTCCTTTCTCCCATCATCTTCTTTTTCTTCTAAGAGACTCATGTCGCAGTGATGTTTGCCCTCGACAACGTGAGTTGGAGTGCATCTTCGCATCGTCATCGGTCTGGATCATCGTATCTTGAGAAAGTTCCGTCGCGAAGTCTGTCTGCACCAGAATAGGGGCGGAACGACTCTAAAATAAGTAATTACGCGCTTCGACCTGAATTTATATTTCTCAATCGATGAATTTCATTTGATTTCCGTGCTCTGATCTAGTAGAAACTCTTTACCCGTGAATAATTATTTCCAACATGTGCAAGGATGAGAAGAGCTGCCGAAGCCTCTTAGTTTTATTTCTGTCAAACTATGTCCAAGAAGCAACATTGAAGTTCGAGAGAAATATTATGAATTAAGGTTAGTGTAACGTAAATACTATGCAAAGGGGACCGTGCGCAAGCAAATATGCGGGCCATTGGGTGATGATTTTCTTTTTTTCTTTTTTTTTATGACGCAAACATTAAACTACTGAAATGGATGAAGAAAGCTAATTTTTTAAAAAAAAAGACAAAGGAAAGACATCATGCCAGGATACGTCCACATGGTTGCCAGACCGTATAGACTATAAATTCGGCACCACATGTAAAACTGACAATAATGGAGATAGAGATTGCCAAAAAAAATGTACCTTTCATACTTCGACCGCCACGGAATGATCGTGACGTCACCCACGTATGCTAACGCAGAAACCATTGAATTTTGAGGGGAATAGATTCCGCTGTATTAATTGACGATCGATCAAGTAGCCGATCGGGCTTGAAGGATGCCGGCCACATGATTTTCTTCCCGTATTTTTTTTAAAAAAAGAAAATAACCATGTGAAACACATGCGTATTATTTTTTCTATGAAATTTAAATATTAATAAGAAAACAAGAACCGAGCCAGTTTGGTGTTTCCTAAATACCGTTTGGAACCAAAAAACACAAAGGATATATAGTGTGCATGCGAAGGATGACGGTGTAAGAGAATAGAGAAAGAACGGAAAGAAATATGCAGATCATAATTAAAGATCAGAAGAAAAGGACAAACAGTTAAGGTGCGTTTGGAAAGACTCGTGATTATTTTTTTTTATAATTCATATTTTATCAAAAAAATTGTTTTGGACAACTTTTGAATATTTTTAAACTTCTTTTTTTTCTCTCTATCTCTCTTCTCCTTTAACAATCTATTTATAAGAAAAAAATAAGATAATAAAAATCCCTCTTACTTATGGGAGGTATAGAATCAAATAATTAGAACGTCTCGTACCAAAAGTAGATGCCCGGCCCTTAGACGATGGAGATCGAGAGGTACTTCTCATCTGTGTTACTTGCTTCAGGGTTTCACAGCCACCTGTCTCTTCAACCCCTCTGTCCCACTTCCCCACTTACGGCTGCCGACGACGAGCTCGCCTCCATCCGCACATTCCCACTATTCCACCCACCGCAGACAGCCATCACCGTCCGTCCCGCTAGCTGTTGGCTTCTGCGCCCGCCATCAACAACGCCTCTTCTTCTTCCTACTTCTTCCGCTGCTCCTGCCAATATATTTCCACGATGGCTTCTCTCCTAAAACTCACTCGATCGAGACCACTCTCTGCTGCTTTGGCCTCCACAGTTTTAAACCACTATTAATTTGCACCCATGGCTAATACCCTCGGCGTCATGGAAGGCACATATATATATATATATATACCCCAGCTGCCCACCAGCTGCTCTCCCTTATTTTTTTGTGAACAATAACTCTCTGCATGCGTAGAAAAAATTAGTGCCTCTGAAGCGGAGACTATTATTTTATTTTTTTTCCCACAAAATTGCACTAACAAAGTTTAAGCGATAAAATAAAATTTGTGCTTCAGATCATGGTGACTATAAATTATATTCTATCTTGTGTAAGACTTTAAGAACAGACGTCAAATTAAAATTAATTAAGACGGCTTTATTCGTACACTCTCGATACACTACTGCAGGAATGAAAATAGTATGGCGTCTTATTAATGAGAAGCACTGCTAAAATTTCCCACCTCCAACACACGGAGGGCGATAATAGGATATACGCGGAGTTATACCCATACATTAACATCGTCGCGATTTCCATTCTCGCACGACATTAGCAAGAGAGTTACACGAAGAGCCGCCTTCGCCCAGGGACCTGGCGAAACAGTCACGCACCTCCGCCGCCCTGGCCTTCAAGGCCTTCCCTTCCTCGCCCTCCATGAGCAGCTTCGCCACCCTCTCCACCTCCTCCCTCTTCACCAGCCCGTCCAGCTCCTCCCTCACCCGAACCGCTACCTTCAGCTCCCCCTCCAGCATTGCCGCGTTCAACCTCTGCTCGGCGTAGAGCGGCCACGCGACCATGGCCACCCCACGGGCGAGGCTCTCCAGCGCCGAGTTCCACCCGACGTGCGTCAGGAACCCTCCGATAGCGGCGTGGTCGAGGATGTCGACCTGTGGTGCCCACGTCGGGAGCAGGAAACCCCTCCCCTCCGTCCTCTTCGTGAACCCGTCCGGTAGGTAACCCTCCGGGTCTTCGGGATCGCCCCGGCCGGCAGTGAAGAACGTGGCCGACGCGTTGCCCCCCATCGGCCGGCGCACCACCCAGAGGAACCTCTGCCCGCTCAGTTCCAAACCCCATGCTAGCTCCGTCGTCTGCTGAGCGGAAAGAGTCCCTCCACTGCCGAAGGAGACAAACAGCACCGACCCGCGTGGCTGCGAGTCCAGCCACTGCAGCCATGCCGGTGCAGGGACCGGACGGTCCCCCGCCGAACGGAGGATGACTGGTCCTACGGGGTGGACCCGTGGCGTTTGGATCTCGGTGAAGGCCGGGTCCTCTCTCATGGCGGCGAGCGGCACCGGCTCTATCTCCCCGCATGTGTTCACCAGGAGACCATCGGCCATTGGGAATCGCCGGCACTGGTGCAGGAACCACAAGTAACCGGCATCCTCCCTCTTCAGATGCAGGGGGCTCATCAGGTCGTGCACCGGGATCATCCCGCAACCGGGAGCGTGCACGGGCCCGGGGAGGTCGGTGTACTCCCCCTCGACGGCCCGGTCGAGCGCGGGCAAGTACAACGCGAAGGCAAGGGACGTGGCCGTGGTCGTGAAGAAAAGGTACCTGGACATGCCCAGCTCGTCTGCGAGGTCGAAGGCGTCTGTCCCGAAGATATCTACCACGAGAACGGCTGGCGCCGGGGACGCCTGGCGGAGGGCGGACCGTAGGGACGGCAGCGAGGCCCTGACGATGACGGAGAGACGGGCTTCGACGGCGCCGGTGGGCGAGGCATCCGAGGGGGGGAGCTCGACGATGCGGAGGCCGTCGGGGACGGCCAGGGAGCGGAGGAGACCGGACTGGGCGGCGGAGGCTTCGGTGGTGTTGATGTACGCGGTGACCTGCAGGCCGTGGAGGGAGACGAGGCGCCTGCCGAACTCGAGGAGCGGAGTGATGTGGCCCATCCCGGGGCTTGGGAGGAGGGCCACGTGACAGACCTGGTCGGCTTCCATGGACGGCATGGCGGTGCTGTCCTCGACGGCCGTGGGAGGAAGCTAGTGAAGATGGTGTGGTTGTGAGGAAACAGAACAGAACGGTGTTGGGTTCATAGGCCGGAGAACTGGAAAGCTTGTACTAAAGAGCAATACGGGCTTATTTCATTAGCATTCTTTATTAAAAAGAAAAATGAAAAACTTGGGGAGCTTCATTAACTATAGTAACTTTGATGTCATTATTAATATGGAGTGTTTGGTTGTATTTTACCAAGTTTAATTAACCTTGTTATATTAAAAGAGTCTTGTGCTGTGTCGAATTTAATATAGGTCCAAATCCATTTTAAAAATTATAAAATCTAAATTTTGATAGTTCAAATTGAAACAACATCTCTCCACTTTTCATTTTATGTTTTCCTTTTAGTTGTCACCTTGCATACTTATTTTATATCAATATAAACATTGATATTCTATACTCTAATAAAAAGACTCATTTCAAAACTAATTACACAATCCCAAAATCAATACTCCAAACAAACCAGATATAAAATCGTAGTTGTAAGACCCTGTAAAAGAAAGTAATCTAGTGATATCTTTCCTACTTTAAAATAAGATTGAAGAATAGTGTATAGTAGAGGTAAAATTCAAAATTAATAATCTAGAAGAGTTTAATTAGCAACAAGCCAAGTGAATGTCTCATCAACGCAGATGCATTCGTGAATTAAAAATGTCAAATATCCGTGATGTGAGCGCCTGATATCTTGACTTTTCTGGCTGCACCACCGGCTACAACATCAAACCCCTTTCCCCTCTTCCCAACCACTAGCCTCTCTCACACCTTATCCCCACGTCCCCCCTTGTCCATGTCCGGCAATCCCTCTTCTCCAGGACTCGAGATTCTCCCTTCTACGACATCAACCCCCTTCCCCCTCCACCTCACCATCTCTCCCCTCCCCTCCCCGTTCTATCTCCCTTTTTTAATATTTTAAAATAGATGAGTGATTATTGTAAATATTTAAATTTTATTTTTAAATCTTAATTTTTTGAAATAATCAATTTTATATTTTTATAGACTATATTTTTCATGATTCTTTTTGATCCTATTTCATATTATGTTAAAATAAATTTTTATGATTACTACAGTGAAATTAGTGTCGCAAGATTAATTCCACATTAGATGTTAAGAAAATAATTGAATGTTTATAAGATTGGTCTTCACCTCTTAATTTAAGAGGATTCTTTTTGCAAAGATAAAATTCTACTTTTACTCTCGGGACAATCTCTCTTAGGGATACTAAGTTCATCTCACATATACACAATGACGTCATTTGTGGAATCCCTTAGTTCACACCATCTCCGTGGAAACTCTTAACAAGGAATAAGGACAAAACCTCACATGTGGAATCCCTTAGCTCGCACCATCTGTGAGAACTATTAACAAGGAATAAGGGCAAAATCTCAGCTGCACTCTATGTCGACCATATCTCTAGAGGGTACTGAGGAGAGTAAACCTGGTTTAACCGAGGAACGGCCCAGGCGCGAGCGGCCCATTAAGTCTAGGACGCGCTAAGTCCAATCGAGGAACGGACACATATGTTCGGCCCGATAAGAAGATGACCGACCCAACGAGGTATCGGATTCCGCGACGCCAGTGAGGCCGGCCCAAGCGCAGTTCTCGCCGGAGGACACTCCGACGAACGACCGTTGCCCCCACGACGCCGGCCTTGACCCCGCAACGGGCGAGCACGCGCCATGAGTGTCACAAGACTCGCCCGGGAAATGGCCGACGTCGGGGCTATCGCCCTCCAACGGGAAACTCCCGCCGACATAGCGGGGAACGTTACTCCAACTAAACGGACCCTTCCTTATCAAGGGATGAGACCCTCGCACCAGGACAACCCATATAAAAGGGACATCGACGATAGAGAGGGACACGGTAGACTCTTCTACTAAAAACCCCACACGACTACGCAAGAGGATACTCCTACCCCAGAGCCTTCTACTAAGAAGAGAGCAGCCCTACCAGCGACGACGACAAGAGGGCCATCTACGTCCAGAGAGCTTCTGCCTACTGAGCGGCCTTACCACCCAGCGGGCACTCTCCGAGAGCCCACTGGGACCGGCGAGCACGCGCACAGAGGAACTACGTGCCTCCTGGACCGACTACTACGGCCCATACTCCTTTCTTACTTTGCTCCTCTCTATTGCTCATTAAATCCCTTGCTGACTTAAGCATCGGAGGGTTGTCCCCTGGGGTAATACCCGAGACTCCTTCTGACGCCCTTCTGGTTCCTTGGTGTGTGCAGGCATCCACGGGCGTGAGACGATTCCCCCAACAAAAAAATAGAGAAGGTGGTACGTGGCCTAGGAACCATTTTCCTGCCGCTACACTTCTTGGCGCCTTCTGTGGGAACTCGAGCGAAAAGCTATGACGCCCCGTGGAAGCCTTCGCAATGCCAACAACCGGGGGCGGGGTTCCTGACAGGGACCCAACTCCCGCCGGGGGTCGCAGGAGGCTTCCTCCGTTAACCCCCGACAAGAGGTCACCCAGGGTGACCTAGACGAGCTACGCCAGGAAGTCCGAGCCCTGGCAGAATTCCGCCGAGAACTCCGAGACCAGAGGCCCCAGCACGCCCCACCCGAGCGACGGGAAGGCGAAGGAGGTCAGGCCGGAGAGAACTTCCGGCAGGCACGGGAGGCGTCCCGTGCCTCCGTTACAAGAAGCCGGCAATCGCGCATCGTACCCGCGTCTAGGGGACGTAGCCCCCTCCACTCCAATCCGGAGATGGACTGCTGGCTCCAACAGTTCAACGAGATAGAGGACAAGGCCTGCTACCTGGACGACGTCCTCCTGGCCGCCAAGAATCGCAGCCTCATCGACGACGACCAAGACTTCCACGCTCCCTTTTCTAGGGAGATCATGGAAGCCCCTATCCCACCGAAGCTTCAGTTGCCGTCGTTCGCCTACTACGACGGCACCATCGACCCGGCCGACCACCTGCACGACTTCGAGTCTCACCTGGTGTTCCACCGGGCCTCGGACACCGTAAAGTGCCTAGCGTTCGTCACCACTCTTCGGGAGAACGCCCGGGCGTGGTTCGAGTCCCTGCCGGCCGGGACAATCTCCTCCTTCCAGTAGCTCAAGAAGTTGTTCAAGGAGAACTTTGTGGGCTGCCGAAAGGTAGCCAAATCTGCAGTAACCCTGCTCGCCCTCAAGCAGGGGAAGGAGGAGGCGCTATGGGACTTCGTCTCTCGCTTCCGCGCGGAGGCTCTCTAAATCCCCCATCTCAACGTCGGCATCGCCACCATGTCACTCACTCAGGGGATGCGATATCACATCCTCCGACAAGCGCTCGAAGTCGAGGCCCCGACGACCCTTCCAGATCTCCTCGCGCTAGCCCAGAAGCACGCGCATTGCGAGGAGAACACTACGGCCCTATGCCGCACGGCCGGGACCGACCAGCCCGACCGCAAAAGAACCGCCGACCCACCGCGCGAGGGTCGGAACAAGCGAGAGCGGCGCGATGAAGACCACCGTGACCGCTCCGTTAAGGAAAGGGGCGGCTACCGCCACTACACGCCCCTGACGGCCCCGCCCGACCAAATCTTGATGGAGATTCATGAGGAGCCGTTCCTCAAGTGGCCCTGGCGGATGAAGTCAGACCCCAATTCACGGAATAAGAAGAAGTACAGCCAGTCCACCGGGATCATGGCCACAACACCGCCGATTGTATCAACCTGAAGGATGCCATCGAGGACCTTGTACGCAGAGGGCTCCTCGATAAATTCCTCGCCAAGGCCGCCAAGAGACGATAGAAGACGCCTCCCCTGATCGACAACCGACCCAACGGAAAGGAGATCACGATGATCTCTGGGGGACCCGCAGCCGGGGGAGATAGCGCGAGCAGGAGGCGTCGGTACGCGACGGCCCTCAAAGCGGCGGACCAGGGCGAAGGGACCCCGAGGGGACTGTCCCCCCCAGGCCACCCAGGAGACCCCATAGTCTTCTCCGAGGATGACCTTGAAGGCGTCACGACGCCCCACACCGATGCTTTGGTGGTTTCCGCCACCATCAATCAATGTACTGTGCGACGCATTCTGGTGGATAATGGAAGTGGACCCGATGTTATTGCGTACGACTGTCTAGTACTCATAGGAGTTGATGTATCACAACTCGCGCCATTGCACACACCGTTATACGGATTCTCCGGCACGACTGTTCGCCCAGAAGGGCCTATCACGCTCTCGATCACGTTCGGGACGGCACCGAAAGAGGTAACTTTCCTCGCCGACTTTACTGTGGTCCGTGCAATGATAGGATACAACGCCATCATCGACCGAGGAATCCTTGGTACGCTTTGAGGCGTCCCTTCCTCCTACCACCAGAAGCTGAAATTCCCCACCCCTCATGGGGTAGGGGAAGTTCGGGGCGATCAACAGGAATCTAGAAGGTGTTACCTCATTTCCACCCGCGACCGGTGTAATACCCCGGACCTATCGGATCCTTTCTTCGTGGGTCCCAGATCTAGTTTTCGGAGTGTCCGGCTCCGTTGTGTCCGAAATTTCGTTTCGGACATCTTTTGTGTTCGGATCGGCGCGATCCGGAGTTGTTTCGGAGGCCCGGAGGCGTTCCGCGGCTTGTCCGCGTGTGTTTTCCGATTTCCGGTGTGTGTTTCGGCTTTTCCTTCGGAAGCTCGCTGCGGGCGAATCGGGCGGTTCTCCCAGGCACGAGTGGTACCGTTGCGATCGGTGCGTTCCGAGGATTCCGGAAATGTATTTTTCTATTTTTTGATATTTTTCTGAAAAATCGGATTTTCTATATAACCCTATTTCTTTTCTTTTTCTTTTCCTCTTTCTCTTTCTCCTTCTTCCTCCTTCCTTCCCCAACCGTGGCCGCCCTCCTCTCTCTCCCTCTCTCCCATTCGGACGTGGTGAGCCCCTCCCCAGCTGTTGACGACGGCAGGGCGACGGCGCGGACGCGTGGGTGGCGGCGAGGCGAGCTCGTGGGCGTGTGGCAAGCGTGGGAAGCGTGGAGAGTTCGTGAAGCTTAAAGCGTTCTTCGTGGTTTGTGGGCGATCCGGCGGAGCATTCGCTCCATTGAGGTAGGGTGACGTTCCTTAGCCTCTTGCCGTTCATTTCCGTGGTTTGTAGGCCGCGGGGAGGCCGAGAGGGGCTAGATCGAGCACGTATGGGGTTTTTCCATGATTTGGGGAGAGCCGCCCGATCTATGGATTTAATGCATGGATTCGCGTTTTGATGGCCTAGAATCATGCTAGGGGTCCTTAGGGGTCATTCCCCTCGTTTTCCCCCTCTCCGGTGGAGGCATGGGGGCGTGGTTGGAGTTTTTGGGCGTTTCCGCCATTTTCGGGCGCGGACTGAGAACGCGCTATACTCCAGTAACGCGTTCTTGATGGTCGCGCTGCCCCGACGGGGCGCATTCATCGGAGAAGATGAACAGGAGGCGGTTCTGGTCGCGCTAGGGGTCCCTAGCGCGATCTGCCTTATCGCGCTAGGGGTCCCTAGCGCGACCTGTCTTGTCGCGCTAGGAGGCCCTAGCGTGATATTCCTTGTCGCGCTAGGGGGTCCTAGCGCGTTCTTCTTGTTGCGCTAGGAATCCCTAGCGCGATCTGTCCGTCGTCGGGTGTTCCTTTTGGGCCGGGTGTGTGTCCTAGACACCCCGCGGAGTTCCGGGACCGTGTCTTTGGGTGTTCGGAGGTTCCGTTTGCCTTGGTCATGCATTTGGCTGTGGGCAGTGCGTCCGTTTCTTCTCCGACCGCGGTCACCGTGCGATGGTGATGGTACGTGGGACGGCCCCCGTACTTCGTCAGGTTCGGACGTTGTTTTCCGTTGTCTTGAGAGTCTACTCCTTCTGTGACCCTTCACTAGTCGTAGCCTATCAGTACGCGTGTGCTGATCGCACCAGGGAGTGGTGTACGGGCTTACCCTGAGGACGGTTTTAGACTGGTTACCGTCGGGCCCCTCGTCAAATCAGAGTCCAGTGCCAGGGGAAAACCGGTCAGAGGGCCAGACCTAGGACGCGTGGTCTGTGTGTGCACACGTGGTTGGGGACAGTGGACGCACGTCGACGGGCGTGACCCCAGCTAGTCACTTGTTGTGGTTACTTGTACGGTGTTCGCGCCTCTGGTAGGAGCTACCACGCCAGGCAGTTCACCTGCGACGCGGCGTAAGACGTCAGGGGACGCTACCGGCTGTGCTTCTAGTGGGTGGTACTCCTGTCGAGTACGGAGTGGCAGACTGTCAGTCGAGTGTTTCCGACCTTCGGGTTTTGTCGGTTCGACCTTTGAGCTTTGGTCTTCCCTCCGTGGCACGTGTGTCGATTTACGTGCCGTAGGGTCTTGTCTTGTAGAGTACATGGCTTTCCCTTCCGAGGTACTCTCCTACCGCTAGTGTAGTGGTTTCTCATTTTACGAGGTAGGGTTCGAGTGATCCCTACTGAGTCTTGTTCCGAGACTCATTCCCTGTGTGTTTTCACCGTGTTTCAGGTGAGGTGCCACCTTCGGGGAGCGCGTCAGGAGTGCAGCGTGGTGCGGGTGCCCAGAGGTAGTGCCAGAGGTCAGAGCCGGGGGATGTCCCGTGTAGCTGTACTTTTCTTCCTTGTCACTGTACTAGTCGTGGACTATTGTTATTGTTGTTAATTTCTATTGTGGACCATGTAAAATGTTAATTTATTTCCTGCTTAATATTATAACTGTTTAATTTCTGCAATTATTTGTGATACTTGTGTAGTCTCCACACCATCCTTTTAACCCTTCCGAGTCTTCGGGCTCGTGGGTGGCGGTGCGAGTCTCGGGTTATCGGGCCTTCCCGGTAATCGGATTCTTGGGTCGTTACAGCTGGTATCAGAGCGCGGTTGTGGAATTACATGAGAATCATAGGTAATTGTAGTGGTCCACTAGTCCACTGCGATGATGTACGGGTGACGCTGGCGTTGGGCACCGTGTGTTTATCTTGACCTTGCCGTTTTCGTGTTTTCTGTCTTTTGCTTCAGGAGCGAGTATGGCGCCGAGGCGGAGCTCTCGCTCTCAGCAGGGGCAGTCGGCTGGAGGCCAGGAGATCCAGCAGGGGGTCCAGAGGGACCAGGAGGAGCATAGCAGAGTTCCGGGAGCTACCGAGGCCGCGGATGCTGCGAGAGTTCCGGGGGCCGAGGATTTCTTCCGTGGCATGTACCAGCTTATGTCTCAGCAGTTCGGCAGAGAGGCTGGTGAGGGCTCGTCTGCTAGGGGTGGGCCAGGCCGAGCAGTGAGGGACTTCATGCAGTTCCATCCACCTTACTTTAGCGGCCAGGCAGACCCCGATGCGGCTCGTGATTGGCTCGATGAGATGGAGCGGGTGTTCAGTTCCACGAAGAGTGCTACCGAGGACAGAGTGGTGTTGGCCTACAACCAGTTGCAGGGTACGGCTCGGAGATGGTGGTCTTCCGAGTGGAAGACGTCCTTTCAGCTTCGCCCACTTGAGCAGATCGAGTGGGATGACTTTGTCAGTACTTTCGAGCGTACGTACTGTCCAGATATTGTTGCCACGCAGCGGATGCGGGAGTTTCTGGAGCTGGTGCAAGGTGACATGTCCGTGTTGCAGTACAGGGCCCGATTTGTCGAGCTGGGTCGGTATGCACCTCACATCATGGAGCATGAGAGGGTGAGGACCACGCAGTTTGTACAGGGCTTGAGGCTGGAGCTGAGGCACCATCTGATCGCGAATGGGGCCACTGATCTAGAGACAGCGTCTCGTGTTGTGGTTTCTTTGGAGATGGATATGCAGAGGACTCGAGGACCGATCAGCCAGGGACAGTCTTTGTCAGGTCGCAGCCATCAGTCGGTTACCCAGCAGCAGGGTTTCTTTCAGTCTACGTCGGGTGGCTCAGGAGTACCGGCATCGGCAGCTTCGGTGACAGGATCTGCGTCCTTCGGTACGAAGGTCAAGAAGTTCTTCTCGAAGAATTTTCGAAAGAAGAAGTCCAAGGACCAGGGGCAGGCTTCATCGGGCAGTGTACAGCAGCCGTTTCCTTTGCAGCGTCAGGGATCAGGGGGTGGATCACGAGGACCTTGTCCACGGTGTGGTGGGACCCACCCAGGTAGGCAGTGCACGGCGCCGATCATCTGTTTTCGGTGTGACCAGCCAGGGCATATGGCGCGCGACTGTCCTCAGAGGCCGCCGCAGTAGCAGGTTCCCCAGCAGCAGAGGCAGCAGCAGCAGCAGGGACAGTATCCGCCACTACCCAGGTCAGCTAGCGTGGGAGGCATGCAGAGGGCTCGGGGCCAGATCACGCACATGAACAGGGCAAAGGCAGTGGCGTCGCAGCTCGTGGAAGGTACCGTTCATATTTTGGGTTGTGCGGCTCGGGTTTTGTTTGACTCTGGTGCGTCTCATTCGTTTATTTCGGAGGGTTTTACGTCGAGCGTCGAGGAGCCGGTGACCCAGTTGTCCTGTGATTTGGCAGTGGAGTTGCCTTCGGGTGATTTTATGATCACTCCGTATTGCTTCGATCAGGTTCCGGTTTGGATCGATGGGCGGAGTCTGCCAGGCAGGTTATATGCGTTGCAGCTTCGGGATTATGATGTGATTCTAGGCATGGATTGGCTCGAGACCCATGGAGCGGTAGTGGATTGTGGAATGAAGAGGGTCTACTTCCAGCATCTGAGCAAGAGGACCTTCTATTTCCAAGGTGTCCGTTCCGCCTCTTCTCGATTCCTTATCTCTGCTATTCGAGCCCGTCGATTGCTTGATTCAGGTTGTCAGGGTTTTCTCGCGTCCGTGGTTGTGTCCGACCGGATGGAGCCGGATGTCGAGGACATTGCGGTGGTGTACGAGTTTTCCGATGTTTTTTCCGAGGAGTTGCCTGGATTACCTCCCCAGCGGGAGATCGATTTCGTGATCGAGGTTGTGCCTGGTACGGGACCTTTGGCGAAGGCTCCCTACCGTATGGCCCCCGCTGAGTTGAGGGAGTTGAGGGCGCAGTTGCAGGAACTGCTGGCCAAGGGGTATGTTCGTCCTAGCTTTTCCCCTTGGGGTGCGCCCGTGTTGTTTGTGAAGAAGAAGGACGGTAGTCTGCGCTTGTGCATTGACTATCGGCAGCTGAATGAAGTGACCATTAAGAACAAGTATCCGTTGCCGCGGATTGATGACTTGTTCGACCAGCTTCAGTCCGCGCGAGTGTTCTCACGGATTGATTTGCGGTCAGGTTACTATCAGCTGAGAATTCGCGAGTCCAATGTGGAGAAGACTGCGTTCAGTACGAGGTACGGGCATTATGAGTTTTTGGTGATGCCGTTCGGACTCACCAATGCCCCAGCAGCCTTCATGGACTTGATGCAGAGGGTGTTTCATTCGTATTTGGACCAGTTCGTGGTCATCTTCGTGGATGACATCCTTGTTTATTCGCAGTCTGCTGAGGAGCATGCGTACCATTTGGATGTGG
This sequence comes from Amorphophallus konjac, assembly GCA_022559845.1. Lineage (NCBI taxonomy): Eukaryota > Viridiplantae > Streptophyta > Magnoliopsida > Alismatales > Araceae > Amorphophallus > Amorphophallus konjac. The sequence continues at coordinate 103,252,214 of CM040121.1, forward strand.
TGCTGCAGACGTTGCGAGATCACCAGTTGTATACGAAGCTCAGCAAGTGCGAGTTTTGGCTCAGTGAGGTGCACTTTCTGGGGCACGTGATTTCTGGTGATGGCATTTCCGTGGACCCCGCCAAGGTCGAGACAGTGATGCAGTGGCCGAGGCCGAGGTCGGTGACGGAGATCCGGAGTTTCTTGGGGCTTGCGGGTTATTATCGCCGGTTTATCCAGGATTTTTCTCACATTGCGACCCCGATGACTAGACTCACGCGGAAGGATGTGCCTTTCGTCTGGTCTGAGGAATGTGAGTAGGGCTTCAGGGAACTGAAGAGATTGCTCACCTCGGCTCCGGTGTTGGTTTTACCTTCTGGATCGGGAGGTTTCGTGGTGTGTACAGATGCTTCCGGCGTTGGGTTGGGTGCTGTGTTGATGCAGCATGGTAGAGTGGTGGCTTATGCATCTCGGCAGCTAAAGTCCCATGAGGAGAACTACCCTACCCATGACCTTGAGTTGGCGGCGGTGATCTTCGCGCTGAAGATCTGGAGGCATCATCTGTACGGTGAGAAGTTTGTGGTGTTCACTGACCATCAGAGTTTGAGGTATGTGTTCTCTCAGAGAGATCTGAACCTCAGACAAAGGCGTTGGATGGAGTTCATGAAGGACTATGACTTCACCCTGTCTTATCAGCCGGGCAGGATGAATGTCGTTGCTGATGCCTTGAGTCGGAAGGTTGCGATCAGTGCCCTGATGTTGAGGAAGTGGAGGCTCTGGGAACAAGTGCCCGAGGTATCTTTCAGGCTCAAGATTCCCCAGGAGCCAGGGTTGGCAGTGCTTGCGAGTCTGACTGTCACTCCTGCTATCCGTCGTCAGGTGACAGAGGCTCAGCATGCGGACCCTGAGTTGCCCCGGATTCTGGCTATGGCTGACGTGGAGCTTGGCGAGGACGGTGCTGCGAGGTTTCGTGGCAGGCTGTACGTCCCAGCAGAGGAGCAGGTTCGTCGTGCGGTGTTACGCGAGGCTCATGGGAGCAGGTACACTGTGCACCCGGGTGCGACGAAGATGTATCGGAACTTGCGGAGGCAGTTCTGGTGGCCTGGCATGAAGAGAGAAGTCGCAGAGTTTGTGGCCAGGTGCCTGATCTGTCAGCAGGTGAAGGTGGAGCATCAGCGACCAGGAGGTACTCTCCAGCCCTTGGATATTCCTGCTTGGAAGTGGGACCATGTGATCACGGATTTCATGGTGGGATTGCCGAGGACCCCGAGTGGGCAGGACAGTATTTGGTTGCTGGTGGATCGGCTGACGAAGGTGACGCGGTTGTTACCGGTCAAGGTCAGCTGGAGCGTGTCTAAGTTGGCTCGTCTTTATGTGGAGCGGATCGTGCCGTTGCATGGGGTTCCCATTTCGATCATGTCGGATTGGGATCCGCGCTTCACTTCTGGATTCTGGAGGAGTTTCCAGCGAGCTCTTGGCACGGAGTTGGCATTTAGCTCGGCGTATCATCCATAGTCAGATGGTCAGTCTGAGAGGACCATTCAGACTTTGGAGGACATGCTGAGATCCTGCTGCCTAGAGTGGCAGGGGAGTTGGATTCATCACCTACCATTGGTGGAGTTTGCCTATAACAACAGCTATCATTCGAGCATCGGCATGGCTCCAAATAAGGCTCTGTATGGGCGTCCTTGTCGGACTCCACTTGATTGGTTTGAGGTGGGTGAGCGTGTTTTGACGGGACCGGAATTGGTGCAGTAATGTGTGGACGTTGTGCACCTGGTTCGTCAGAACATGTTGGCGGCCCAGAGTCGGCAGAAGAGCTATGCTGACCGTAGGAGGCAGCCCCTCGAGTTCGCCGTGGGCGATCATGTGTTCTTGAGAGTTTCTCCGATGAAGGGGGTGATGCGGTTTGGACGGCGTGGGAAGCTGAGTCCCCGCTATATTGGTCCTTTCGCGATTGTGGAGCGCATCAGTGAGGTTGCTTACCGGTTGTAGTTACCTCCTGAGTTGGCGTCGGTGCATGACGTGTTCCACGTCTCGATGTTGCGGAAGTATATACCCGATGACTCTCATGTGCTCGAGTTTTCCGTTTGGCCTGAGGTGACTCCAGATCTTTCTCTCCCAGAGTTTCCGATCTGCGTGGAGGATAGGCGAGAGCAGCGCCTGCGGAACAAGGTTATTCCCTTGGTAAAGGTCATGTGGCAACGACACTCTGGTGGTGAGGCCTCGTGGGAACGTGAGGACGAGATGCGTCAGCAGTTCCCGTATCTGTTTGAGTGAGTCTTCCTCTTCTTTCCCCTTGGGTTGTTCTCAATTTCGAGGACGAAATTCCTTAAGGGGGGAGGGCTGCAATATCCCGGACCTTTCGGATCCTTTCTTCGTGGGTCCCAGATCTAGTTTTTGGAGTGTCCGGCTCCGTTGTGTCTGAAATTTCGTTTCGAACATCTTTCGTGTTCGGATCGGCGCGATCCGGAGTTGTTTCGGAGGCCCGGAGGCGTTCCGCGGCTTTTCCGCGTGTGTTTTCTGATTTCCGGTGTGTGTTTCGGCTTTTCCTTCGGAAGCTCGCTGCGGGCGAACCGGGCGGTTCCCCCAGGCACGAGTGGTACCGTTGCGATCGGTGCGTTCCGAGGATTCCGGAAATATATTTTTCTATTTTTTGGTATTTTTCTGAAAAATCAGATTTTCTATATAACCCTATTTCTTTTCTTTTTCTTTTCCTCTTTCTCTTTCTCCTTCTTCCTCCTTCCTTCCCCAACCGTGGCCGCCCTCCTCTCTCTCCCTCTCTCCCATTCGGACGCGGTGAGCCCCTCCCCAGCTGTTGACGACGGCATGGCGACGGTGCGGACGCGTGGGTGGCGGCGAGGCGAGCTCGTGGGCGTGTGGCAAGCGTGGGAAGCGTGGGGAGTTCGTGAAGCTTAAAGCGTTCTTCGTGGTTTGTGGGCGATCCGGCGGAACATTCGCTCCATTGAGGTAGGGTGACGTTCCTTAGCCTCTTGCCGTTCATTTCCGTGGTTTGTAGGCCGCGGGGAGGCCGAGAGGGGCTAGATCGAGCACGTATGGGGTTTTTCCATGATTTGGGGAGAGCCGCCCGATCTATGGATTTAATGCATGGATTCACGTTTTGATGGCCTAGAATCATGCTAGGGGTCCTTAGGGGTCATTCCCCTTGTTTTCCCCCCTCTCCGGTGGAGGCATGGGGGCGTGGTTGGAGTTTTTGGGCGTTTCCGCCGTTTTCGGGCGCGGACTGAGAACGCGCTATACTCCAGTAGCGCGTTCTTGATGGTCGCGCTGCCCCGACGGGGCGCGTTCATCGGAGAAGATGAACAGGAGGCGGTTCTGGTCGCGCTAGGGGTCCCTAGCGTGATCTGCCTTGTCGCGCTAGGGGTCCCTAGCGCGACCTGTCTTGTCGCACTAGGAGGCCCTAGCGCGATATTCCTTGTCGCGCTAGGGGGTCCTAGCGCGTTCTTCTTGTCGCGCTAGGAATCGCTAGCGCGATCTGTCCATCGTCGGGTGTTCCTTTTGGGTCGGGTGTGTGTCCTAGACACCCCGCGGAGTTTCGGGACCGTGTCTTTGGGTGTTCGGAGGTTCCGTTTGCCTTGGTCATGCGTTTGGCTGTGGGCAGTGCGTCCGTTTCTTCTCCGACCGCGGTCACCGTGCGATGGTGATGGTACGTGGGACGGCCCCCGTACTTCGTCAGGTTCGGACGTTGTTTTCCGTTGTCTTGAGAGTCTACTCCTTCTGTGACCCTCCACTGGTCGTAGCCTATCAGTACGCGTGTGCTGATCGCACCAGGGAGTGGTGTACGGGCTTACCCTGAGGACGGTTTTAGACTGATTACCGTCGGGCCCCTCGTCAAATCAGAGTCCAGTGCCAGGGGAAAACCGGTCAGAGGGCCAGACCTAGGACGCGTGGTCTGTGTGTGCACACGTGGTTGGGGACAGTGGACGCACGTCGACGGGCGTGACCCCAGCTAGTCACTTGTTGTGGTTACTTGTACGGTGTTCGCGCCTCTGGTAGGAGCTACCACGCCAGGCAGTTCACCTGCGGCGCGGCGTAAGACGTCAGGGGACGCTACCGGCTGTGCTTCTAGTGGGTGGTACTCCTGTCGAGTACGGAGTGGCAGACTGTCAGTCGAGTGTTTCCGACCTTCGGGTTTTGTCGGTTCGACCTTTGAGTTTTGGTCTTCCCTCCGTGGCACGTGTGTCGGTTTACGTGCCGTAGGGTCTTGTCTTGTAGAGTACAAGGCTTTCCCTTCCGAGGTACTCTCCTACCGCTAGTGTAGTGGTTTCTCATTTTACGAGGTAGGGTTCGAGTGATCCCTACTGAGTCTTGTTCCGAGACTCATTCCCTGCGTGTTTTCACCGTGTTTCAGGTGAGGCGCCACCTTCGGGGAGCGCGTCAGGAGTGCAGCGTGGTGCGGGTGCCCAGAGGTAGTGCCAGAGGTCAGAGCCGGGGGATGTCCCGTGTAGCTGTACTTTTCTTCCTTGTCACTGTACTAGTCGTGGACTATTGTTGTTGTTGTTAATTTCTATTGTGGACCATGTAAAATGTTAATTTATTTCCTGCTTAATATTATAACTGTTTAATTTCTGCAATTATTTGTGATACTTGTGTAGTCTCCACACCATCCTTTTAACCCTTCCGAGTCTTCGGGCTCGTGGGTGGCGGTGTGAGTCTCGGGTTATCGGGCCTTCCCGGTAATCGGTTTCTCGGGTCGTTACAACTGGCATCCCGAGGAGGCTCCATGTGAGAAGTGGGCGAGGACCGAAGATCCAGATCCGAGCACGACTGCGCCAGCAGAGGATCTATACCTCATCCAAGTCGGGGATGACCCAAGCAGATCACTGAAGATCGGCGCCACCTTGTTCGAGCAGGATAAACAAGCATACACGAGCTTCCTCACAGTCAATCAGGACGTGTTCGCTTGGTCCGAGGATGAGGTCCCCGAAATCCCCCCGAAAGTTATCACACACCAACTAAGGTTGGACCCCAACTGCCGCCCGGTGCAGCAACGTCGAAGATGATGGAACCCCGAGCGACAGGCCGTCATCAGGCAACAGGTGGGCGAGAAATTATGATCAGGACTACTCCGGCCTACCCAGTACTCGGATTGGGTGGCTAACGTAGTCCTGGTTCCCAAGAGCAATGGGAAGTGGCGAATGTGCGTGGACTACACCGACCTCAACAAAGCCACGCCCAAGGACAGCTTCCCCATGCCGCGAATCGACCAACTGGTCAACTCCACGGCCAGGCACGAGATGCTGAGCTTCCTCGATGCCTATTCAAGGTACCATCAGATTAGCATGCACCAGCCCGACCAAGAGAAGACCGCGTTCATCACCGACCACGGCCTTTACTGATACACTCGCATACCGTTCGGGCTGAAGAACGCCAGAGCTACGTATCAACACCTAGTCAACCATATGTTTGACTTGCAGATCGGCCGCAACATGGAGGTCTACATCGACGATATGCTCGTGAAGAGCCTCCGAGCAGTCAAGCACCTGCACGACTTGGCTGAGACCTTCACTACGCTCAGAAGGTACAACATAAAACTCAACCCTGCTAAATGTGCGTTCGGGATACGGTCAGGCAAGTTCTTAGGGTTCCTCGTAACCCACCGAGGAATCAAAGCCAACCTCGACCAGATCAAAGTAGTGTTGGAGATGGAGCGACCACGATGGGTGAGGGACGTACAGTGTATCACTGGACGCGTCGCCGCTCTGGCCCGGTTCTTATCCCGAGCCGCTAAACGATGTCTACCCTTCTTCCGGCTAATCAAGCAGGCCAACCTGGCGCCAGAGAAGAAAGGATGGATCAACTTGGACCAGGTGTGCGAGAAGGCGTTCGAAGAATTGAAGTGATACCTGACAACACCTCCTATCCTCACCAAACCCCAAGGGGGGGAACTGCTGCTCCTATACCTGTCCGTGACCCCCAGCACCATGAGTGCTGTGCTCACACGGGAGGAAGCATGAGTCATGAAGCCCATCCACTATGTCAGTCGAGCGTTGCAAGGGTCGAAATTCTGGTACTCACGGGCTGAAAAGTTCACCCCCGCGTTGATTACGGCTGCTCGCAAGCTACGGCCATACTTCCTGACTCACCCGATCGCCGTCCTCACCAACCAGCCCCTTCTGCAAATCCTACAGAACCCGGATGCCTCCGGAAGGCTGGTTAAGTGGGCCATCGAGTTGGGAGAATTCGACATTAAGTTCCGACTGAGGACAGCGATCAATGCCCAGGCACTCACAGATTTCATCGCCGAATGCACCTTACCTGCCGAGGATTCACCCGAGCAGACCTCGGGTCCCGCCTGGGAGCTATACATCGACGGATCCTCCTGCGGCGCCGGCACCGGCGCGGGGCTGGTTTTACTCTCACCAGAAGGTATAGTGTAATGTCCCGGATTTTCGGATCTGGATCCGTGGGTTTCAGATCGTCTTTCTGTGTGTTTCGGATTCGAGTCCGATCGGGCTTCGGACTATTTTTACCGGATTTTCGGACCCTCTGGTGGTGTGCCAGTGTGTTTCCTTGGGTCCGTGGTGTTGTGAGGAGCAAGTCGGTAATTTTCTGTAATTTTCGGAGCACCTTTGTGGGTCCCGGGTTGCGTTTTGGGTTTTACGCGTGTTTTCCATCTGTAGGACCTTTGGAACCCCGTACAGGGTGAACCGTTGCATTCTCTGACGCCGGGACGTTACCACAGCGATCAGCGTGTTCTGAGGATCACAGGGGTGTATTTTTCAGAATTTTCGGATTTTCTATATAAACCCCCTCCCCTTTTCTCTCTCCCCATCTCTCATTTCTCTCTTCCCTCCCTCTCTCTTCTCTCACGCTCTCTCCTCTCCCCCTCTCACTCCGGGCGGCCGACGGAGGCGGTGCGGGCGGGGTGGCGTGGCTCGTGGGACGTGGAGCGATGAGCTCGGGACGAGGAGCGCGATGGTGGAGGCAGTTCATGGGATCGCGAGCCGGCGAGGGTTTAAACGGCGTTTCTTCGCGGATCGGCGAGCTCGGGGCGCGAAATCTTCGGTGGAGGTAGGGAGACGGACCCCCAGCTCGTGCGCTTTCTTTTCCCCCAAGTTTTGTAGGCTACGGTGAGTCGAGCGTGTTTATTTGAGCGATTTGGGGAAAATCCATATTTTTGGGGTGTGCGCCCGATCTATCGTTCTACCGCGTTTTGGACCAAATCGAGGGTCTAGATGCATGCTAGGGGCCATAGGGGAGCTTCCCCGTTGTTTTCCCCATCATCCGTGGATGTTTGGGGCGTGGAACGGAATTTTGGGTTTGAATTCGCCGTTTCACTACCAGGACGCCGTGGCGGTCGTTCCAGTGACTATCACAGTGTGTAACGCGCCTGGGCAGGTGCGTTACGCTCCCTTTGTTTTGAGTATTTGCGTTCGTGGGCCTGGCGGTCCCACGATAGACCGCCACGGGATTGTGACGCCCTTATGCTAGACCGTTACAGTGTTTCGACCATGGTTTATGACCGTTGGGGGTCATAGACGCCTGACACACTCAGAGTGGCGCGTCAGGGTGCGTGACTCCCCTGGGCAGGAGCGTTAGAGCTAACGCATCCACCCTTCACCCTAGCGTGCCTGGGTAGGTGCGTTAGAGGACGTGACGCACCGAGCAGTCTGCGTCACGGCTTGTGTAGCTCTCTGGCCTAACGCACCGGTGTTGGTCCGTTAGGTGACGTAACTCCCCTGGGGGAGCGTGTTACGTTCAGTTTTTACTCGCCTTCTGAAGGCCCTGTGTTGGAGCGTCAGAGTTGTTGTGACGGTCGAGGCTTGGACCGTTGCAGCCTGTGACGGCCCAAGGTTAGACCGCCAGGCACTGTGTTGCGCCGAGGTGAGTTTTCGTGTTCTCCGCGTTCGTTCCGCGATGTGTGGACCTCTGGTCGACCTGGTTGTGACCTAGTGGTCGACTTGCTGTCTCATGAATGCCCCTGACACCCGTGGGATTCTGTGTCCGTGTCTTGAGGGTGTCGGGAGGGCCGTGTTACCTCGATTAGCATGCCCGTAGGTGTGGTGGGTCCGGGTGACCCCACGTGTTCCGGGCTTTCGTGTTACGCTCGATCGAGTCACCGTGTATCGGTGTGTGTGCAGTGGGGTCTCCCCCGCATGTCGTGAGTTTCCTTGGAAGGCGATTCCCGTGTGGGCTATGTGTTTGGCCTTGGATTGCGAGTCCAGTTATCCGGCCTGGAGCTGGAGGTTCCCCGCTTTCCCTGGGATGGGGAATCGGCGTGGCGGCTTGTGTGATGCCCCGGGAATCGTGCTTCTGCGCTTTCTGCGTGGCCGAGTGTGTGGCCCGTGGACTGTGAGTCCCGTTTCTTCTCAGACCGTGGTCACCGTGCGACGGTGCTGGTACGTGGGGTGGTCCCTGTACTTCGTCGGGTTCGGACGTTGTTTTCCTTTGACTTGAGAGTCTACTCCTTCAGTGACACTCTACTAGTCGTAGCCTACCAGTACGCGTGTGCTGGTCTCACCTGGGAGTAGGTGTACGGGCTTACCATGAGGACGGTTTTAGACTGGTTTCCGTCGGGCCCCACGCCTTGCAGCCAGAGTCCGGCTGAGGGGAAAATCGGTCAGAGGGCCAGACCAGGGACGCACGGTCTGTGTGTGCACACATGGTTGGGGGCGGTTGGATCCACGCTAACGGGCGTGACCCCAGCTAATCACTTGTTTGTGGTTACTTGTATGGTGTCTCAGTTCCCGCTGGGACGGAGGGAGACACCTGAGGCGCGGACTAAGACGTCAGTGGACGCATTCGGCCTTACTTCTAGTGGGAGGTACTCCTGTTGAGTCAGGAGTGAAAGACTGTCAGTCTCTGTGACTTCGAACTTCGAGTTTTTGGTCGTGTTGACCGTTGAGTTCCGGGTGTTTCGCCGTGGCGCGTGTGTCGGTTTCGTGCCGCGAGACTAGTGCTTATATCTTTACCGAGGTTGCGTCTTGTTGTGTGGTGTCTGCGACCGGGTGGTCGGGGTTGCACCTTGGACAGTGTGTCCAGGTTGACCGTGTCCTGGGAGACAGGCCTCTACGGCAGGGTTGCCGTGGGTTTTTACTTCGGTAAGTGGTGCTCGTATGGTCCAATTCCTGACTGTGAGATCGGGACTTCTCTTTCTACTTGACCGTTACAGTAGGAGTAGATGTAGTGCCGAGTTTTGACCGGCCACCGGGTTTACTGTTCCTGCTGTTACTGTTGCTCTTGTAGTTGCAGCTTTCCGTGCCGCCGTTGTTCTCAGTTGAGGTTCCACGGGATCCCTACTGGGCCAGTGACAGGAGGCTCACCCCTGCTTTTCAGGTGTGCCGGTTCTTCCTCGAGGTTCGAGGTTGCGGTTTAGAGGTTCTTAGTTGCCAGTTCGCCGGGCCGAGTGTTCACTCGACATGTGGTACGTTTTTACTACTTTAGACTATACTTTCTGTTGGACTAGACTCTGCTGCTGTTGTATTTGTTTATTTATTTCTGTTAATTGTTGAATTGTCCGCTTTATTTCCTATTTCTTTGTGCCTCCACACTCCTTTTAGCCCTTCCGAGCCCTCCCGGCTCGTGGGTGGCTGTTCGAGTCTCAGGTTATCAGGCATTCCCGGTAATCAGATTCTCGGGTCGTTACAGATGGTATCAGAGCGGTGGTTGTGGACGTACATAGGAATTCGAGATATTACAGTGATCAGAGTCCATAAGGTCCAGTACAGTCCACAGTTGGCTTAGGGATTTGTGTTTGTTTTCCGCTTAGTTTCTCACTTGAGAGCTTGAGTGCGCTATGCGACGCTATGAAGGTGGTTGTTGTTCGCGGACTTCGTGCCGGCGTGGGGTCTGCAGATCGAGGTTGAGAGCTTCTCCCTCATCGGTGGTGGCCCCGGTTGTGCTGCGTTGGGCAGAGGTTGCCGGCTGGTGCGTCGTTGCGGTGCTGCGTTCGTGGTGTGTGCAGCGAGGTCAGGTGGCTGGTGCGGATTGTTCGTGGTTAAGTGGCCGTGCGCGTGCTCTGAGGGAGCTGCTGTTGATTTTGGGCCACTCCAGATTAAGGTTTATCCAACCCCTGAGGCGCTGAGGTTGAGGTTTGAGGCGTTGGAGCGGGTGCTTTGGTCGAGAAGTGTGCTCGGGTGAGCGGAGGATCTTCTCGGTGAGCTGCTGTCTCGTCGAGCCTAGTGTTCTTGTCGTGCTATGTGGCGGCAGAAATGACGTGTCGGTCCCGGTTATTCTTATGGATTTGGAGGCAGGATTGGGTTATGGTGTCTCAGTAAGTCTTGCTCCTGCGCTCTTGCGTGCGAATGGGTGGTGTTCGCCTTGGATTTGGTTTGAGTTGTGAAGGTTCCACGGTGAATTTCGGGACTCGAGGATGAGTATTGACGGTCGCCAGATATGGTTCGTGTTGTGGCTCTTGGCGTGGCGTGTTGTAGTTCGAGGAGTTGCAACGGTGGTGCATCGAGAGATGTTGTGATTGTGGCTCGACGTGACACTCGTCGAGTGTGTCAGAGATGCTGACCTGACGAGGTGATGGTTTTCTTGGTGCTGGATGGTGTTATTCCCAGCGTGCGCAAGGTTCGAGGTCAGGTCGAGCGTGGAGTTCTTCCGTTGGTCAGAGGAGTGTCGATTTTTCCTTTAGTTGGAGAGATTGTGTTTGGCCAAGGTTCGTCATCTTGCATTGTGTGTTCGGATTGGTTGGCCTTCGTGTGCCATGAAGTCCACGCGAGACGTGCTCCTTGTCTTGGCCAGGTGGTTGTCTGCAAGGGTTGGTGCCCGTTTCCCTTGTTGTGTAAGGGTGCTGGCGCTGTTCCGGAAGGGCGAGTGCTGGTTGGGCGGTGTTCGCATTCTTGGCTGTGCGCCCGTGGATCAGAGTGCGCAGTGGAAGTGATGCGGGACTAGACCACGGACACGACAAGCTCGAGACTGCCCCTTAACGAGGGAAGCGTCGGACGTGCGCGGTTGAGAAACCGGTAGTGAGCTAGGGTGATCGGCTCTCTCGTGTGCCCGGATCGGGTCACGGGACGGTCTCGCACTCTCTCGCAGCAGCGGTAATGAATAGATAAAGCGAGCTAGATATCCCTACACATGCTCTCTAGCAGCGGCATAAACAAGCATATATGAAATTAAGCAAAATGCCAAGTGAGGAGCAAGGACGATACCTCCACGCGCTCGGCGTGGGGACGACGGACCCGGCCGAAACTCGTACTCCTGGGATAAATATTACACAATGATGACAACAATGAAATATTACCCACTCTACGCAGGGAGGTAAAGGGCTACACAACTGGGCCTGGGAGGATCGAATTCGGGTTGACGGGCAGCTTCTCGCGTCTCTTCGGCAGCACCCGAACTTGTGGCTGTGGGGCCCACGCGCTGTCCGGAGAGGCCGTGTGGGACCCGGTGGCACCGCTGTAGTGGGGACACTTGGAGAAGTGCTCCTCGGGGTGGCGGCACGCTGGTTCGCCGGCCGGAGGCCGGGCGGCTCCGTTTGGCACCGGTCGGAAAAACCGATCGGAAATCTGCCGGTTCTGTATTTCAGCGCGCGCTCCGGCGAGAACGGACGCTGCGATCAGCATCGGTGTCGGAAGGTGACGAGATCAGAGCCGTTGGAAAGCTGCTTCGAAGTGCTACAATCTAGTGGCCTTCAGAAAAATTCACCATATTTGTACTTTGTGTTGGTGAATTTTATATGCTGCTGTTGTACAGTAACCGAAGACTCAGATCTGCAGAGAACTTTCCTGTTGATTGCCTTTGACCGTGAAGTAGATGTCCGAATTTGAAGATGTGTTATTCAGAAAGGTTGTAGGAAATCGAACAAGGAAACCATGACTATTTTTGGATCTGGATTTCGGAAAGGCTACGAATTTCTATGATTTTGGCATTAGCAGTGGGTCAGATCTGGAATCTGGCTGACAACACTATAGCGGAGGAAGAACACGAATTTTTAAAAATAGATAGAAGGCCGATCAAAAATTGAGAAAATTTTTGGATGTATGGGATGATGGACAGAACTCTCAGTAAAATTGGGAGACCTAACAAAAATCAAAAGGGTGGTTGAAGGTGGAGAACGCAGAGGGTCTGTCATTGTAGATAGAAACCTGGCAGATCTGGAATGACAGGTTGGACGAAAATTTACAAATACTAAACGATGGAGTTTTGGCGTGAAATTTAGGTGGATCTTGGGATGCAAGGGCTGAACACACCATAAAAAATGCAGATCAATCCAAGCTCGTGACTGAGACAAACAATTTGTGGAAGCTGCTATGGTCGGACGAAGACAGAACTGCAGAGGCGGCTCGATGGCGGCACGAACGGCGGCGGCGGCGGCACAGACGATCACTGGAGGTTGAGAGGGGATGATAGAAGGTAGAATCACTCTAGAACTTGAGGTTGGAGGAGAGGAACCAGAGGGAGAGGGGCTGGGGGTGCAAGAAGCTCCTTGGATTTCACAAAATTTCTGATTTTTTCATTGAATTTCACATGAAAATACAAGCTTATATATGGTTTACATCAAATGCAATGTGGACCCTTGGATCTAGGGAAGGGGAATCAAGGGCTGGGATTAAGTGTGAATCACACACAAAAATTAATAATCTAATAAGGGGAGAGGGGCGCCCCCTTGACCATATAGTAGAAGGTTGAATGGGGGTAGGTGGCCAACCATGGAATCTTGACCCATTTAACCCCATGTGCCTATATGACCATCCCACCATTCTAGATGTCCACCTAGGATAGTTGACCAGCCCCACAAGGTGACATGGACCAATGGGAGAGGGCTGAGGGCCCCCTTGATGGTCCTACTGACAAATTACATAGAAACTCACACAATCCGTGGGAATGACGCATTGGCTTATAAAGCCATACAATTGCGCCTATACTTTCCCAAGGATATAAACACAAACTAAAAGGACATAAATGTAATATGAAAAGGTACTGGCTCGGTGTCGATTCCCATCAACTCTCCCCGGGTGGGAGGAACTCGACCCCATCGAGTAGGGGTAGGGATGCTCGAATACTCCGGCGGATCCGTCATCGTGCCAAGTAATGTGGGTACGCTCCACTCCAAATGATCGTCACCTGCTCATTCCATATATACTCGATATGCGTAAACTGCTATGGCCTGAAGGTGGACACTCCGGGTGGGGCACTCTCAAAAGGAAGGGAAGCGGCTCAAAGACTCACTAGGAATCACCGCTGAGTCCCTATAGGTGACTGATCCGGGTATAGATGTAGAATCGACCCCATACTCATCAAGTGAGTCCACTCACCTCTTACTCATAAGAGACCGACAACGAGCTTGCACAAGACTCATGTAGACTTACCAGGCAATACACACAACAATCGACTCGAAACACACCACACAAACAAACCACACAAGAAAAACACACCGACTCATATATGACCCTAGACTAAGATGGTGACACAAGCCCACTAGGTGGCGGCATCCTGGGCGGCTGGTGAGCCATCCAACTCTCCCCCTAAGGCATAGTACTCATTGGCTAATGCGTCATCGGCCTTATAATTGACACACTCAAGCTCGGGAGGTGCGGGCTCTCCAACACCTAAGGCTAGGGTGGCGCGAGCGGGACACTCGCTGGCAAAGTGGCCAAATCTATGACAGTGGAAACACTGCACTCTCGACCGACTACTCTCTCCTATAAAAGGGGCCTTACCCTTATCATCCCGTCGGGTAGGGGTGTAGGCAGCAATGGGGGGGTGTAGGTGCCTTGACAATAGTGGCGGGGGGGCCGGTGCCAGAGGACGGGCTATAGGAGCTGAGGGACGGGCAACGGGTGTCGGTGGTTGGGGTGGAAATAGGTCCCGGGGTGGAGGAGGGTGAGGTCGAGGAGTAAAGTGCTCCTGACGGGTGGGCTCCTGAGGTCGAGCCATGGGAGGCCGAGGATGTGGGCCTATAGAGTGACGGGGCTCGGTGCTACGGAGAGGGGTGGGGCCCAACCGATGACTAGAGTCAAACTCTCCCTCGAATTGCTCTAACTCGAGAGTAACCTGGTATGCCTCTTCCAACGTCTTGGCATTGCGGCGGAAAAGCTCATACTGATAGTGTGGCCGCAAACCACGTCGAAAGCGGGACACGGGCATGGTACTCTACTCCGTGACACCACATCATAAAAAGTACTCATCAAACTCTGCGATGTATTCGAAGACGGACCGGTCTCCCTGGCTAAGACTTTGCCATCTATCGATGAGTCGCTGGCGGTATGTGGGAGGAAGGTACTTTTGCCGAAGTTTATTCTTCATCTCGGCCCATGTGTCGATTGGGGGTTCTAGCCGCTGAAGTAGCAGGCTCTCAACATTCTTCCAATAGGTTTGTGCCTGCCCCATGAGTTTCATGGTGGCGAATCGGACCCTTCGACGCTCCGACATATCATACCACTCAAAGTAACGGTCCATGCCGAACTCCCAATCTAGGTAGACTTTCGGATCCAAAGACCCGTAAAAAGTGGGAGGGTCCGCTCGCACGGTCTTAAGGACCCGGTCATCATCCTCATCTCGTTGTGGCTGAAAACTACGACGGCGTTGACCATATCCCTCATAGGCATTGTCGGAACCATAGTCCTCGAGACCAAGGTCACGGTGCGGTAGTTGGGGAACCCGAGGAAGGGCGGGTGGAGGAGCCTGTGGTGGCTGGTTTTGGGCCGCGGGAGCGGCCTGGACTTGGGCCATGGGAGCGGGTTGGACTTGGGCCACCGCGGGAGGAGGTGCGGGTGGGCCTTGGGCTGCCCCTGGAGGGTCCCCGTGTGACATCCTATCTAACCGCCCAACGAGGTCCTAGACCGACCTGTCGGAGGTCTCCAAGCGCCCCTCCATGGCTCTAAGGCGACCATCCATATTATCGGAGAAAGTCTGAAAGTTATCATCGGATTGGTCCAACCTAGTCATAATGGCCATCATCGCCTCTTGTAGGGAGCGGAAGTCTCCCGAGGTATCCCGTGGGTTGGCCATAGGCGGTGGTGGGGGTGAGTACTGAGTACCCCGACGAGTGGGCATGCAAACACACCGACTAGAAGACGCCGACTAAAGCAAAACACACTAATGCAAAATGATGCGCCTAGACTTAACCAAACCGCGGTACGCGGCGGAGGTAATCGACCCGAAGGTCACTCGCGCAAGTGTGCTGCCTTCCCGATAGGCGTAGCCTAACGTTCGGACAACACCTTTTGATATACCGAGTAAAGGGATGCAATGCAAAAAGACACTTTTTGTTTGTTTGTTTTAAAACAATGATGACCCTAAACACGACTTAGACGTCAATGACTAATGAATGACACTTTTTTTTTGGACACCCTAGACTCAAACCTGTCTCTGATACCAAATTGATGCGGGATGAGACCACGGACACGATAAGCTCGTGACTGCCCCTTAACGAGGGAAGCGTCGGACGTGCGCGGTTGAGAAACCGGTAGTGAGCTAGGGTGATCGGCTCTCTCGTGTGCCCGGATCGGGTCACGGGACGGTCTCGCACTCTCTCGCAGCAGCGGTAATGAATAGATAAAGCGAGCTAGATATCCCTACACATGCTCTCTAGCAGCGGCATAAACAAGCATATATGAAATTAAGCAAAATGCCAAGTGAGGAGCGAGGACGATACCTCCACGCGCTCGGCGTGGGGACGACGGACCCGGCCGAAACTCGTACTCCCGGGATAAATATTACACAATGATGACAGCAATAAATATTACCCACTCCACGCAGGGAGGTAAAGGGCTACACAACTGGGCCCGGGAGGACCAGATTCGGGTTGACGGGCGGCTTCTCGCGTCTCTTCGGCAGCACCCGAACTTGTGGCTGTGGGGCCCACGCGCTGTCCAGAGGGGCCGTGTGGGACCCGGTGGCACCGCTGTAGTGGAAAAACTTGGAGAAGCGCTCCCCGGGCTGGCGACACGCTGGTTCACCGGCCGGAGGCCGGGCGGCTCCGTTCGGCACCGGTCGGAAAAACCGATCAGAAATCTGCCGGTTCTGTATTTCAACGCGCGCTCCGGCGAGAACGGACGCTGCGATCAGCACCGGTGTCGGAAGGCGACGAGATCATAGCCGTTGGAAAGCTGCTTCGAAGTACTGCAATCTAGTGGCCTTCAGAAAAATTCACCAGATTTGTACTTTGTGTTGGCGAATTTTATATGCTGCTGTTGTACAGTAACCGAAGACTCAGATCTGCAGAGAACTTTCCTGTTGATTGCCTTTGACCGTGAAGTAGATGTCCGAATTTGAAGATATGTTATTCAACAAGGTTGTAGGAAATCGAACAAGGAAACCAGGACTATTTTTGGATCTGGATTGGGGAAAGGCTACGAATTTCTATGATTTTGGCACTAGCAGTGGGTCGGATCTGGAATATGGCTGACAACACTGTAGCTTAGGAAGAACACGAATTTTTAAAACTAGATAGAAGGCTGATCAAAAATTGAGAAAATTTGTGGATGTATGAGATGATGGACAGAACTCCCAGTAAAATTGGGAGACCTAAAAAAATCAAAAGGGTGGTCTAAGGTGGAGAACTCAGAGGGTCTGTCACTGTAGATAGAAACCTAGTAGATCTGGGATGACAGGTTGGACGAAAATGTAAAAATACTAAACGATGGAATTTTGACGTGAAAATGTAGGTGGATCTTGGGATGCAAGGGCTGAACACACCATAAAAAATTCAGATCAATCCAAGCTCGTGGCTGAGACAGAAAATTTGTGGAAGCTGCTGTGGTCGGACGAAGATAGAACTGCAGAGGCGGCTCGATGGCGGCACGAACGGCGGCGGCGGCGGCACAGACGATCACCGGAGGTTGAGAGGGGATGATAGAAGGTAGAATCACTCTAGAACTTGAGGTTGGAGGAGAGGAACCAGAGGGAGAGGGGCTGGGGGCGCAAGAAGCTCCTTGGATTTCATAAAATTTCTGATTTTTTCATCGAATTTCACATGAAAATACAAGCTTATATATGGTTTACATCAAATGCAATGTGGACCCTTGGATCTAGGGAAGGGGAATCAAGGGCTGGGATTAAGTGTGAATCACACACAAAAATTAATAATCTAATAAGGGGAGAGGGGCGCCCCCTTGACCATATAGTAGAAGGTTGAATGGGGTTAGGTGGCCAACCATGGAATCTTGACCCATTTAACCCCATGTGTCCATATGACCAGCCCACCATTCTAGATGTCCACCTAGGATAGTTGACCAGCCTCACAAGGTGACATGGACCAATGGGAGAGGGCTGAGGGCCCCCTTGATGGTCCTACTGACAAATTACATAGAAACCCACACAATCCGTGGGAATGACGCATTGACTTATAAAGCCGTACAATTGCGCCTATACTTTCCCAAGGATATAAACACAAACTAAAAGGACATAAATGTAATATGAAAAGGTACTGGTTCGGTGTCGATTCCCATCAAGAAGCCTGGTGGGCTTGTGACCCACTGGTTAAGGATCGTAGCGTTGGTTGCTACGTGTGGATTCCTGAGTTTGCGTTGAGCATTGAAGGATTGGTCCCTCTATGCGAAACGTGTTGTTGCCATGCCGTTGCTCGAGATATTGCGATTCTTGGCACTGGCAGGATGGAGTGTTGGGGAATGTGCTGGCTAGTGCGCCGCATGTGTACCCTGTTCCTGTGATGGAAGCCGTGTTAGGCATCGGTGTTAGACCCGGATGGGGTTGTTGAGGATGTCACCTGACGGAGGTCGAGGACGTATTGGTCAGAGTTGGTGGCTTGGTGCCCGACTTATATTGGAGGTTGTGTCCTCGGTTGAGATCGTGTTTTGAGGAAGTGATCTCTGGGAGATTCTGGGTTCCGGTTGGTAGCTACGAGTGACTGATAAGGCTAGTCTCGTAGTCGACCACAGTAGGATGTGTATTACTTGGGGACCTGTGTGCATTGGCCGCAGCGTTGGCGACCAGGTTGCAGTGAGATTGGCGTCGGATTGGTGGTCCTTGATAGGACGTTGGTGTCACAATGGTTATCCCTGGTTTGGTGACCAACATGGGATGGTTCCCCTGTAAGTCTGAGTCAAGTGAGGTGATGACTGAAGACACCAGGATCTTGTCATTTGGTTTCATCGTGCTCCCCCTAGAGGGTCGAGTTGGTGCGATGATCGAGTTCAGATGTGGTGTCCGAGAGGAGTGCAGCTCGAGATGTGGTAATTATCTGTGTGAGTCAGCGGATGGCCTGTCGTGAGTTGGATTGTGCCCGTTGGGTAGGTGGAGGTTTCCCGTTGACGTGTATCTGGCGACCAGTAGATGGTCTTTTCACAGATAGAAGATGCTGGTGGTTGTGCATCGTGAGTGGTGAGAGCTGTGTATCGGTGAGACCTTTGATGGTCGTTTCTGTGATGTGCCTTTTCGGAAGGGATCTGGGATCTGTCGAAGTTTATCTTCTGGGCTCTGGCAGAGTTGGCACAGTGGTATGTTTGGCTTTCAGCTTGCCAGGTGTGAGGTGGTCCTTGGCGCTGAGCCGAGGAGTTGGTTGCGGTCTGTTGAGATGGCTGCGTGAGCCGATTGAGGCTCTGTATTGGTTGTTCCGTTGAGAAGGGTGTGCGACCTGTCAGCTGGTTGTGAAGCTGATGTGTGTTTTGTCTGTTGACCATTGGATGGATCGGTAGCCGTTTTCTCATGGCGAGGGATGTGTCTCCTCGGTGAGCGAGATTGTGGCAGCGACGCCATGAATGGTTCTCGCGTTGTGTCTGAGGTGACGCCGGACTGCGTCCTTTGGTGTGTGTCTGCTCGGATGGCTGGTGTGTGCGGCGTGCAGAGCAAGGTATTGTTCGTGATAGTAGTATGGCTGTGTCCCTCAGGTTGAGAGCTTTTCGTGTGAATCGAGGTTTTCTGTGCTGGGACTCTGACAGCGTTGTCAATTGGTTCGGCATTCTTCCCCTGTGGCTAGTTGCTAGTCCTGAATTTTGAGGACGAAATTCCTTTAAGGGGGGAGGGCTATAATGCCCCGGATTTTTTGGATCTGGATCCGTGGGTTTCGGATCGTCTTTCCGTGTGTTTTGGATTCGAGTCCGATCGGGCTTCGGACTATTTTTATCGGATTGTCGGACCCTCTGGTGGTGTGCCCGTGTGTTTCCTTGGGTTCGTGGTGTTGTGAGGAGCACGCCGGTAATTTTCTGTAATTTTCAGAGCGCCATTGTGGGTCCCGAGTTACGTTTTTGGTTTTACGCGTGTTTTCCGTCTGTAGGACCTTCGGAACCCCGTACAGGGTGAACCGTTGCGTTCTCTGACATCGGGACATTACCACAGCGATCAGCGTGTTCCAAGGATCGCGGGATGTATTTTTTTATTTTTTGGTATTTTTCAGAATTTTCTCTCTCACCATCTCTCATTTCTCTCTTCCCTCCCTCTCTCTTCTCTCATGCTCTCTCCTCTCCCCCTCTCACTCTGGGCGGCCAACGGAGGCGGCGAGGGTGGGGCGGCGTGGCTCGTGGGACGTGGAGCGACGGGCTCGGGACGAGGAGCACGATGGTGGAGGCGGTTCGTGGGATCGCGAGCCGGCGAGGGTTTAAACGACGTTTCTTCGCGGATCGACGAGCTCGGGACGCGAAATCTTCGGTGGAGGTAGGGAGATGGACCCCCAGCTCGTGCACTTTCTTTTCCCGCAAGTTTTGTAGGCTACGGTGAGTCGAGCGGGTTTATTTGAGCGATTTGGGAAAAATCCATGTTTTCGGGGTGTGTGCCCGATCTATCGTTTTACCACGTTTCGGACCGAATCGAGGGTCTAGATGCATGCTAGGGGCCATAGGGGAGCTTCCCCGTTGTTTTCCCCATCATCCGTGGATGTTCAGGGTGTGGAACGGAATTTGGGTGTGAATTCGCTATTTCGCCGTCGGGACGCCATGGCGGTCGTTCCAGTGACCGTCACAGTGTGTAACGCGCCTGGGCAGGTGCGTTACGCTCCCTTTGTTTTGAGTATTGGCGTTCGTGGGCCTGACAGTCCCACGATAGATCGCCACGGGGCTGTGACGCCCTCATGCTAGACCGTTACAGTGTTTCGACTGTGGTTTATGACCGTTGGGGGTCATAGACGCCTTACACACTCAGAGTGGCGCGTCAGGGTGCGTGACGCCCCTGGGCAGGAGCGTTAGAGCTAACGCATCCACCCTTCACCCTAGCGCGCCTGGGTAGGTGCGTTAGAGTGCGTGACGCACCGAGCGGTCTGCGTCACGGCTTGTGTAGCTCTCTGTCCTAACGCACCGGCGTTGGTCCGTTAGGTGACGTAACGCCCCTGGGGGAGCGCGTTACGTTCAGTTTTTACTCGCCTTCTGACGGCCCTGTGTTGGAGTGTCAGAGTTGTTGTGACGGTCGAGGCTTGGACCGTTACAGCCTGTGATGGCCCAAGGTTAGGCCGCCAGGCACTGTGTTGCGCCGAGGTGAGTTTTCGTGTTCTCCGCGTTCGCTCCGCGATGTGTGGACCCCTGGTCGACCCGATTGTGACCTAGTGGTCGACTTGAGGTCTCGTGAATGCCCCTGACACCTGTGGGATTCTGTGTCCGTGTCCTGAGGGTGTCAGGAGGAACGTGTTACCTTGATTAGCATGCTCGTAGGTGTGGTGGGTCCGAGTGACCCCATGTGTTCCGGGCTTTTGTGTTACGCTCGATCGAGTCACCGTGTATCGGTGTGTGTGCGGTGGGGTCTCCCCCGCATGTCGTGAGTTTCCTTGGAAGGCGATTCCCGTGTGGGCCATGTGTTTGTCCTTGGATTGCGAGTCCAGTTATCCGGCCTGGAGCTGGAGGTTCCCCGCTTTCCCTGGGATGGGGAATCGGCGTGGCGGCTTGTGTGATGCCCCAGGAATCGTGCTTCTGCACTTTCTGCGTGGCCGAGTGTGTGGCCCGTGGACTGTGAGTCCCGTTTCTTCTCCGACCGTGGTCACCGTGCGACGGTGCTGGTACATGGGGTGGTCCCTATACTTCGTCAGGTTCAGACGTTATTTTCCGTTGACTTGATAGTCTACTCCTTTAGTGACCCTCCACTAGTCGTAGCCTACCAGTACGCGTGTGCTGGTCTCACCTGGGAGTAGGTGTACGGGCTTACCGTGAGGATAGTTTTAGACTGGTTTCCGTCGGGCCCCACGCCTTGCAGCAAGAGTCCGGCTGAGGGGAAAATCGGTCAGAGGGCCAGACCAAGGACGCACAGTCTGTGTGTGCACACGTGGTTGGGGGCGGTTGGACCCATGCTGACGGGCGTGACCCCAGCTAATCACTTGTTTGTGGTTACTTGTACGGTGTCTCAGTTCCCGCTGGGCCGGAGGGAGACACCTGAGGCGCGGACTAAGACGTCAGTGGACGCATTCGGCCTTACTTCTAGTGGGAGGTACTCCTGTCGAGTCGGGAGTGACAGACTGTCAGTCTCTGTGACTTCGATCTTCGGGTTTTTGGTC
Source organism: Amorphophallus konjac (assembly GCA_022559845.1). Lineage (NCBI taxonomy): Eukaryota > Viridiplantae > Streptophyta > Magnoliopsida > Alismatales > Araceae > Amorphophallus > Amorphophallus konjac. Next base: position 103,273,541 of record CM040121.1, read on the forward strand.
GTGTTGACCGTTGAGTTCCAGGTGTTTCACCGTGGCGCGTGTGTCGGTTTTCGTGCTGCGAGACTAGTGCTTATAGCTTTACCGAGGTTGCGTCTTGTTGTGTGGTGTCTGCGACCGGGTGGTCGGGGTTGCACCTTGGACAGCGTGTCCAGGTTGGCCGTGTCCTTGGAGACAGGCCTCTACGGCAGGGTTGCCGTGGGCTTTTACTTCGGTAAGTGGTGCTAGTATGGTCCAGTTCCCGACTGTTAGATCGGGACTTCTCTTTCTGCTTGACCGGTATAGTAGGAGTAGATGTAGTGCCGAGTTTTAACCGGTCACCGGGTTTACTGTTCCTGCTGTTACTGTTGCTCTTGTAGTTGCAGCTTTCCGTGCTGCCGTTGTTCTCAGTTGCGGTTCCGCGGGATCCCTACTGGGCCAGTGACAGGAGGCTCACCCCTACTTTTCAGGTGTGACGGTTCTTCCTCGAGGTTCGAGGTTGCGGTTCAGAGGTTCTTAGTTGCCAGTTCGCCGGGTCGAGTGTTCACTCGGCATGTGGTACATTTTTATTGCTTTAGACTGTACTTTCTGTTGGACTGGACTCTGCTGCTGTTGTAGTTGTTTATTTATTTCTGTTAATTATTAAATTATCCTGCTTTATTTCCTATTTCTTTGTACCTCAACACTCCTTTTAGCCGTTCCGAGCCCTCCCGGCTCGTGGGCGGCGGTTCGAGTCTCAGGTTATCGGACCTTCCCGATAATCGAATTCTCGGGTCGTTACATATAGAGTTACAGTACGCCGTACGCTTCAATTTCCCAACCACGAACAATGTGGCGGAGTACGAGGCGCTCCTCTCTGGTTTACGCTTGGCGAAACACCTGGGGGCGTCCAGCGTACGAGCGTACAACGACTCCATGCTCGTCGCCAACCAGGTCAGAGGGGAGTTCGAGGCCCGAGACCCCTCTATGGCGAAGTATCTGGAGAAGGCCAAGGCAGCGGCGGGCGAGTTCGCCCACTTCGAAGTGGTCCACATCCCACGCAAAGAAAATGTCCGAGCAGACGCCCTCTCCCGTTTGGCATCAGCCACTACGGTCTCCAGCTCGAGATCGATCCTGATAGAGGGATTGTCAGCACCGAGCATTGATGATCCAGCACTCCGGGTAAATGCCATCGACTATGAACCCTCCTGGATGGATCCCCTGCTCGATTTCCTCCTCTGGCAACAGCTCCCCAGTGATCACGCCGAAGCGCGACGCACGCGGGCGAGAGCGGCCCACTTCACTGTGGTGGACGGCCGACTGTATCGCCGGTCCCTCTCAGCTCCTCTACTCAAGTGTCTCTTCCCCACGGAAGCCAGCCAGGCCATCCAAGAAGTCCATGAAGGACTTTGCGGAAGTCATGTGGGAGGGCGAGCACTCGCGAGGAAGCTGATCCGATAAGGGTACTGGTGGCCCACCTTGTAGCAGGACTGCCTCAACTACGTTCGAAGGTGCCCCCAATGCCAAAAATACTCCCACCTACACCACCAACCTGCGACGCATCTCCACGCCTTGACGGAGCCTCGCTCATTTGCTCGGTGGGGAATCGACATACTGGGACCTTTCCCTGAAGCGCAAGGGAGGAAGGAATTCCTCATAGTCGCTATAGACTACTTCACCAAATTAATCGAAGCCGAGCCATTGGGAAAGATAACAAGTGAGGTAGCTTGGAAATTCATGCTGCAGAACATCATTTGCCGGTTTGGGATCCCGAGGGTTCTCACAACCGACAATGGCAGACAATTCGCGGGCATCGCCTTCCAGGAAAAATGCTCGGAATTGGGGATATGGAACCACTACACCTCAGTGGGACATCCCCAAGCCAACGGGTTGGTGAAAAATGCCAACCGAACTCTACTCCATGACATCAAGACCCGCCTGGACCAAGCAGGCGATGCATGGATTGATTCAATCCCCAGCATCCTATGGGCTCACCGGACCACCGCCAGAGCCGCCACCAGGGAGACACCCTTCCATCTCGCGTATGGAGCTGAGGCAGTAGTCTCGGTAGAAGTATCCAACCCCTCGTTATGAATGGGCCATTTTGATGAGGCCAGAAACAACCAGGCGATGCGAGAGAACCTGGACTTGCTCGAGGAAAGAAGAGCCAACGCCCAGATAAAACTCGCGACATATTAGCAGAAGCTGGCGTAGTATTACAATGCCCGGGTTAAGGAGTGACACTTCTTCCCCGGAGACCTGGTTCTACGGTGAGCGAGCGTGGCCGATCCGCGAGGAGCCACGGGAAAACTCGCACCCAACTGGGAAGGCCCATACCGGGTAGCAGAAGCACTCGACAAAGGAGCGTACAGGCTAGTGACGCTTGGGGGGAGAGAGGTACCCAGGACGTGGAACTCCGTCAACCTCAGAAAATACTTCCAGTAAAACGTCACCAACCGTACTCCACTAGGGTAAGTTACCCACAAAAAATGACAAGGTAACCTACGGGTTTCCTAGAGGCGAGCATTGCTCCCCTTGAAAACACAAAGGCAACCTACGGGTTTCCTAGAGGCGAGCACCGCTCCCCTTGAAAAATAGAGAGGTAGCCTACGGGTTTCCTAGAGGCGAGCATGGCTCCCCTTGAAAAACAGAGAGGTAGCCTACGGGTTTCCTAGAGGCGAGCACCGCTCCCCTTGAAAATAACAAGGTGACCTATGGGTTCCCTAGAGGCAAGCACCACTCCGCTTGAAAACGAAATTGCGACCTAAGGGTCCCGGCAGATGACACGAGCGCCATGAAAGACGAGTACGGAGGATCGCCCAGAGAAGCACGCAGAAGAACTCCAGTAAAAGGTACACATCAATGTCGACTCAGAGTAAAAGAATTCGTATTTCTTTAGTCAAAATACAAGCTGCCAGAAAATTGGCAAAGTACCCTCACACGGGCCAGATATAAGTACATGGGAGAGCAAAAGTGCTCGACGATGGCGACGAATGACTCCAACAACTCGCGTCCCAGGCACCATCCTCTGTCGACAATCACACTAAATCTTCAAGCAAGCATAGGTACCCAGCTTTTGTTCTATGGAAGGGTACCCACGGAGAAGCCTCTTATGCCAGAGAAGAGGGAGAAAGCCCTCAGGCCAACAAAGGGCTTCACTCGTAGAAGGCCCGCAGGAGGAAAACCTGGCTAGTAGCTCTGGCCACCCACGCTCGGAGGAAGGCCAGCGAGGTCCACCCGTTACAGGGAACCAACATACCGATGCAAGCAGGTGGCGGTGGTACTACGAGGCCGACTCATTAGGAATGCCACCTCGGCGAACCGGCCATGTTTCCAAACTGGCGATCAAGGCCCTGCTGCCTCGGCTACCACCAGCACCTCTCCTGAATAGAGAGGTTGTCTTGTGCCTCATCACGAACAGCGCACGGCAGCAGCGGCGGAGAAGCTTGCTGGCCAGGCCTCCAAACCGAGGTGCCCACCGCCGTCGTCCAAGCCGCACGGCCAGGTCCACAGAGTGGAAGAATGGAAGACAAATTACACCCTTCCTTACGATCCTTCCTACCGGAAAGTAGGAGGATGTTCCAGCAATGAGGAGCATCTCACCGAGCACCTGCAAGAAGCAAACAACGGTCATGCACCGCGAAGACGAGCAAGAAGGAGATAGCTAAGGTCTGGAAGACAGCTCTACCCTAACTCTTCTCATCCCATCAAGGACGGATCCTATCCGACTCAAGAAGCAGGACTCCCCTGCCAGCGTACAAGCGGTTAACCTTCTCTAAGGCCTCCCGCGAGCCGTCCAAGTACCCGAGCCGGTACTGCACAGAGGCCGGACCACCCTCTCCAGGCTCAGGCCACGACCGCCAGGGTACCGGCATGGGGTCCCCCCGGAGGACCAAAGGTTGACGGTGAATCGGCAGAGATTCATCATCCGACGAAGTACCAGACTCTCCTGAGGACATTCTCGGTAGAGCCTACCTACTACGACCCGTTGAGCACAAGACGACTGCTGGAACGCTGCGTAAGGCCACTATTTATAGTGGGAGATTAAGTCCCCAGAAGCAGGAGGCATCGCTACCACAGAAAAGAAGAACCGAGAAGGAAGGATCCTCACCAGGCAAAGGGAGGAAGAGGCCTACGATGAAGTGCGACGACCAACAAGATGTGGGTATGGTTTTCGAAGAGCCTTACAGCACTCCTTATAAACTGCCCACTACAATCCGACGGTTGCCCCCTGAGGGTCAGGCGAAGGGATGACTGCCGCTATGGTGGTACGGATACCAATGCCAGGCGACCGTTCTGAGTCCACATCCCCAAAACAAGACAAGACTCGACGTCATCATTGCCAGCGTGGCCTCTACCACCGTCAGAGGCGCCTTGCGCGCCAAGCGGGCCTCGAAGCTACCAACTCCTGCCGTACGAGGAAATCACCTTCGGATCACACCCTCCAGAAGAACCATCTCTTGGGCTACTCTCAGTCCCCTGCGAGTGCTCGGCAACTAAGAGCAGGGGAGAAGTGAGGAGGGTAAACCTGGTTTAACCCAGGAACGAGCCAGGCGCGAGCGGCCCATTAAGGTTCGGACGCGCTAAGCCCAATCGAGGAACGGACACACATGTTCGGCCCGATAAGAAGATGACCGGCCCAACGAGGCATCGGATTCCGTGACGCCGGTGAGGCCGGCCCAAGCGTAGTTCTCGCCGGAGGACACTCCGACGACAGACCGTTGCCCCCATGACGCCGGCCTTGACCCCGCAACGGGCGAGCACAAGCCATGAGTGCCGCAAGACTCGCTCGGGGAACGGCCGACGTCTGGGCTATCGCCCTCCAATGGGAAACTCCCGCCGACATAGCGGGAAACGTTACTCTAACTAAACGGACCCTTCCCAATCAAGGGATGAGGCCCTCGCACCAGGACAACCCATATAAAAGGGACATCGACGATAGAGAGGGACACGGTAGACTCTCTACTAAAAACCCCACACGACTACGCAAGAGGATACTCCTACCCCAGAGCCTTCTACTAAGAAGAGAGCAGCCCTACCAGCGACGACGACAAGAGGGCCATCTACGTCCAGAGAGCTTCTGCCTCCTGAGCGGCCTTACCACCCAGCGAGCACTCTCCGAGAGCCCACTGGGACCGGCGAGCACGCGCACAGAAGAACTATGCGTCTCCTGGATCGACTACTACAGCCCATACTCCTCTCTTACTCTGCTCCTCTCTATTGTTCATTAAATCCCTTGCTGACTTAAGCATCAGAGGGTTGTCCTCTGGGGTAACACCTGGGACTCCTTCTGACGCCCTTCTGGTTCCTTGGTGTGTGCAGGCATCCACGGGAGCGAGACGATTCCCCCAACAAATAAATAGAGAAGGTGGTACGTGGCCTAAGAACCATTTTCCTGCCGCTACAAGTACTAAAGTTCATCTCATATCTACAATCACTATATACATTTTGTATGAGAAAATTAATTTTATTTTGGCAGTATATGTTAATCACAATTTCAATATTTCCGCAATGTAAAACTTTTCATGATGCTTAATTTTTTTTATGATTGTACTGGAAATACACATTTGTTTGTACCTTGTTTCTCTTCAATTTTGCTAAAATTAATAATAGTACAGTTTACGATTGTAAGGTCGGAGATAACATAACAGAAAGTCAGGTTTTGCTAAGTTTAATCATAGTATATAGCACTACAACAGTATAGAACAATTCTTACGACAGTTCCGTAGGTGATGTAAAAAAATACAGGTAACCTAGGTGTAATTGTGTAAATGTAAAAAATCGCGTCGATAAAACACCCCACTAACGTTACATAATACCGTAGGTGTTGATACTCCTATAATAAAAGAAGTAGTAGGAAAATGTCACACATACTTTTTCGCCGTAGGAAATGTGCCACTTAACCGTTGTTACACAACACCTGTCAAGCATATATACCATCTAAAGCTAAGCGTAGGCATATTTATATATAGAACCTTAGTAACAACACCTGTTAAAGTAAATACAATCCAAAAATAAATGTAGTCATTTTTCCACACATCTGTAGGTAACATGTGACATCTGTAGATAACCTATAATACAACTTGTAATCGTAGGTAATCTGTAACATTCGTACTCATAATCAGTAACACAACATCTGTAGGTAACTTATAACAATCGTATAACATCCATATAGGTAATTGGTAACATTACATCTTTAGGTAACTTATAAGAATTGTAGGTAACCTATAACATCTTTACCTAACCTGTACTAACAAATTGTAGGTAGATCCAATTTATATATGCATCAAAAACCTCTATATCCGCACATCTATAACCTCTACATCCATAGAACATCCACAAGCACGTCAATATATCTATCGAAAGAAGTGTACGTCATGTAAATCAATCACTTATGAAGTGATGACATCATTTAATGTATATTCTTATTATTATTTATGATAATTTCTTCATTATTGTACATTCTTATTACTGCTTGATGTTATGAAATATTTGAATACATGCGATAAAATTTGGATCATAATAAGATTATGATAGTGAGACTAATCTTATAGATGTATATGTTCTAAATATTCTCGGTCATTAGATCTTTCAGATGAGATATCAAAGAATCTAGATAAACTAGTGCACATAATATCCTCTCATGTGATGATGGTGACTGATCTCATATATAATCATCGGTGTGGAGTAATTAAGATATCTGTGCAAGTGCCCATTACAAGATTAGGGTTCACTTAATTGATCCGATTATGAATCTCTAGATGGCAATTATATATAACTGTCAACCAAGTGATTCTTCAGTCATAATAGCACAGTTGGTGTACCCCAGATTTTTTGGATTATTTATCAGATCAGGATCCATGGGTTTCGGATCGCTTTTGTGGGTCCCGGATTGAGTTTTACGGTTCACGCGTATTTTTACCTGTTGGACCTTCATAACCCCGTGTAGGGCTGTTTCTACGGGATTTATTGATTTTATTTTCTTTTTACTAAAAAGTATATATATATATATATATTTTGGGCTTATTTGGTTTATTTGCGCGTCGATCAACCAATTAACTAATCGGTGATTAACTAACTGATTGACTGCGCGGGCGTGCCAGTCACGTACGTGACGAGTTTATTATGCGCTCATTCTGACCCGCGTCGGGCGAGAGTGAGGTTTCGTCGGGACCAGCAGTCCGCCACACCATAAAGGTTATGACGTTAATTACATCTCCCACGAGGAGGGAAAACCTTTGATTAATTGCCGAGATAGCGGGCTGTCGAGGCCGGAATAAAAACGCAAAGGTATAAACGTGACAAGGTCACGTGAGATGCTTCTATATGTCATGCGAAAGAGGCATGGTTCATTAAGTTGGATACCCTCGATACGTGGCGGAGGACATAGGTCCGAAGACCACCATCGCGCATGGCAAAGACTTCTAATCGGGGGTAACCCAGACTTCCGTCAATGCTATTTGATATACCAGAGGGAGTCCATGCAGGCATGCATGCATGATGCTCATGACAACGTTAAGCATGGTCACAGGGTTGTAAAGATGAAGAATGATCAATCAAGTTTATTAATCTCGGTCGAGGGAGACGAAAGTGATAACATGGGCTTGATAACGGAAGCATGATGACAACAGACATGATAGTAGAAGCATGATAATAAGGTGACTCGGACTTGAACAGTCCTTCCCTTATTCAGTTTAAAATACTGATTAGGGTTTATTGATCTCGACCATAGGAGGCGAAGATCGCTCCGGAGGTGAGTGAGTAACTAGAACGGCACAACGATTCAAAACCGACGCAACTGCGCGTAGGGATAAGTTTCCCCGGCGCGGCCAAACGTAGGAAAAGGGTCTTAATCCGGCGCGGCCATGGCAAGCATTAAAACGGCGCGGTGGCAATAGTGCGCGCCGGGTTAGGGCGCGTCGGGAGCAAACCAATTGAAATCGTGAAATTATGAGTCTATCGTTAATCCGGCGCGGGGGGGGGGGGGTCGTATTAGGGCGCGCCAGAATAGGACTGCACCATTTTAGTTGATTTTTGAGGAATTTTGAAACTATTTTGGTTTATTAAGATGTTGTTGAGGGTCTTGAGGTTTAATTGGGTTGATTGCCTGTTGAATTAGAGTCCATGGCTCTCCTGGAGCAAAATCATGAACTAGTGCGTGGTTCATACTTGAGCACTAGGGTTCTTTACCTCAGAACAAGTGTTTTATTGAAGTCAATTCATAGAAGTGTGATCTTATTCGTTTAAAGCTCTGCCGAAAATTGGGCAGCATCTCCCCCGTCCCTGAAGAGTTGCAGGGGAGAAACGGGGTCATACCCACTTGTGGAGTAAGCCACTAAACCGCGGGTCTACATGGAGGTAGCCAGCAAATCCCGATCGGATAGGATACCCCGAGGACGACCCTGCAAGGGGCACCATAGCTACGTGGGTTAGAGTAAGCGGATAAGGTGACTAACAGGGGGTGAGGTCCCCAAGGACTGGCCTACAAGGGGGTACACGGCCCATGGTCAACTCCCAATCCGACAAAGGGACGGCCAATAGTGATGAGAGGTCCCGAGGACTAGCCTACCAGGGACATGCAACCCATGACCACCACAATGTCCCTGGGGACAGTGGGTTTGATATCGGGCTGAGCCCTATTGATATTCACCTTATGGCACCTAGGGACCCTCATCACTCGCAGATGGGGGCCCTTTGACCGAATGGTGATTCTGAGATGCCAATGGGGTATGTTTCCCCCTCCCTGGAATATTGAAACTACCGTTCTCGGAAACAATGAAACCCGACGATCATGGACCATGTATGGGATAAGAGGGTCAACATATTAATGCTCATAGGATTAGTGGGTTAGCATTGCGTATTGCACCAATTGAGGTATAGAAACATTAGAATCATTAGCATATAATGGATGCAGAGATTGTAGAGATGACCCTGTTCGCTCTGGACCATGAAGAAGTGCAGAGGGATGTCGATGGGGTTGACCTCAGAATAGAAACCGGCAGAGATACACACATGAGCATGTCTCTAACCACGAAACCCACAATATATATACACGGCAAGGCACGGCCCTTGCATTAGAAGGGCAGAGCCCCGGGGAGGGGGCGATATTAATGTAGCCCATATGGCTCTGAGCATGTTCGATTCCGCGAAGCAGAACTCGGTAATCGCACACACAGAGTAATCGGGCATGCAGACTAAGCACGGAGCAGGAGAAGCATACAAAACATAACATCATTCATCTCATTGACAGGAGACAAAAGGATTAGGCATGTTATAAACATTCGGCGCGCCGGCGTTGTCACTCGACGGCCACTTCATTGATTTCAAAGAAGAAATAAAGAAGGGTTGCAGGGGACGTATAGGGAAAGAATGAACAGATGAACATATGGTGAGGGGGGAAGGAGGATGGGCTCGTATCATCGCCCCTCCCTCCCCCTCACTTACACGACATCAGAAAGGGGAAACAGAGGAGGGGTCTTCGAGAAGCAATACGCGGAACCCACCTACACTTCACCGGCAAAACCAGAGTATCAGGCTCTTCTTCTACTTCTCCGGCTCCGGAGGGCTCCAGGCAGAGAGGAAGACGGCGGCGAGGGGGGAACGCCCGGTGAGAACCCTGCTTCTCTCGCAAGGAAACCCTTTCTCCTTCGAAGGTGATTGGCTCCCCGACTCTCTCTCTTTTCTTCTAGTTCTTCTTCTTTCGAAAACCTCCTCTCTCTTTTTATTCTGTTTTCGAATGCCCTTTTATGCAGGCACCTTCGGGGGTTAATCCGGCGTGGAGAATGGCACGCCGGGGAGAGGGGCCTATGAAGCTTTTGCGCGCCGGAATAAGAGGGAGCCTGATAAAGGGGGCGCGCCAGTTTAGGGCGCGCCATATTAGCATTCTCGCTCGTCACGGGCTAGCCGGTGAGTCCGAAGATGATTCCGGGAATCACCGTGAACATTCATCTTGCCACAGTTCTTTGAAACCTCGACGGGATGCCTCGTCGAAGCTCTCAGGATGACGTATGGCCCTTCTCGGAGCCTCAAACGTCTTTTGCTTGAACACGCGGGTTTTCCGCTGACACGGCCCTCGGCACTATGATTCGTGCTGTTGGCTCGGCCTGTTTTGTGCTCGAAGCTTCTTGGAGGGTGGGGTGACACCCGGGATAGTTCCGCCCAGGCCGGGCGATCATTCGGCCACTAATGGACCCAACTTGGCGAGAAGCCGTACCCGTGTCGGGTAGCCGGGATCTTCTGCCGACAGAGCCCTCGGTCCTCTGTTCTGAAGAGCCAAGGGAGTTCTTCCATCTCAGGAGAGTCTTTCATGAGGTGGCAGGCCACCGGGTAGGCCGTCGTCCTTGGTCGGACTACGGGTGTAGTGTATGCGGCACGACGAAGTCGATGCCGGTTCATTGGGCAGGCTTGGTCGCACTGCCAGTTGGTTGTGGATTCATCTCGACTTTTCCTGAGGCGAAGTCCCTGACGTTCATCCCGGGTGACTCAAGGCTCTAGCAGCTTGAGAAGTCTTCAATATGTTGATATTTATCGACTTCTGTGCTTCAGTGGGCTGTGTCATTCGTCTTTGAGGCTTGATTACCGCGAGTGATATTTTGAGTGCCAACAAATGCCCCCCAGCCGTGGGTGTTGCAAGCAAGGCACGAGTGTAGCAAGGCCGACGGATGAGCTTCGCCTGGCATGCTCTCCTCTTCAATTGACGGAGGCTCGGAACGGCCCTTAATCCGGTACAGATGCCAATCCGACGCCGTTTGAATGTTAATACGGCGCGGGGTTAATCTGGCGTGCCCCTGGGCTTTTAGACGCTAATCAGGCACGGTCCCTGGCTTTGTGCGTTAATCCGGTGCGGCCTGATGCTTGGAGGAGGGCCTTAATCCGGCGGGGTCAATTCCGGCGCGCCTTTCTGTTGGAGAGTGCTAATTCGCCGCGTTGAATAGCGCGCCGATTTAGCCAATGGGGAAGCCTCCCTATATATATTCTTTCTCCTTTGGTTTTTACTTCATTCTTCCTCATTCGCACAGTAATCTTCTCTCTCTTCTTGCTCCTTCCCCCCCTCCAGCTTCGGCACCGAGTGAGTGGTGAGCGACCGCGGTCATCTCCTTCGAGCGGGTGAGCGGAGTGCTTGTTCATTTGGGTTTTGAACCCATTCTTTTGGGCCCCGGGAGGCTTCTAGTAGGGCTTGCCCTCGGAGCTATTCCCACGTGTGTCCCATTTGGCCTCGGTGTAATGTCGATGGCTGCTTTTAGGGGCCGTTCCCTTAGTGGACGTGTTCCCGCTTCTCTTTGACAATCTCCCGTGCTGGGGAGACTCTGCCGAAATTTTGTCAGAAATTTGTCTTGATCAACTATTTTCGAACTTTGTTTATTGTTTCTCACAGACAAAAATGACATCTGGCTCTTCATCTTCTGCTTCTCGTGCCGTGGTGACGTGGGAGAATGTCAATTCCCTTGATCGGGGGCACGATCAACTTGCTGTAGTCGCAGAATCCTCAGATTCGGAGACCGATACTGTGGACACTAGCCGTCTCCTCATCCTTGGAGGCGATTCTTTTCATTATTATCGGGAAGGCGCTGTCAGGCAGGATCACCATAAGGACAAACATCTGATGTCCTTCCTCTGGTGCTTCAACCTTCAGGGAAAGAGAGACATGTTCCTCGTCCGTAAAGCCGAGCAAGCCTTGCTAGTGGAGAGGGATAGTCTAACAGACTGTGTAGTGCGGGTAAGGCCTATTTATCTTCCCGGAGAAGTCAGTGTTAGTGTTGGTGTGCTACATGTCAATTTAGGGTCGGGTAGACCCGATATATGTACGATCTTGTTCATTATTAATAAAGTGATGTTTGAGCGTAAATATGCGATTGTGTCACTTTACGTTGTCCCTAGGATATGTGGTTGTAAAGTTAACTCGAGATGGGATCTCGATTATGAGACTGACTTTACATGAACACATATCTTAAACTGTTCCTCGTTGGAGGGTAATCACTCGGGGACTTTGATTACCTATTAAACTAGTACACATGATGTGTCAGTGACCAGTCTTATGGTCATTGGTGCGGGGCACCAACACATATGTGTAGGTGTATGTCCTTGGAGGATGTACACTGAATTGATCCGCTATTGGATCTTCAGATGGTTGATTATACCTAATGTCAACTGAAGATCCAACTATCTCAGTAGCATCGTTGGTCCTTTGACCTGAGATATTGATCGAATCTTACACGAGGACTAGAATGGTTTAATTACTTAGCTAAGTGACTTTAACCATAAGTCATGAGTTGCCGAGTCATTAATCACTCTAGGATACGTGTGAAGATCATCAATGGTCAAGAGGGGATCGCTCACTGTCGGGTATATATCAGACAGTTAATGGGTCATGACATTGACGCTCCGTTAAATCCCTGGCCATGGTCGTGTGAGTTCGTTTAAAACGGACGTCATACACTTTAAGGAGGTCATAGTCAAATGGCACGATCATGGGGTTTGACAGAAACCATACCCTCGATCGTACCAGACTCATAGATGGAGCGAGGGATTATATCGATGTGGTAACTGTGGACTGACAGCTACCAGACAGGCTGGTTTAAACTTGACGTCATCTAGGATCACGCGGATTTACTTGACCCAACGTGATCGAAGGTTCGGAATAAATTAAACTATTATTCGGCTCTAGTAGAAGCGAAGAATACGTTTAATTTACTTCTAATTGGGAATTAGAAGTTAATGGGCCTTAAACTAGAGTGACTATGGACCTAAAGGATCACACACAATGGATTCTTGGGTGACGGATTATTATTATACAAATGTATGTATTATTTCCTTTTTGGTTCCTTTTGAAAAGGAGTGTAAATGGGGCTTAATACATATGTATAATATAACATAGGATATATATACAGTTTCGGTCTTTTGGAGCCCTTTTCAAAAAGGACCAAACTCTATATATATAGCACCTACGTGAGCTCATTCGAACCTCTCTTTGACTAATCAAGCACTAAGCTTAAGAGAGGAGGATTAGCTCGTCCCCTCTTCCTCCCTTTTGCTCTCTCTCTCTCTCCAGAAGGTGATAGAGTCGGGGAAGGTCGTGCCGGGGGGTACCGTCGCTGCGCAAGGGTCCGTATGGATCTGCTCTAGAGGTCGTACATCTGTGTGGCTCGGTATTCTGCATCGGACTTTGCGGACAACGTCGTTCTGTGCAAGGTGAAATACGCAACTCGTAGTTAGGGGTTGGGGTGATTAAAACATCGATTAGAGCACATATCTAGGATTCGATAGCACTGGGATCGGGCAAAATAAATTTTTGTTATCTGCTGCGTTGCCCGTAGGTGCTGTGCGAAACCTTAAAGTGGTATCAGAGCTAGGTTGACGCTCTGGTCGGTGTTTTATCGCCGTTTAGAACCATGTTTTAGAGGCATTAAATCCTTCAATTATTAATTGTAGAAGGGGATACTGGGCATCTCGCTTCTTCCAGGATGCTGGGCATCGCTGGAGAAAATTTTTTTTTAAATTTTTTTTTTAAAAAAATTTTGGGCCCGATTTGGGCGCACAGCGCCCAGGGTGCGGTGTGTCCGCCGCGAGGGCGGTGCACGCGATACCCGCGGGTCAGCGCCCGCGGGCGCTGACCCGTGGGCGGGCGAGCGGCCGCCGGCGGCGCGCCGCGTGGCGGGCGCCGGGGGCGGCGCCCGCGTTGCGTGCGCGTGCGCGCGGGTCAACGCTCGCGCCGAAATTTTTTTAATTTAAAAAAAAATTTACTTTTAATTTTTTAATTTATTATGCTCAAGTATATACATATATATATATATGATATATATATGAAAATGCATAGTAAATTAAATAAAATTTTATCTTGTAGGTTAATTGTGTTATCTCAATTGTAAATGTCAAATGTTAAATTTTATTTAACTCTTTTGAATTTACCGAGGTGAAATAATTACTCTTTACCTTGAGATAAAATGATAATAATTGAACTTACTTAAGTAAATTTTAATTTTTGAATTTTTGATTATTAGATAATTAAAAATTTAAAATTTAAATTTTATTGAAGTTAAATGTAAAAAATTCAAATATTTAAATTTTAATTATTAGATAATTGTTAAATTCAAATTTTAAATTTTAAAATATTACTAGTTGTGGATAATTATATTATTTTAAATTTACTTTCAAACAAAATTATTGGATAATTAATTTGAATTTAAATTTAAATTATTGACATGTTTAAATTTTAAATTTAAATTTGATTATTAGATGATTAAATTTGAATTTAAATTTAAATAATTATCTCAATTACATGCCCCTGTGAAAAATGATGGTTCTTTACGTGATTTACTTTATTTACCTTATATTGGCTTGTTTGTCTGTTTAATTTTAGTTAATCCTGCTTCGATTTTTAAAATTAAATAAAGTTAGCCTGTTTTTTATTTGCACATCCCATTTTTAAGTTCAAAAGTAAGGATTATTTTCAGAAAATAACCCTTGATTTATTTTACTTGAATGGGTTAGCAAGTGATCATGGACTTAGATTAATGTAATTAATTGGGGTCTGCGAACCTCCTCTCTCTCTGTTAAAATTTTAATGTACTTCTATCTTCCTCCATTATTGTACTCGCCCTAAGGGCTTCTGGAATTTTATTGATATATAATTTACATTTTTTCCGACCTGCGTGCTGTGTAAAAGTTGTAATTACTGCGGCGTCAGAGTTTGAAAGCGTGGAGCACACCCGACGAGGACGATCCAGCTGCTTCGAAAGCGGGCTGGATGCCTTAGTTACATTAGGGATAAAGTCCATGATCACTTGTATTTTAATTTTGCATTGGATACATTTATTTTGTGCAAACTACTAGGTACGGTAAATATATTGGATATATTTATATTACTACATAGGGTGAGATCAAGATAATATTAAATTCCCTCGCGATTAAATTTTAGATCTGGTAAGCGTGGCTCTAGGAGTCGTCGTGGCCCTCCATCATTATGGAGTGAATGAACGTCTTCATTTCATAGATTTGTTGTGCTTTCCACAAGGTCCATGAGTTTGGGGGCGGGATTAAACTCCAAGGCTCGGCCTCAATAGGGTGAGGAATTGAACTCGGCCTTGTTGTGCTTTCCACAAGGGTCGGGTCATGAACTCATTGCTATGTAGTAATGATGGTTAGATCTAACCGAGAATATCCTTTGTTGTGCTTTCCTCAAGGGGATGATTTCTCGGGGACCGAATATCGGATATTGCATTAGATACAAGTGCCTGTTGACTGCCCTTGAGATGGTATGGTTTGTTGTACTTTCCACAAGGTCGTACATCAGTTTCGTTGGGATTCCGACCCACTAGGTTGATCTCGCTAATCTCCCGTTCTATATACTGAGGGTTATATAGTTCGATCGAAAAATAGTGGGACTGACTAAGATAGAAAATCACATCTAAGTTAAATTTTGAACACATGCTAAGTTGTCTTTTATTTCTTATCCAGATTACAATGACGTCGTCCAACCCCGTCCGTGGCATCTTGGATTCAAATAGATTAACTGGACCGAACTACTCGGATTGGCTGCGTAATCTACGTATAGTCCTTACCGCCGAAAAGATAGCGTACGTGTTGGACACGGTTCATTCTGAGCCAGCTCTTGATGCCGACGAGGGCGAGTTACTGGCTTATGCCAAATGGTCTGAGAACTCCTCCCTTGCCCAATGTTACATGTTGGCCTCTATGGCTCCCGAGCTGCAGAGGTAATTTGAAAAGACTGATTGTAGAAGCATACTTCTCAATCTACGCTACCTCTTCGGGGAGCAGGGTAGGATTGAGAGATATGATATCTCAAAAAGGCTTTTCAGGACACGGATGTCTGAGGGTTCATCAGTATAGGCCAATGTACTAAAAATGATGGAGTGGATTGAAAGACTCAATGCATTGGGGTTCAAGTTAGATCTTGAACTATGCATTGATCTTATACTCCAGTCGTTGTCCGATTCCTTTTCTTCCTTCATCATGAACTTTAACATGAACATGATTGAAGCAACTCTCCAAGAGCTGCTCAACATGTTAAAGAGTGCTGAAGGAATCATGCAGAAAGATAAACCATCTTCGTCTGTAATGATTGTTGGCCGGGCCAACAAGAAAAGGAAGGCCACCCAAATATCCACCACAAGTAACAAAGGGAAGGAAAAGAAAAAGGCCATGGGTAAACAACTCGCCAAGGTTGACAAAGGGAAGTGCAAGAAGAATGAAAAAGAAGACAAGTATTTTCGATGCGGGGAAACATGGCATTGGAAAAGGAATTGCAAGGCAATTCTAAATGAAGGTATTTTTGTCATAGACCTCAATTTGTCATATATGGAATCCACATCATGGGTATTAGATACTGGATGTACATCTCATATCTGCAATTCTGTATAGGTGCTGGTAAATAGAAGGCGGCTGGGTAAAAAGGAGATTGAACTGAGGATGTATAATGGAGCTTTAGTTTCTGCTAAAGCTGTTGGGACTACACGCCTCAGTTTACCTTCAGGAGTCATTCTGGAACTGAATGACTGTTATTATGTTCCTAATATTATTAAGAACATCATTTCAATCTCTGGTTTGTCTTACGTTAGATATACATTGACTTTTAATAGCACTGGGTGCTCTATAATGAATAATGGTTTGAATATAGCCTATGGTTCATTAGTCAGTGATCTTTATGTATTGGATACATGTTCTAATGTTATGCAAGTTTCCAATGATGATGAAGTGAATTCTGCATATCTATGACATTGCAGACTTGGTCATGTAGGTGAGAAAAGTGTCTCTCACTTACACTCAAATGGGTATTTGAATTCGTTCGAATACAAGCCATTTGATACCTGTGAGTCGTGTCTCATGGGGAAAATGACCAAGGCTCCCTTTAGTGGACATGGTGAGAGGGCTGTTGACATTCTCGAACTCATACACTCGGATGTGTGTGGACCCATGTTCATGGAGGCAAAAGGGGGTCATCTCTATTTCATTTCTTTTATTGATGACTTCTCAAGATATGACTATGTGTATTTAATGAGACATAAGTCACAAGCCTTTGAGAAGTTTAAGGAATATAAGAATGAAGTAGAGAAACAGACTGACAAAAGTATTAAGGCTCTTCGATCGAATCAAGGAGGTGAATACTTGAGCCATGAATTCACTTCTTTGTTGTGCCCCTGTGGTTTTGATGATGGTTTTGATGGTTGATTTTTGATGTGAGTTAATCACTGTGAGTCATCTTGCTGTGTGAGTCATCATGTTGATATTCAGTCACTTTCTGTTCATAATGCAGTCTTTTTCAAATGTTCAGTCAAGCATTGCATATTCTAATGTTCAGTCTGATTATCAAAGCATTGTATTACTGTTCAGTTAGTTTAACAGATTTAAAGCATTGCATATTTTATGTTAGTCATTTTATCTGCTGCATAAAGCATGTTCAGTTATGCTGTCTGTTTGTGCAAGTCTACACATCCTATTTGGTCGCTCTCCAAGTCTATACACTGCCAGCACACACGTACAAACTATCTTCATGTGAAGTCTTCACATCGACTGTTCATGCAAAGTCTAGACATTCGATCAAGTTTGTACACTGGTCTTGGGATATGGATTCATAAAGTACATACACTCTTCGGTTGACTTCAACTGAAGTATGTACATCGGCATGCATTGCATCAAGTGTATACATTGGGTCATGCATTCACTGTAGAGTCTACACATTACTGGGTCTTATTCAATGTCTTCATGCATTCATCAAGTCTATACGCTGGAAGACAAAGTCTATACAGCGTCAACTCATTGGGCTGCAGCGTCAACTCAGCAAGTCTATACATCCTCAGTTGAACGTAAAGTATATACGTTGCAGCGTCAACTCATTGGGCTGTAGCGTCAACTCAGCAAGTATGCACATCGCCTCATTTCTTCAAAGTCTATACGCTGGATCGTCTTTCTTAGCATCTTCATATTCCAAGTCCATACAATGACTGTTGAACTGTGAAGTCTATACATTGTCTGATCATTCATCTTTGAAGTCTATACAACGTTGCTTTGTCTCTTCAAATATATACAACGTTGCCTTGTTTCTTCAAGTCTATACAATGTGCACAGTTTCTTCATGTCTATACATTACATCGTGGCCTTCAGCTAAAGTCTATACATCGGACTGTGCTTCAAGCATTGGCCAAGTCTGTACATCGTTAAGCTGCCTTTGCGCCGAAGGAAGTCTATACAGTGGTCTTCATTTCGTCAAGTCTGTACATTGGTTTCAACTCTCCAAGTCTGTACATCGCTTGCAGCTTCAATGTCCATACAACCATAGCAAGTCTGTACATTGACACCTTACCTTCATTCAGAACCTCAAGTCTATACACTCGTTTCTAAGGTAAAGTCTATACAATCATCTTCATAGGTCTCAAGTCTGTACAGCATGCCTTGCTATTCACAGCCTTCAAAGTCTGTACATTGGGCCTTCAAACTTTTAAAGTCCATACACTGTCTCACTCACATCTTCAAGGGTGATTGAGCATCGTGAAGTCTGATTGAGCATCGTGAAGTCTGATTGAGCACTGTGAAGTCTATTCAGTGGATGAGTATTGTAATGTCTATACATTGGTTAGGCTCGATCATGCAGCCTTCATTTCATGTTTATACACTGAGGATGCTAAAGGCCTTCAAGTGTATACACTCTCACGTTGTTCATACTTGCCTATATGCTATTTTCAAGTGTATACACTCTCACATTTGACACACTTGCCTAATTGATGTCCCTAAGTCTATACACTCGATGGCTTCATACATTTCACAGAAGTCCACACATTCCCCTTGTTATGATAATGCATTCTTCAGCAAGTATATACACTGAGGTCGCATGAAGACTTACAAGTCTATACACTCTCTCAGTGTACACACTTACTCATTTACTGCTTCTAAAGCATATACACTCGTTGTTATAAGTCTGAACTAACTAATTCGTTTCATTTTGTTTTGTCTCTGTCTGCAGATGACTCAGGTTAATGACTGGGCGCGTGAACCGAGGATGATGCCTGGCACGTGATCCGAGGTGCTCTCTGGGCGGGAACCTGAAGGACACGCCCTAGCACCTGCTGAAGCTGATATAAATAAAAGCCTTCGTCCACTGAAGAGAGAGAATGAGAATAGAAGAGGGATGATCGAAGTAGAAGGACTGAAGCCTTGAGCAGAAGTAAGAAGAAATAGAAGAAGAGTGAGCCGGCAGAAGAAAAAGGGTTGCAGAGAAGAAGGAGAGAACAGCGTGAGAGAAAAGGAGAGCAGAGGAGAAAGAAAGAGAGATAGAGAGAGAGAGAGTTCGTGGAGAAGAAGGAAGAAGCTACTGAAGATCTGTCTACTGGACCGTGGATCAAATCCAGGCCAGTCAGCTCCATGAGAGCCACATCTGATGTTCTTTCATTTACAGCTTGTGTTTGCTGTGTTATTTTCGTTTCTTATTTTTCCTTTTTATTTGATCTGATTTACTGTGTTCTTCCGATCCTCTAGACTGAGGTCGGGTTCCTCCTGTTGGTTCAGGAGAAGGGAGATCTGATCTCCGGGTTGCAAGTGACAGGTTGTCACTTGTGGGTTCCCTCTGGTTAGAGGAAGGGAGGCTTGTCCTCCGGTTCTGGCTTGTGGTTGCAAGTCTAAGGGTCCCTCCTGATCTGGAGGAAGAGAGGTCTTCGACCTCTGGTTTCCAAGTGGCTGGGAGTCACTTGGGGTGTCCCTCCGGTTGGGAGGAAGAGGGGAGGCTGTTCCCCTGGTCAAGCTATGTGGCAGCAAGTGTTCGCAGACTGAGTCTGCTTGTTTCTAGCGTTGGCTAGTGAAGCCTCACTCCGGTTGGGAGTGAGGGGTGGATGTAGGTCTTGGTGATCGAACCACCTAAAAATTTACTGTGCAGTGGTTTTGCTTTGTGCGTTTGCTCCTTGCCTTCTACCTCCCATTCACAGGTTGTGCATGCTTGGCTAGCTGTATTATCTAGGGAGTTAACCTTGAGCATTATATTTTTGCTAGGTGTGATTGGTCTGCTTAGTTCTGTCTGCGTTTCTGGTTTGATCAGGTGGCTGCATTGTTGCAGTCCAACTGTTTGATCTATTGTTGTCTTATCATCTCATCTTGGAAAGCTCATTAGTTTTTATTCCGCATATCTGAGCTCTAGAGATTTAATTTGGGCATAATTTCTGAAGGGGATACATTCACCCCCCCTCTGTATCCGGGCCTAACACCCTAACATTCTTATCTTAAAGACAATGTAATAGTTTCTTAGTGGACTCCACCGTATACACCACAGCACAATGGTGTATCCGAAAGGAGAAACATGACCTTGTTAGACATGGTCTGATCCATGATGTCTATGTCAGGACTACCCTTGTCTCTCTGGGGCTATGCATTAGAGACTGCGGCTTATTTATTGAATATGATCTCAAATAAATCAGTTCCTTCTATACCATATGAGATATGGAAGGGCAGGAAATCAAATTTTAATCACATTAAAATTTGGGGGTGTCCTGCTCATGTAAAGAAGAACGAGAGTGATAAGGTTGAGTCGAGAACCGATAAATGTAGATTTGTGGGATATCCAAAGGAGACGTTTGGATATTATTTCTATCACCCTTCTGAGTAAAGGGTCTTAGTGGCCAAGAGAACTGTATTTCTGGAAAGAGAATATCTACTCCAGAAAAATAGTGGGAGCCAGATAGAATTGGACGAGGTCCAAGAACCACAACCCATAGACAGAAGCTCATTAGATGAGACTGTATCGGTTGATCCTATTCAAAGTGAAACACTGACACTACGGAGATCTGTTAGACTACCGAGAGAACCTGAGAGATATGTTGGACATGTCTCAGAGGGGTCCTCTAAGGGATGTATCGATGAGGATGATGATCCTCAATTGTACCAGGATGTAATCCGTAGTGCGGACTCCGAGAAATGGCAAGAGGCGATGGATTCAGAGATCCAGTCCATGTACACCAACAAAGTTTGGAACTTAGTTGATATATCCGAAGAGAAGATCCCTATCGGCTGCAAATGAATTTTCAAAAGGAAAATTTGTGTAGATGGACAGATTGACACATACAAGGCTAGACTAGTGGCGAAAGGATACCGTCAAAGGCAAGACATTGACTATGACGAGACTTTTTCACCGATAGCCATGGTTAAGTCAATCAGAATTCTCCTTGCCATTGCTGCATACCTGAATTATGAGATCTGAAAAATGGATGTGAAGACAACTTTTCTTAATGAAAATCTGTCAGAAGAGGTGTACATGGTACAACCTGAAGGATTCACCTCCAAGCTACATCCTAATAAGGTATGCAAGCTTCAAAGGTCCATTTATGGATTAAAGCAGGCATCTAGAAGCTGGAACTTAAGATTTGACGAGGCTGTCAAATCTTTCAACTTCATTCGGAATGAAGATGAACCCTGTGTTTACAAGAAGGTCAGTGGGAGCTCTGTGACCTTCTTCGTCCTTTATGTTGATGACATCTTACTCATTGGGAATGATGTAGGGATGTTGACATCAACTAAGTCTTGGTTATCCTAGACCTTCTCCATGAAGGATTTGGGAGAAGCATCCTATGTGCTGGGCATAAGGATCTATCGAGATAGATCTAAAAGGATACTAGGATTATCCCAATTAATGTACATAAACACTATCCTCAAAAGGTTTAGAATAAAAAATTTCAACAGCAGTCTTATTCCCACGAGACATGGAGTTTGCCTATCCAAGGGGATGAGTCCTAAAACTTCTGAGGAAGTGGCACACATGAATAAGGTACCCTATGCTTCGGTAATAGGGTCAATCATGTATGCAATGCTATGTACACGGCCTAATGTTGCCAATGCTTTAAGCATTGTCAGTAGATATCAGGCAAATCCAGGCGAAGAGTACTGGAAGGCAGTAAAGGACATCCTTAAGTACTTACGAAGGGCTAATGATCTTTTTCTACTTTATGGAGGAGAGGACCTACAGCTTAGAGTTTACACACTCTAGTTTTCAGTCAGATCCAGATGACTGTAAATCCATGTCTGGGTTTGTATTCATGTTGAATGGAGGGACAGTCAGTTGGAGAAACTCCAAGAAAGATACGACTACAGACTCGACGACTGAGGCAGAATATATTGCTGCAGCTGAAGCTGCTAAGGAAGCCGTCTAGATGAAGAAATTCATCTTGGAATTTGGCGTAGTTCCCGAGATATCAGCTCCCATCCCATTATTTTGTGATAATAATGGGGCCATCGCCCAGGCGAAGGAACCGAGATCTCACCAAAGGTCAAAGCATATTCTCAAACGCTTTCACCTTATTCGGGAGATTATTGATCATGGAGATGTGATGGTAGAGCGTGTACCGTCAGAAGACAACATAGCAGATCCACTGACTAAGCCTTTGACACAGACTGTATTTGAGCGTCATCGGGATAAGATGGGCCTCAAAGTTGTGGGCAATTGGCTGTAGTTCAAGTGGGAGATTGTTAGTGTTGGTGTGCTACAGGTCAATTTCGGGTCGGGTAGGTCCAATAGTTGTACGATCTTGTTCATTATTAATAAAGTGGTGTTTGAGCGTAAATATGCGATTGTGTTACTTTACGTTGTCCCTAAGATATGTGGTTGTAAAGTCAACTTGAGATGGGATCTCGATTATGAGACTGACTTTACATGAACACATACCTTAAATTGTTCCTGGTTGGTGGGTAATCACTCGGGGACTTTGATTACCTATTAAACCAGTACACATGATGTGTCAGTGACCAGTCTCATGGTCATTGGTGCGGGGCACCAACATATATGTGTAGGTGTATGTCCTTGGAGGATGTACACTGAACTGATCCGCTATTGAATCTTCAGATGGTTGATTATACCTAATGTCAACTGAAGATCCAACTGTCTCAGTAGCATCGTTGGTCCTTTGACCTGAGACATCGATCGGATCTTACACGAGGACTGGAATGGTTTAATTACTTAGCTAAGTGACTTTAACCATAAGTCATGAGTTGTCGAGTCATTAACCACTCCAGGATACGTGTGAAGATCATCAATGGTCAAGAGGGGATCGCTCACTGTCGGGTATATATCAGACAGTTAATGGGTCATGACATTGACGCTCCGTTAAATCCCTGGCCAGGGTCGTGTGAGTTCGTTTAAAATGGACGTCATACACTTTAAGGAGGTCATAGTCAAATGGCACGATCATGGGGTTTGACAGAAACCATACCCTCGATCGTACCAGACTCATAGAAGGAGCGATGGATTATATCGATGTGGTAACTGTGGACTGACAGGTACCAGACAGGCTGGTTTAAACCCGACGTCCTCTAGGATCACGCGGATTTGCTTGACCTAATGTGATCGAAGGTTCGGAATAAATTAAACTATTATTCGGCTCTAGTAGAAGCGAAGAATACGTTTAATTTACTTCTAATTGGGAATTAGAAGTTAATGGGCCTTAAACTAGAGTGACTATGGGCCTAGAGGATCACACACAATGGATTCTTGGGTGACGGATTATTATTATACAAATGTATGTATTATTTCCTTTTTGGTTCCTTTTGGAAAGGAGTGTAAATGGGGCTTAATACATATATATAATATAAGATAGGATATATATACAGTTTCGATCTTTTGGAGCCCTTTTCAAAAAAGACCAAACTCTATATATATAGCACCTACGTGAGCTCATTCGAATCTCTCTTTGGTTAATCAAGCACTAAGCTTAAGAGAAGATGATTAGCTCCTCCCCTCTTCCTCCCTTTTGCTCTCTCTCTCTCTCTCCAGAAGGTGATAGAGTCGGGGAAGGTCGTGCCGGGGGGTACCGTCGCTGCGTAAGGGTCCGTGTGAATCTGCTCTAGAGGCCGTATATCTGTGCGGCTCAGTATTCTGCATCGGGCTTTGCGGACAACCTCGTTCCGCGTAAGGTGAAATACGCAACCCGTAGTTAGGGGTTGGAGTGATTAAAGCATCGATTAGAGCACATATCTTGGACTCCATAACACTGGGATCTGGCAAAATAAATTTGTGTTATCCGCTGCGTTACCCGTAGGTGCTGTGTGAAACCTTACAGCCAGGAAATGAAGCGTCGTGCTCGGACTGCAAGATCTGGCTCCAGAAGATGGGCTATTGACCAGGGCTCCTGAATTTGTACCCGCTCGGTGGAATGATTCCGCAGGCAGGGTGGACCGGGAGAAGCCGATCTTTGACTTGTTTCTTGCCCCGTTGAAATGGGGGTACAGAGAAGAATCTTTTCTGCTAGTCTGCCTGGCGGTTCGTTTTAAGCATCAAATATCCGTGGGTGGTTTGCCGAGTTGAGAGCCACCGACGCCCATGCATTCAGACCTAGAGCAGTGGAGTTCACGGATTATGTGCTGCAGCACTACGCTCCCCTCCTGACCAGGGCTGGCGTCTATCATAACGTGTACACCTCGAGATATCGCTGCCCCATCTCCCGAGACTTATGCTGTGGCATGATCGAAGTATTCTGCCCCGAGTACAACACTTTTTATACTTCAGAAGGAGAAACATCTCTGGATTTATGGAGCCTCTCACAGCTTAGCGGTTTACCCATCGATGGAGAGCCGTACGAGGAAGTCTGCTGGCCTGACTGGCTGAAGGATCAGACCGATGGTGAGGGTTGGTATCTGGCGGGCCACGCTTATCGCTATCTGATGAAGGCGTACCGCACACTTTACCACTCGTCACATGACACGAGGGAAGCTAGGAAGCCGGGCGAGAAGCAGAGGGTGCGGATGGGCACCTGGCTCCACTATTTCTTTGGCGGGAAGAAGAAGTACGAGGACTTCCCCCCAATAGCGCCTATGGCTCCGAAGAGGAAGAAGAGTCCGACGGTAGGCTGCAGCATCAGAGGACCCGAACCCCACTGGTGTCGACGCAGTCACACACTGTGCCGCATACCTGGTCTATTGGATCTGTTCCTTCGCTCTCCCGCAAGGCGACGAGAGCGTGATTAGAGCAGAGGCTATCTATCCCGCCTATCTCATGGCTTGGGGTACTAAGCTGTCCCTCTACCCAGTGACTTTGTGCCTCACTTACAAAATGCTGGGAGACCTGCACAAGACACGTCTTCCCAGGAATCTACGGACGGTTGGTCCCTTACACTTCTTCAATGCTTGGGTTTGTACCCTTTTTCCGGAGGTTGCCCCTTGGGCATTACAGTCAGCTCATTGTTGGGTCCCGTGAGGTGTAAATGGATCTAGAAGGGGGGGTTGAATAGATCCTATCAGAAAATTTGGCCTATTTAAAACTCTTAGCTAACAGAAACTTAAACCACTCTTATTAAGTGAATGAATCACTTAGGCACGATGCACAGCGGAATTAAGTAGAGTGGCTCAAATGAAAAGACTTGAATTACAAGCTATGAAACATCCACACTTCTTTAAGCATATTTGTGATCTTGAAGGAAATAAGCCTTGTAGTGTAGGGATCATAAAGCATAACACTAAAGCATGCAATAGCTTGCAACAACCGTGCGTGTGTGTGTATGCTATGTTGATCACTCAAAGTGCATATGTGTGTGAACAATATAACCAGGTGTGGAAGCACACAAACCTGCGAATGGGGTTAGAAGATATAGATCAATCACACACGATAAACAACCCACAACACACGGATTTTTAAGGTGGTTCGGTTGCAACCCCGCAACCTACGTCCACCCCTCACCAAAACCCAGTGAGGCTTCCTTGCTGACTCACAGCTTGACCGGGGGACACGCCCCAAACCACAGAACATAGAAAACCCTCTTTCTGTCTTCCTACACACAAAGCCGGTAGGGACGGCTACACCGCAGATCGGAGAACTCTCGATTGCCTTCCTACTAACCACCGGTAGGGACGTCAACACCGCAAATCAGATAGCCTCCGATTGCCTTCCTACTAACCACCGGTAGGGACAATTCTCAATTCCAAATGTTTGAATGAAATGGAAAACGAACAAATATGAAATCACTCAAACAAGATATATAATATGCTCAAGGTAAAAAAGATCTTGTCTGAGTTTGCTGGAGCTTGAATCTCTTGAGGATTAGATGAAGAACTTATTCCCGGAGTACTGTTCACAGCTACAGTAACTCGAACTCCTCTTCTTTGAACCGACCCTTGTAGCCTCCTTTGATTTCCCTTGTTCGCCTTTCTTGCTTCTACTCTTCCTTGGAGGTTGCTAGATTGAGATATGAACTTGAATCACCTTGAGTTGATGGAGAGGATATTGGATGTAGCTTTGATCTTCTCTTGATCCTCTTGAGTTGATGAAGCAGTTTATGGATGCAGCTTTGATCACCTTTGAGAGCCTTGAATGCTTCTTGCTTCCTTGGAGATTGAGATAGCTTCAGATCTAGGCTTGAATCTCTTGGAAGGATGAAGAACTCTAGCCGAAGTACTGTTCACGGAGGTGCTACAGTGCTCTCGAAATGGCCTCCCTTGATTAACTTCATCAACTCCATCAACTAGGGTTTCTAACCCTCTTGTAATGGTTTTATAGACTTTGAATGGTCTATAAACAAGCCCCAGACCAGATCCACAAATCATGGGAAGTTAGGTGAGTTTTGATTAAACAATTCCATGGAAAGGGGCTGGCCACGAGGTGGATTTCGAAGTCAAACAAGGTTGGCTCGGGGCTGGCGGTCGACCTGCAGCTCCTGGCGGTCGACCGCTACTGTAAAACTTGCATTCGGGTGATCCCTGGGAATTTCGGTCGACCGCCACTGGCTGGCGGTCGACCGCTACTGAGACTCGTGCAGGCTGGCAGCTGCTGGCTGGGGCGGTCGACCGCCCCTATGCTGGCGGTCGACCGCCAGCTGGGCAAGGCCCGGGTTGGCCCGAGTCGGTCCGTTGAGTCTCCGGTTCGGTCCGTTAAGTCTTGAACTCCGTCGTTCAAACTCCATTAGCAGCCCGTGCATGTTTGTAGCATCACCCTTGACCGTCTTGAAGAATTCTGTTGATTATATCATTCCTATAATTAGAATTTTGTTCCGGGGGCTCCGCCCCCGGAAACCCCCGCAAGGGGCGCTGCCCCCTTGACCCCCGCGACTTGACCGGGCAGGTCGATCCCCGCGACCTGACCGTGCAGGTCGATCCGCGTGCGAGGGCGCAACATTGAGCTTTCATATTTGCATTGAGCTTTCACATTTGCATTGAGCTTTGACATTTGCATTGAGCTTTCACGTTTGCCTTGAGCTTTCACATTTGCCAATTCCACTTCATTCCTTGGATTATCTTGTAGCATGCTATCGAGAAGTTGCACCGACCTTGAATCATCCATAAGGTAGGACATGCACTGACCATATGAAGAATATGCAATGACCTTATGTGTGATGCTATTCAGCTTGATTTCTGTGCTTGAAACATGCTATATTTTCGTGCATCCAATATTGTCATATGCCTTGATATCTGTCAATTCAGTTGTCTAGATTGGTGTGCCATTCTTGAGCTTTTACACTGGAAGTATAATGACCTGAAATGTATGAATATTAACATTATCAAATGCAAGTATAGTTCATTAATGACTAAAGAGGCAGACATCATCAAAACCAACTAAAGAGGCAGACAGCATCAAAACCATAAAAGGATTTAATCATGTTGCACACATGTTCAACACTCATCTTATCCCGCGAATGATAGAGTTCGCGAGTGTCGAGCCGTCCTCACTAGCGGAGCAACTCTTTGCCATTCGGGGCAAGTTGGCCCGGATTCTCACAAATTCACCCGGGGTCCTTCACTTCTGGAGCTTAGCTGCCCACTCTAGTCCGCTGGTGAACAGGACGAGGCAGTGCAAGCTCTTCGAGACAGAGGAGTATATCCATCCAATCTCTGGGGCCAAGTGTACAAGGCCCATCCTTGAGCAGGAGTTGGTTGACTGGGCGCTGGCTATTAGGCCAAGCGGCCTTGTATTCCGAAAGAGCGGCATTTTGTGGCTGGAGCTGTATTATTCGTTTCGCTTCAGTCGGAACTTTGGCTATGACCAGCACATTCTTAATTCCTTTTCACAATTTGCGTTGCCCAATAGGCACAGAGCCGAGCAAGTTTCAAATGATGATGCCCAGATATGGTGGGAATTCTTCCACCACAGAGAAAATGTTTCTTTCAGGGTGTCAACCACTGCCCGCTTCCCCCGCGTTACTCCTGAGTATATCAAGTGGTGGAACGCGCGGACGGGGTTCTATAGGAGCTCCCGCCGAGAGTATTGGGCCGTATCAGAGCATAGATTTCTGGACTCCCAGCCGGAGCCAACCCTTGATATTGAGCCCTCCTATTTGAAGAAGTTGAAATATTGGACCAACACAGAAGTGAGGGCCTATCTTGAGGCCCGAAAAGCCGTGAAAAGCTGCAGGACCAAAGTCGACCCGAAGTTGCCCACAGTCAGCAAGGATGACTATGTGAAAATACTTCGGGGCCTATGCCATGTAAGCAGCGAGAGGGTGGTTCTTCAACAACTCCCTCTGCCGATGGAGGAACCCATCTTGGCGGTGGCTGACTAGCGCCCCGAGGTTGATAGGTTGCACCCCTACCAGACTTTCATCCATAGGGAAGACATGCGGGATGCTCTATATGACAACACCCCTTGGCTATTTATGCTCCTCCGATCGCATGGTCTTTCAGTGGGTGGTCCTAGCGAAGCCATTCTGGATCGGCACCTTCATATCTCATTCAAGTATGCTGACAGATGGGGGCTGGACCACCTGAGCTTACATTATCACCTGTCTTCTCGTGGCCACGAGGACCTGGTGCTGCTGGCCGAGCCGAGTGAAAAGATAGGAGATTTATGCTGGCTTATTCGCGAGGCAACTTCGAGAGACAAAGTGCCCTCGCTGTATTATTGGCCTCTCTTCGCCTTCTACACGGGGCCAGCAAGTATGTTCTATCTCTTTATTCAGGCCCGTCGGCCAACTTCTTTTCTTCATTGTCATGTATTATTCTCACCTTCGTGCATATGCAGTCTGACCCACTTTGGAGGAGATTCGGCACTTTAGGGAGCTAATAATAAAAGCTCGGAAGCTAGCATACTTCGAGGATCCCGAGCCGGCTCCGACCACGACGCCACTGCCTCCTGGCGATTCGAGAAAGCGGACCCGATCCCAGTTGAGGGAGGCCGTTGGGAAGGCCAAGGCGGCAGTGACCCGAGTGACACGGGCACGCCGGAGGAAGGCCGCAGAAAAGGAACCAACAACCGTTCTTCCTCCGGTTGTATCCTTTGAAGAGTTCGAGGCTTCCCGTGCGCAGGGGCCAGAAGCTGAAGGTAAGCTCTTCATTTCTTCAGAATTCATTGGCTCACTTTGGCTGCTTCGGCTGATCCGTGTTGACAGCTGTCGACACAATTGCTGCGGTCGTCGGGCTGGAGGCGACGGTAGGCGCCGTGGCTAGGGAAGGGGTAGAGGAAATCCTTACTGCTCCTGTAGAGAGAGATCTGCCTTCTCCAATGCCCAGACAGGATATGGAAGGTAATTTATAGTTTAATCGCGACACTACCGCGAGTCTTCATGTCTTCCGTCGGCTTGACTATTTCTTGCCATAAATTTCAGTTGACATGCAACCGTCATTACTTCCAGGCGCAGAGGGTACAGAGGAAGCTATTGCTGGGGAGCAGGGCGAGCTTGCCCTTGAGATCCCATCAACTACTGCACCTAGTGCGAAGTGCATGGAGGAAGTCCCTACTGAGGGTGATGCTCCTCCTGGTGAGGTTCCTGCTCCGATGGTGGAGCGTCCAGAAAGAGCAGAGGAGTCTTCTTCCTCTGAGCAGGTCAATTACGGTGGCGGCTCTAGTGACGAAGAGTTCCCACCGATCGACACAGAGACTGAGGATGCTGGGGCATTTTCTGCTTATGAAAGTGATCATCTGACTTTCAGCCCGCCCTGGTTGTCATGGAGCAGTCCTGGGCCGTCAGGATCACTTGTAAGTGAAGGGGCTGGGGCTGCAGAGGTCGCCCTTGGAGATTTGAGCCTAGTGCCGGCTGAGGTGAGGAACCCCCCGTGATCGGCGCTTGTTGCCCTTCCTTTCTTTTTCTTTTCAGCTCTCTGATATATATATTTCTGGTGCAGACTGAGGTGCTGCTACCAACCATAACGGTGGAGATACCCTCCCGTCTCTAGGTGCGGGTCATACAACCTTCCCGCCAGTCTTGCGGCCTATCGCACTGTGATATCCCAAGGATTTTGCAGCGACAGCGGGTCTAGCAGGACCTGGAGTACTTGTGCGGGCTGACGAGTCGATGGCAGTCGAAGACTCCCAGCCATTGGAAGTCGCACGACAGTGGGCTTCAAAGAAAGGCGCCACCCCCCCCCCCCCCCCCCCCCCCGAGGTAGAGACGAGAGAGATCGTTGAAGAGGAAGCCGGGACGACTGGGGCCCTGACTTTTATTGCTGAAACTGGCCACATGGGGGTCAGTCAAGTTGGAGGTGAGGAGCAGATGTCCTTGGCTCTTGATGTTCCTGTTGCAGCTTCATCCCAAGGGGCTGGCGGGGAAGTCGTCGCCATCGAGACTCCAGCTACCATATCAGTTACTGCAGTTGTTCCCCATGCAAATGCACTGCAGATCATGCCGTCGTCGTCTTCTGGGACGAGCAACGATATCTGGGCCACCGTGGATAGCAAAGTGGAGTTCGAACTACCCGAGACGTCACCGCTCGGTCTCCAGTCATCGAGTGACCTCGTGTGGCAGTTCTTAGGGACCCTTCAGCAGACCATAGCGACCAGCAGAGATTTGACTTATGTTCAGCTCAGGGGCTTGATAGAGCACTTGTCCCACTCGCTGTTGGCTTTCGGCTGTCCCATGGACGACTGGACTCACGGGTAATTCTGCTGCTGAAATATGTGAACAGAAGGGAGTTCTTAGGCCGAGAGGTAACTGACCAGCTGACGGCCATAACATTGGAGCGAGCTGAATGCCGAGCGACTCTCGTCTCTCTGAAAGGGACTGCAGCGCAGATGAGGGATGATGCCAGTGCCTCTTTACAGCGCCGAGGCTTCCTTACGGCCCGGATAGCAGAGCTGCAAGCCAAACTTTCAAGGGCAGAGGCTGAGCTTCAAGAAATAGAGTGTCTGGAAGTCCAGAAGATAGAGGAAGCAGAAATGGCCAAGGGACAAGCTGCTTCCCTTGAGGAGAAACTGTCCCAGCTGGAGGTCACCGAGTCTCGGCTGTAAGAACTGACCCGCCATCCTTCGTGGGTATTCCGGAGCTGAAGGACATCTTCCGACGCCCGCTGCCATAGTCTCCTCTATTCCCCTCCCTGTTTGATGGACTTTATGTATTTCGGGGTATGCCCCGCGTAACATGTATCTTTTTATTTCATAGGAATGAAAACTCCTCATTTGCTGTTAAATGACGACTCCATTCTTTCATTATTCTTTTCCTTCCCCTTTTCACTCGCCAGTCAATTCTAGTCCGAGTATGTGAGTCACTAGGGCAGGAGAACGCTCACGTCTTCAGCAAAGGGGTGAGGTGTTCGCTCCATCGCGCCGTGACCATTCTCGGGACCAAGCAATGGCTAACGTAGGCCAAAAGTTCGAAGGACCAAAAAGTGTAGAGGCCCCTTAGGGTTGGGAAATAAGGTCAGATGGCTTGTCAGCTGGACTCATTGACGTTGACAGAAATTGAGGGTAGGGTTTATTCATCGACAGAGGTTATATGTCGAAGCAAAAGAAGTTAATTGCTTAACGAGGACGAAGGATCCAGGTTAGGGGGATGTTGACCGGTCCTGTCGATGATGACAAGGGCCGAAAAGGTAGCCGGTCTTGCCGATGGTGACAAGGGCCGAAAAGGTAGCCGGTCTTGCCAATGGTGACAAGGACCTGAAGGGGTAGCGACCGATCTTGCCGATGGTGACAAGGGCCGAGAAGGGTAGCCGGTCTTGCCGATGGTGACAAGGACCGGAAGGGGTAGCGACCTATCTTGCCGATGGTGGCAAGTGTCGGAAAGATGGCCGGTCTTGCCGATGGTGACAAGGGTCGAAAAGGGTAGCGATCGATCTTGCCGATGGTGACAAGGGTCGAAAAGATGGCCGGTCTTGCCGATGGTGACAAGGGCCGAGAAGGGTAGCCAGTCTTGCTGATGGTGACAAGGGCCGAAAAGGTAGCGACCGATCTTGCCGATGGTGACAAGGGTCGAAAAGAGTAGACGGTCTTGCCGATGGTGACAAGGGCCGAAATGGGTAGCGACCGATCTTGCCGATGGTGACAAGGGCCGAAAAGGATAGCCGGTCTTACCGATGGTGACAAGGGCCGAAAAGGTAGCCGGTCTTGCCGATGGTGACAAGGGCCGAAAAGGTAGCGACCAGTCTTGTCGATGGTGACAAGGGCCGAAAAGGGTAGCGACCGATCTTACCGATGGTTACAAGGGTCGAAAGGATAGCCGGTCTTGCCGATGGTGACAAGGTCCGAAAAGGTAGCCGGTCTTACTGATGGTGACAAGGGCCGAAAAGGTGGCCGGTCTTGCCGATGGTGACAAAGGCCGAAAAGATAGCGACCGATCTTGCCGATGGTGACAAGGGTCGAAAAGAGTAGATGGAAGTGGAATGATGAACGAGGGTAGCCTCGTTACTACATCATCATCATCATTCTTTGTTTCATCATTTTTTTATCACATTACTGACTCAAGCGCCCTTTCGGGTTTTCACCGAAATCAGCCCCCTCTTGCTTTTGCCCACGCGCCCTTTCGGGTTTTCACGTGGCGGGGTACCCGATTTTACCTGCAACGCCCCTTCGGGTTTTCGCCACAGTCGGGTTATAGCCATTTTTGCCCTTGTCCCAGTTTAGGAACAAGACCGGCGGGGTATCTCTATTTTTAACCCCATTTATTTCTTCCTTTTCTCTTTTTTTTATTCCACGGAGAATCCGGAACATGGGAGAACTTGTCTGCTAAAATGCCAACTGGCCTTATCGATGATGACAAGGGTCGGGCCCTAATTTAGTTCGTCGACGTTGGTTAAATGCCGAAGCAAAGACTGTACAGTTCTTAACAGGGACGAAAGGTCCAAGCTAAGGGATAGAGGTCGACCAATCTCGCTGATGATGACGAGGGTCGAACGCGGGCTTGTTCATCGACGTGGTTTACAGGTCGAAGCAAGGAGTATATTCATTAACCGGGACGGAAGGTCCGAGTTAAAGGTAGAGGTCGACCGATCTCGCCGATGATGACGAGGGTCGAACGCGGGTTTGTTCATCGACGTGGGTTACACGTCGAAGCAAGGAGTATATTCATTAACCGGGATGAAAGGTCCGAGTTAAAGGTAGAGGTCAACCGATCTCCCCGATGATGACCAGGGTCGAACGCGGGTTTGTTCATCGACGTGGGTTACACGTCGAAGCAAGGAGTATATTCATTAACCGGGACGAAAGGTCCGAGTTAAAGGTAGAGGTCGACCGATCTCGCCGATGATGACGAGGGTCGAACGCGGGTTTGTTCATCGACGTGGGTTACACGTCGAAGCAAGGAGTATATTCATTAACCGAGACGAAAGGTCCGAGTTAAAGGTAGAGGTCGACCGATCTCACCGATGATGACGAGGGTCGAATATGGGTTTGTTCATCGACATGGGTTACATGTCGAAGCAAGGAGTATATTCATTAACCGGACGAAAGGTCCGAGTTAAAGGTAGAGTTCGACCGATCTCGCCGACGATGACGAGGGTCAAACGCGGGTTTGTAGGGGATCTCCGGTGGGACTTTTGATGGTTGTCCTTTGGGAGTCTCATTAGGAGGAGAATAAAGAGGAACTTTTTAGATTACCACTTTAATGACCTAAGCGCCCTTTCGGGTTTTCGCCTAGGCCAGCCCCCTCTTGCTTTTGCCCACGCGCCCTTTCGGGTTTTCACGTGGCGGGGCACCCGATTTTACCTGTGACGCCCTTTCGGGTTTTCGCCACAGCCGGGCTATAGCCATTTTTTCCCTTGTTCCGAATACAGGAACAAGTCCGACGGGGTATCTCTATTTTTAACCCCTATTTTGTGCTTTTTTTTGCTCATATAACAGGAGGATGCTGAGAGAGTTGGCTAGGACACGAGGTCCTGCGCCAGAAAAGGACTTATTCATCAACAAGAAGGTAATGCTAATGCAAAGGATAGATTTGAGCCGGTTTGAGCGAAAGGCCCGCATTGACAATGTTGTATGAGGGTCGGCTAGGACACGAAGTCTTGCGCCAAGAAAAAGGGCTTATTCGTCAGCAAGGAAACAATGTTGACGCAAAGGATAGATCTGAGCCGATTTAGGTGTAAGGCCTGCATTGGCAATGTTGTTGATATTATGCAAGCTCGGTTATGGTAGAGTGCCACTAGACCGGGGTAAGGATAGTTCGATCAGGACGGAGTGCCACTAGACCAAGGTGATGGTAGCTCGGTCAGGGCAGAGTGCCACTAGACCAAGGTAAGGTAGCTCGGTCAGGGTGGAGTGCCACTAGACCAAGGTAAAGGTAGCTCGGTCAGGGCAGAGTGTCACTAGACTAAGGTGAAGGTAGCTCGGTCAGGGCGGAGTGCCACTAGACCAAGGTAAGGTAGCTCGGTCAGGGCGAAGTGCCACTAGACCAAGGTAAAGGTAGCTCGGTCAAGGCAGAGTGTCACTAGACTAAGGTGAAGGTAGCTCGATCAGGGCGAAGTGCCACTAGACCAAGGTAAGGTGGCTCGGTCAGGGCGGAGTGCCACTAGACTAAGGTAAGGTAGCTCGGTCAAGGTGGAGTGCCACTTGACCAAGGCAAAGATAGCTCGGTCAGGGCGGAGTGCCTCTAGACCAAGGTGAGGTAGCTCGGTCAGGGCAGAATGCCAGTAGACCAAGGTAAAGTAGCTCGGTCAGGGCGGAATGCCACTAGACCAAGGTAAGGTAGCTTGGTCAGGGCGGAGTGCCACTAGACCAAGGTAAGGTCGCTCGGTCAGGGCGGAGTGCCACTAGACCAAGGTAAGGTCGCTCGGTCAGGGCGGAGTGCCACTAGACCAAGGTAAGGTAGTTTGGTCAGGGCGGAGCGCCACTAGACCAAGGTGAGTATTCCGATCACCGAGGGAATGTCGGTTGCGCCGTGTGATACAGCTTTATATGCTTTTCATTGAGGGGAGAGAACTGGACGACTCCTTTGTGGTCTGCCAGGATGTAGGCACCCCCTTCATATACTCGGTGGACGATATATGGCCCGACCCAGTTTTCGACCAACTTCCCTTTGGGGTTGGAGGCCATTACTTCTCTTCTTTTGACCATTACCAGGTCTCCTTTCTTGAATTCTCGACCTTTGACCAGCTTATCGAAAGCACGGGCCATGCGAGCTTGGTAGAGTTGAATGTTCTATTGCTCGGCGAGCTCTTCCAATCTTCTTTCTGCATTAGTTTGTTTACCGCTGACTAGTCCATGTTGGATGGCAACTCGCAGCGAGGGGACTTTTAATTCAATCGGCACCACAGCCTCGGACCCATACACGAGGGAGAATGGCGAACAGTCGGTTGGGGTTTTATAGACGGTATGATAGGCCCAGAGTGCCTCGTACATCTTTTCTTCCCAGTCCTTTTTATTGGACCTAACAGTCTTTGCCAGCAATGTGCATAGTGTCTTGTTGAAGGCTTCTGCCAGTCCATTGGCTTGAGGGTTGTAGGGGGACGACGTCCTCTAGTCAATCTTATATTTGTCAGCTAGCCGGTAAACCTTATGGTTTCTGAAATGGCTGCCGTTGTCAGAGATAATTCGGCTGGGAATTTTGAACCAGAATATTATGTTCTGCCGGAAGAATCTTGCAACCAGTTCTCCCGTCACATCTCTTAGTGCAACTACTTCCGCCCACCTGGAGAAGTAGTCTGTAGGTGCCAAGATGTATTTGCACTCTGATGAAGATGCTGGCAGTGGCCCTACCACGTCCGTGCCCCACTGAGCAAATGGCCAACTGGGTAAGGTAGGATGTAGTGGCACTGGAGGTCTTCTTGACACATTGGCATGCTCTTGACATTTTTGACAAGCCTTAGCGAACTTGCAGCAGTCATCGAATATGGTGGGCCAATAGTAACCCAATTTCTTAATCTCAATTTTTATTTTTGGGCCGGCCTGATGTGCTCCAGCTGAACCCGCATGGACTTCTTGCATCACCTGCCTATCTTCTGCTACTGACAAGCAAAGAAGTAGAATTTTCCTTCGGGCATCCGTCATTATCCGGAACAGGGTTCCGTTTCTCATCTCGTAAGAGTCTTTGACCCTCCGGAGCTTCATTCTTTATTATTTCTCTTTTGGGAGCTGCTGGTGCTGAAACCACCGTAGGAGATGTTCTCGCCAGTCGGACTGTTGAACCTCTTCGACGGCTGCCACCTCAATCTCTTGTTCGTCGGCCAAGACCTCCGTCGCACTGGGGACCTGCCGGCGGTTGATCACTGTTATGTTCAGGCTTGTGTCTGGCGGGACTGCCAAAGAACTAGCCAATTTAGCGAGGGCGTCTGCCTGAGCATTCTGTCCTCGGTTGACATGCTTGACGTTGATGAAATAAAATTTCGACATCAGACGGATTGCCAGCTGATGGTAGGGGAGGAGCTCTTGCTTTCGCACCTCGAATTCTCCTTCCAGCTGCTTTATAACTAGCATGGAGTCTCCAAATGCTTCCAGCATCTGAATCCCCATGGACAGTGCGATCTGCAACCCAATTATTAGGGCTTCATATTCTGCTTCATTGTTCGTGCACGGCTTATTTATCGAGCAAGATGTGTGTACAACTTCTCCTTCTGGAGATTTCAGGACTATGCCCGCTCCTGCTCTGACCCTGGCTGACCCAATGGCCAAGGTGTCAATTCTGAAAGCGCCATCGAAATATAGCTACCACAAGGAGGGCTGCACCTGAGCGGCTTCTAGAGTTTCATCTTCATGAAGCTCTGGTTCCAGCGGATGGTCTTCTGGCACCGGGTGCTCGGCGAAGAAGTCTGTAATAGCTTGGCCTTTGACAGCCTTTCGTGGTACATAGGAGATATCAAACTCCATAAGGATGACCGCCCATTTGCCTAAGCGACCTTTGAGTGCTGGCTGGGACATAATATATTTCAGCGGGTCCTCCTTAGATACCAGGCTGATTTCATGCGACAGCATATAATGTCGAAGCTTCTTGACTGCGAAGACCAGTGCCAGACAGGTCTTCTCAATATAAGTATATTTCTCCTCAGTCCTGACCAGTCTCCGACTGAGGTAGTAGAGGGCTTGTTCTTTTCCTTCTTGATTATCCTGGGCCAGCATTGCCCCCAGAGAGTTGTGTGTGGCGGCTATATATAATATCAGCGGCCGTCTTTTCATCGGTGCGCCCAGCACTGGAGGAGTCTTCAGATAGTCTTTCAGCTTGTCAAAGGCTATCTGGCAATCTTCATCCTAGTAGAAGGGAACATCCTTCATCATCAATTTGTGGAAAGGCTGGCATCGCCCTGGAAAATTGGAAATGAAATGTCGGATATAAGCCAAGCGGCCCTACAGTGATCTCAGCTCAGAGAGGTTCCTTGGCGCAGGCAGCTCCTGAATTACTTTGATCTTTACGGGGTCTATCTCGATTCCCCGGTATCTGACGATGAAACCCAAGAACTTCCCGCTCGACACTCCGAACACGCATTTCAAAGGGTTCATCTTCAATTCATGCTACCTCAGCCTATGAAAAATAATTCGGAGGTCCTACAGATGGTCTTCTCTTCTTCTGGTCTTGACCACCAGATCATCTATGTAGCACTCGACCTTGTGGTAGAGCAACTCATCAAATATTCTGGTCATTGCGCACTGATAAGTTGCGCTAGTATTCTTTAGTCCGAATGGCATCCTCTTATAGTGATAGATGCCTTTAGGGGTTCAGAAGGCGGTGTGGACCCGGTCATGCTCCGCGATCCATATCTGATTGTAGTCGGACGACCCGTCCATAAATGACAAGGCCTCATGGCTAGTTGTAGCATCAATCATGACTTCCATTATTGGCACCAAAAAGTCATCCTTGGGGCAGGCTTTATTCAGATCTCGGAAGTCAACGCATATCCGGATCTGTCCATTCTTCTTTTTTACGGGGATGATATTCGCTAGCCATGTGGTGTACTGATTTTTTTCGACAAATCCCACGTCAATAAGCTTGTCGACTTCAGCACAAATTTGAGTGATGAGCTCCGGCCTCATGCGCCGCGGTGGTTGCTTCACCGGCTCGGCTTCAGAGTTAATTGCCAGCTCATGTTGCGAAACTGTAGGGCTCAGACCTGGCATTTCTTTGTATGTCCAGGCGAAGCAATCCCGGTACTCTTGCAGTAGCTGGATGTACAGCTCCCGTTCTTTTGGCGATAATTGGGCATTGAGAAAGGTAGGCCTAGGGTCTTCCTCACTTCCAAAGTTGACTTCTATCAGCTCGTCGACTGTAGCTTGACCTCCGTCTTCTATCTCCGGAGGTGCCGGTTGGAGGTTGACGAAATATGGAATACCATCTTCAGGGTCGAGGACCTCGACTTCCTCATTTGACATCATCAGAGCTTCTCTGAAGTCCTCTGCTTCATTTAATAGCGGCCGTGCATATTGCTCTTTCAGCAAATCCACTACCGTTGCAGTCTCCAAGGGCAAGAGAGCAGCTTCAGTCTTTGTAGACGGGGTTACAGTCGTGACCGACTGGTGGCTGCTTGTCATTGGGATGGGACAGCATCCCAGCCTTATAGCAGAGGGTAGGGAGATCTCACCTCCTGAGGCAATTGTATCTTCAATAGAAGTAGTGCTCCCTTCCTTGGCAGCATATACCTCTTGGTCGGAGTCGGATGAGGCTTCTCCGATTGGCATGAGATGTGCCGAGGTCAATATCAGTAGGACTCTGCTGGAGGGAGAGGTCCCGGTTTCTTCAACATCTTCGGCTTCGCTGCTACTAGCCGTATCAAATTCGGCCTGAAGGGTCGTCTCTCCTGGACAGACCTGTTCCCAGCATCGGCACGGAATCACGGTCTTCGCTTCTTGATTTCCGGGCTGAGCCGGGTTAGCATATTCAGCTCTCGCTGGGTATTCATCAAAAGTTGCCCCTGGTGGGCTATCTTCAGCAGGGTAGAAGGCGGAGAGAGTGTCCACCTAGTATCGCCCACAGTAGTAATATTCTTCCAGGGTGAAGCCCAACCCCAGGTGTTGAGAGACGTGTCTCATTTCCTTATCCAGACTTGTGGGATACCACATTTTCTGGAAAGCTTCCTTGCGCTTTTGAGACTGATCGGAGGGGACGTGCTGCTTCTGAAACATCCTGGCCATCCGATTGGTTGTGAATGCCAGACCCTTGACGGGGACTGACGGATTGTCTATATCTTCGGGGAGGTAGCAATCTGTGTCTTCCCGAGTAGGATGCTCTTCAGCTGTATAGAACAAGTCGTTGGGTCCATTTTCCTGTGTCACCTCCCAAGTTTTGAAAGGCTCGACAGTGGGGTTATCAAGGCCGGGAATCGGCTTGGTGAGGCCGTCCGGGACTCCAATGTAATTGTGCTGCCGATCGACCTGCACTTCATTAGCTTCGGCGTACAATGCTGGAGGTGCTATTCTGCCCACGTCTTCGGATGCAGTGATATGGGAGACCACCTTGGGCTTGACATATCCGCGCAGCGGTGGTGGATACCAATCGTCGCCGGATGCGCCTCTTGATGCCCCCGCAGGGGTCTTAGCTTCAGAGGTCTTCTGAGAAGGCCCCGCATATAGGTTGGCGTCCGCCAAGTGACATTCAAATACCTCGAACTGGTGGAGGTCAGCAAATATTCTCTCCTCCTTCCCCTGGAGACTGTATTTGATACATTGGTGGAGCGTGGAGGGCACCACCATATTCTCATGCAGCCATGGGCGGCCGAGCAGTGCTTTGTACGAGGTGCGGGAGTCGATGACATGGAAATGCACCGTCGTAGTGAAATCCGCCAAGGTGAGTGTGAACTCTGCCACCCCCATCGACATTTCGCATTTCTGATTGAAGCCGGCGATGCGCATATCCCTGACTTTCTCGAGATGCACGTTGAAGTGGTGCCTCTCGTATATTCTATAGGACAGGATGTTGAGCGCTGCACCGGGATCAACCAGAATCCTGTTCAGCTCCCTTCCATTCAGGTGCCCCTTCATATACAACGGCCTATTGTGGCTGATGGTAGGTAGCAGCATATCCTCTGGAGTGAAGGTCATGCTAGCTTCCGGCATTGCTTCAGCCAAGCATGTCTCAAAATGAGCAGGCGTCTGCAGAGCAGTGATGATCGCCTATCGAGTTTCTTCACTCAAAGAGAGGATCTCCCAGATTGTAAATCGAGTAGGGAGCTTCTTGAGTAGCTTCATTATTCGGCTCCCAGCTCGGACATTGGAAAGTTTCATCTCTTCAGCCCAACTGGGCTTGAGAGAGTCCTGAGTTGTGGCCCCTGACGGACCTGCTTCATCTGCTTCGGACTCGGCGCCTTTCTGGCTGGTACCGGATCCTCGGCGCTCTTCATTAGCTGCTGCAGGGCAAGCTCCATCTGTATTTGGATCTTCGGCAGATTGTGTTGGCTACGGGTGAACATACCCGGGCGCAGGGTTAGCCTCCTGGCATGGCTGCTTCCCTTTAGACATCTTCATAAATTCAAGGAATGAAGGGACTGTCTTGCCCCCACTCTTGTTATATAATCCTGGCGGAGGAGGGATTTGGACCCCTTTGACCTCCGGGGGAGCTGTCTTGTAGGGCTGCTCTCCCATAATGTTGTGGTTGGGCGGCGGCTGGCGCCCCCATTTTCGGCCTGACCGGGTGGCATGAGCAGCGGTTGCGGCCTCGGCCTTGCCTCCCCCAGCATGGGGTGTGAAGCAATGGGGTGTGAAGCAAATTTCCTCTTCTTCCTCCTCTCTGGGCAGGTTGAAGAGTGCTGATAGAGTATTACAGGAGATAACATGCACTTTATCGGCCTTAGCAGCCTTTCCTTTCTTCTTCTTTTGTTTCTTCTTCTTCTTTGCTTCAGCGGGCGCCTGCCCCCAGAACAGACTGCCCTCCTTATCGGGTGCTGCTTCGGCTTCCTCCTTTTGCTCGAGTGAGAGCTGCTCTAGTTCTTGCCATGGGACATGGTTCCGCACTAGCAAAGGCTTCAATTCGGGCTGCACGTACTCGTCTAACCCTTCAATAAGGTTTTGTAGTCGGCGGACCCCAGGATTGGTTTCCTTGACCACCGGCAGCGGAGTTTGTCTCCTCCGATTGTGTGTAGGTATCCTGATGGCTGCAGGTGGAGTGGTCCACGCAGGTGCTGCCACCGGCGGAGCGGGTCGTGGTGTAACACCACGGATATGTGCCCCCACTCTCGGGCGGGGTGCTTTCTTCCTTTTGTGCTTCGCAGGAACCTTCTGCCATCCCTGCTGTTCTCTCACGGGCTCTAAGAAATGAGTTTCATAAGTGCTCCGCGTACTTGCTTCAAAGATCTCCTCGGGCAATGCATGATATAGGGAGACCATGTTGACTCCTGCTCTTCTAAGAGGGGCTTCATGTGGCTGAGGAGGGTCCACTTTATACTCTCCCAATTCTATTTCATTTTTCTTCACCATCCCTTCGATGATGTCCTTGAAAACATAGCAGTTTTCGATTGGATGCCCCAGCATCTGGTGGTAGGGGCAGAATCTTGGACTATCCTTCCTCTTCAAGTCCTCCGGTTTCTTTGGCTCTGGTAGGGTGACCATGCCATACTCCGTTACCCAGTCAAACAAAATCCTGGTTTTGTCCTTCGGAAAGGAGTAGGCTTTCTTCATCTTGTCCCGTAGCGAGGGACCTTCTTTGCCGTCTAGGGCTTTTGCAGGCTGTGGGGCGACCGCCTTCTCGCCCTTATCTTTCTGTTGTTCGAACGCCTTGATGTCAAGGGCGTTCGCTTCTTTAGGCGCCGGGCGCCGCTCCACTGCCTTGCCATTCTGGGTTGTGTCGGCAGTTGATGCAGGAGTAGGTCTGGCCAGAAAGGCTTCCACCTCGGCCACGATATTGTTTAGTCGGTCAAACGACCCTATTTCCATTCCGATCATCTTTTCTAGAACCTCCATCCTGAGGTTCTGTTTGCATATTTGCACAGTGTCCTCCTGATGCGGGGGCCGCTTGCACCTCATTCCGAGGTTCCTCCACCTCTTAATATAGTCAAGGGCTGTCTCATCTGTCCTTTACTTTGTCGAGTAGAGTTCGGCCACTGTAACCTCCCTCTCCGTAACATGGAATCTTTCCCTGAACTTCCTCTGCATATCTGACCAGTCGCTGATCGACCCCGCCGGGAGGCTGGAGTACCATTCAAATGCGAGCCCCGTCAGTGAGGACTCGAAAAACTTTAGCAAGTATGATTCATCGGTGGCCAGATCACCCATGACAGTCATATAATATGCGACGTGTTCCTTCGGGGATCCCTTCCCATTGAACTTGTCGAACTTGGGCGGCTTGTTGATTCCTCGGGGAAGCCGCTTGGCAGCATGGTGTTGCGGGTATGGCACCCGATAGGCATCAAATGTGACGTAGTCGCCTTCACTTCTTTCTGTGAGCTTCAACTCGATCATCCTCTCCACCATCATCCGGTTCATGACCGTGGGGTCGACTGGGTCCAGAAAGAAGTGTGCCGGCTGCAGGTACAGGGTGACCAGAGTGGTCGCCTGTGGAGGACGCAACAGTGGGGGTGCCTGGGACACTTGAGGGAGCACCGACGGCATCAACGGCTGCGACTATGGTGGCCGCTGCTGAGTTGTCGCCATGCTTGGCTCTGACGACTAAGGCAAGGTGTAGAGTGGCGGAGGGTCGACATGACGAACCGCTCTCCGGGATGATTCACCCTGGACTTCGGGCGGCTTGGAAGCTGATGACTGTTCAGTCTTCTCCATCAGCTGTTTCTTCAGCAAGTCCATCTCTTGCCGATATCTTTGAAGTAGCATCAGGACCGATGGGTCCATAGTTGCCGTGCTGGGAATAGCTTCTGTTGCTTCCCCGGACGGACCCTCGGGCAGGATGTCGAGGAGGACGTCATCTTCTTCTTCTGCCGTCACCACATTGGCGGTTAGAATAGCAGCTTCCTCATCCCACTGGTGGGAGACCAGGGGTTATTTTCCTCTAGCTGTCGCCAGGAGCTGCCTTGCGGCTTCTGTTCTTCGAGTATTCGGCCTCGGCCTTGCGGCCAATTGAGCCAACTCGCGGGGGTCTTCAGGAAGTCCCCTGTATCGGCCGAGTATGCCGGCCATGTTGCAGGTGAAGACCTGCATCCTTCTTCTCTGTCGGTGGACCCTTCTCTTATCCCGATCCGGGAAGGTCAGCCTCTTGAACACAGAAGTCCTTCTTGTATCCTCCCGTCTAAGGGTGGCTTTATCGGCTTCGATCTCAAAGCCGTCATCATAGTCATTGTCGTCGACTGACGACATTATCATCTTTTCTCTTTCATCTTCTTCAACTGCCATTGGTAGGCAGAAGTCTTCACTGGCTGCGGCTGCTTGCATCAGTCGCTGCTGACCAAGCGAGGGGTTGCCTAGCCCTCAGAAATAGTTCTTGACCAAATTGGTCATCTCTTCTCGACCCCGTTCTTGATGCAGCACGGGGGACAGTTGTCGACCTCCCGCAGGAGGGAAATAAGCTAGCCAAACTCTGTCGGCAGGTTGCTGGAATCTTCGTCCCACAGCAGGGACGTTGGCTTGGCGGGCGTAGGCCCGAAAACTTTCGCGGCGCGGAGGGTCCGCGACCGCTTCTTCTTCTCTCGGGGCCAGGCCCCTTTCCTCCCTTCCTTCCGCTCCGTCGCGAGCCGGGCGGCGACGGACAGGTGCAGCTTGGTGGATAGGTTGGACCCTCTTGGGGACCCACACCTGTTTAAACTTCCTTGACCTGGGGGCCAACTTCTCTCGGCCGTAGCAGCCGGCTTCTTCTCTTTCCGCCCTCCTTCCAGCGAGGGCTTGGTATGAGTTGTAGATGGGGACGGGGGGGACGACCCGGTCCGGGACTATCCGTGCGTCGCGCCCGTCGAGGAAGACGCGTACGTCACCTACCATCATGGATTTACCGGATTGTGACAGAGATCCGGTAACCATGGCAGTACCTCTCCGGAGTTGTTTGCGTTGACGTCCTCCAGAGTTCTTGCTAACATCATCGGGGCGGACCCCGCGGACGGCATGGTGCATCAGGCAGCTGGTGACCAGAGTCGGACTCTTGGGCGAGTTGTTGCAGCATAGAGCCTTCAGAGGCTCCACATTCTTTGAAGCTCCCTCTAC
The DNA here is from genome assembly GCA_022559845.1 of Amorphophallus konjac. Lineage (NCBI taxonomy): Eukaryota > Viridiplantae > Streptophyta > Magnoliopsida > Alismatales > Araceae > Amorphophallus > Amorphophallus konjac. Next base: position 103,317,603 of record CM040121.1, read on the forward strand.
GGGCTCCGAGGGTTCTACCTCCAGCATGTCTACGAAGGCCAGCCCCAAGAAGTTGGGGAAGCCGACAGCGGCAGGGAAGCTGCCGAACACCGTGGGCACCACCAGGTACCCTTGCGCATGACCCGCAACAATCGACGGGCCGAAACCGACGCCAGTAAGTCCAGTTGTTGTCGTCATTGTTTGCCTGAAAAGACCAACAAACCGACAATCAGTAGCCTTTGGGAGGGCCTTGAAGCTAGAATATCTCGGCAAAGAGATGAAAGGTGACACTGGTCCCACCGGGCGTGCCAGACTATTTCGATGGGATTTATTGATTTTATTTTCTTTTTATTAAGAATTATATTATTTTATTATTTTTGGGCTTATTTGGTTTATTTGCATGTCGATCAACCAATTAACTAACCGGTGATTAACTGACTGATTGACTGTGCGGGCGTGCCAGTCACGTATGTGACGAGTTTATTATGCGCTCATTCTGACCCGCGTCGGGCGAGAGTGAGGTTCGGTCGGGACCAGCAGTCCGCCACACCATAAAGGCTATGGCGTTAATTACATCCCCCATGAGGAGGGAAAACCTTTGATTAATTGTCGAGATAGCGGGCTGTCGAGACCGGAATAAAGATGCAAAGGTATAAACGTGACAAGGTCACGTGAGATGCTTCTATATGTCATGCGAAAGAGGCATGGTTCATTAAGTTGGATACCCTCGATACGTGGCGGAGGACATAGGTCCGAAGACCACCATCGCGCATGGCAAAGACTTCTAATCGGGGGTAACCCAGACTTCCGTCAGTGCTATTTGATATACCGGAGGGAGTCCATGCAGGCATGCATGCATGATGCTCATGACAACGTTAAGCATGGTCACAGGGTTGTAAAGATGAACAATGATCAATCAAGTTTATTAATCTCCGTCGAGGGAGACGAAAGTGATAACATGGGCATGATAACGGAAGCATGATGACAACAGACATGATAGTAGAAGCATGATAATAAGGTGATTCGGACTTGAACATCCCTTCCCTTATTCAGTTTATTACTGATTAGGGTTTATTAATCTCGACCATAGGAGGCGAAGATCGCTCCGGAGGTGAGTGAGTAACTAGAACGGCAGAATGATTCAAAACCGACGCGACTGCGCGTAGGGATAAGTTTCCCCGACGCGGCCAAATGTAGGAAAAGGGTCTTAATCCGGCGCGGCCATGGCAAGCATTAAAACGGCGCGGTGGCATTAGGGCGCGCCGGGTGCAAACCAATTGAAATCGTGAAATTATGAGTCTATCGTTAATCCGGCGGGGGGGGGGCGCCGTATTAGGGAGCGCTGGATTAGGACCGCGCCGTTTTAGTTGATTTTTGAGGAATTTTGAAACTATTTTGATTTATTAAGATGTTGTTGAGGGTCTTGAGGTTTAATTGGGTTGATTGCCTGTTGAATTAGAGTCTAGGGCTCTCCAGGAGCAAAGTCATGAACTAGTGCGAGGTTCATACTCGAGCACTAGGGTTCTTTACCTCAGAACAAGTGTTTTATTGAAGTCAATTCACAGAAGTGTGATCTTATTCGTTTAAAGCTCTGCCAAAAATTGGGCAGCATCTCCCCCGTCCCTGAAGAGTTACAGGGGAGAAACGGGGTCATACCCACTTGTGGAGTAAGCCCCTAAACCGCCGGTCTGCATGGAGGCAGCCAGCAAATCCTGATCGGATAGGATACCCCAAGGATGAGCCTGCAAGGGGCACCATAGCTCCGTGGGTTAGAGTAAGCGGATAAGGTGACTAACAGGGGGTGAGGTCCCCGAGGACTGGCCTACAAGGGGGTACACGGCCCATGGTCAACTCCCAATCCGACAAAGGGACGGCCAATAGTGATGAGAGGCCCCGAGGACTAGCCTACCAGGGGTATGCAACTCATGACCACCACAACGTCCCTGGGGACAGTGGGTTTGATATCGGGCTGAGCCCTATTGATATTCACCTTATGGCCCCTAGGGACCCTCATCACTCGCAGATGGGGGCCCTTTGACCGAATGGTGATTCTGAGATGCCAATGGGGTATGTTTCCCCTGCCCCGGAATATTGAAACTACCGTTCTCAGAAACAATGAAACCCGACGATCATGGACCATGTATGGGATAAGAGGGTCGACAGATTAATGCTCATAGGATTAGTGGGTTAGCATTGCGCATTGCACCAATTGAGGTATAGAAACATCAGAATCATTAGCATATAATGGATGCGGGGATTGTAGAGATGACCCTGTTTGCTCTGGACTATGAAGAAGTGTAGAGGGATGTCTATGGGGTCGACCTCAGAATAGAAATCGGCAGAGATACACACATGAGCATGTCTCTAACCACGAAACCCACAATATATATACACGGCAAGGCACGGCCCTTGCATTAGAAGGGCAGAGCCCCGGGGAGGGGGCGATATTAATGTAGCGCATATGGCTCCGGGCATGTTCGATTCCGCAAAGCAGAACTCAGCAATCGCACACATAGAGTAATCGGGCATGCGGACTAAGCACGGAGCAGGAGAAGCATACAAGACATAACATCATTCATCTCATTGACGGGAGACAAAAGGATTAGTCATGTTATAAACATTCGGCGCATCGGCGTTGTCGCTCGACGGCCACTTCATTGATTTCAAAGAAGAAATAAAGAAGGGTTACAGGGGACATATAGGGAAAGAACGAACAGATGAACAGATGGTGAGGGGGGAAGGAGGATGGGCTCGTATCATCCCCCCTCTCTCCCCCTCACTTACACGACAGCAAAAAGGGGAAACAGAGGAGGGGTCTTCGAGAAGCAATCCGCGGAACCCACCTAGACTTCACCGGCAAAACCAGAGTATCATGCTCTTCTTCTACTTCTCCGGCTCCGGAGGGCTCCAGGTGGAGAGGAAGACGCGGCGAGGGGGGAACCCCGGTGAGAACCCTGCTTCTCTCGCAAGGAAACCCTTTCTCCCTCGAAGGTGATTGGCTCCCCGACTCTCTCTCTTTTCTTCTAATTCTTCTTCTTTCGAAAACCTCCTCTCCTCTTTTTATTCTGTTTTCGAATGCCCTTTTATTGAGGCACCTTCGGGGGTTAATCCGGCGTGGAGAATGGCGCGCCGGGGAGAGGGGCCTATGAAGCTTTTGCGCGTTGGAATAAGAGGGCGCCGGATAAAGGGGGCGCGCCGGTTTAGGGCGCGCCGTATTAGCATCCCCGCTCGTCACGGGCTAGCCGGTGAGTCCGGAGATGATTCTGGGAATCGCCGTGAACATTCATCTTGCCACAGTTCTTTGAAACCTCGACGGGATGCCTCGTCGAAGCTCTCAGGATGACGTATGGCCCTTCTCGGAGCCTCGTACGTCTTTTGCTTGAACACACGGGTTTTCCGCTGACACGGCCCTCGGCACTATGATTCGTGCTGTTGGCTCGGCCTGTTTTGTGCTCGAAGCTTCTTGGAGGGTGGGGTGACACCCGGGATAGTTCCGCCCAGGCCGGGCGATCATTCGGCCACTAATGGACCCAACTTGGCGAGAAGCCGTACCCGTGCCGGGTAGCCGGGATCTTCCGCCGACAGAGCCCTCGGTCCTCTGTTCTGAAGAGCCAAGGGAGTTCTTCCATCTCAGGAGAGTCGTTCATGAGGTGGCAGGCCACCGGGTAGGCCGTCGTCCTTGGTCAGACTACGGGTGTAGTGTATGCGGCACGACGGAGTCGATGCCGGTTCATTGGGCAGGCTTGGTCGCACTGCCGGTTGGTTGTGGATTCATCTCGACTTTTCCTGAGGCGAAGTCCCTGGCGTTCATCCCAGGTGACTCAAGGCTCTGGCAGCTTGAGAAGTCTTCAATATGTTGATATTTATCGGCTTCCGTGCTTCAGTGGGCCGTGTCATTCGTCTTTGAGGCTTGATTGTCGCGAGTGATATTTTGAGTGCCAACAAGGGCGAACCGTTGCGCTCTCTAACTCCGGGACGTTACCACTACGTTGTGCATTTTTCGAAGATCGTGAGGAGTATTTTTTCCTATTTTTGGTATTTTCTAAATTTTCCAAATTTTATATATATATAAACCCCCTTTTTCTCTCTCTCCCTCACTCTCATTTCTCTCTTCTCTCCCTCTCTCTTCTCACGCTCTCTCCTCTCTCCCTCTCTTCTTCAGTCATAGTAGCACAGTTAGTCATTAGAGATGAGTCACCAAGGATATATTGCATAAGAACTCCTGTGTTTTAATTGCTGACAGATAGATTTTAATCATGAGTTCTAGATGTTCAGGTATTCGAATATAGTGGAATATATGTGAAGATAATTAAGTGATTACAGTGAATCATTCACTCTCAGATATAGGGTTTCCCCAGTCATGGTCGCCCCTTTCTCTCTCTCCTCCTTGGGAGGAGCACCCTCTTCTCCTCTCTCTTCTCCCGCTTGTCTCTAGTGTAGAGACTCTATTAGAGTGTCGTGGAGGAGATCATTCGTACTACACTTTATGGAGAGAACTCCGTCGTCCTTGCCCGTGTGAATATTACTAGAGATTAGACACTTAGCAATTCATTACAGCCACAAAGGATCACTTTCTATTTCGTTGTGATCCACTTGTTGCAGAGTTAAGATTAGATTTTTTTCAAAGATAGTTGATGGGAATCAGACCTGAGCAATCAACACATGTCAGAATAAAATTTAATTTTTTTTTCGTTATGTTCATCTGATCCCAACTCAGATCTTTACGGTGGTATTAGATACAGGTTGATCACGTGTGATTCTTACTTGCTTTTAAATTTTTTAATGAATTTTTTAGTTATTTTTGGTTTCTCCTTGTTGAAGAACCACCCCCATGGGATGGGGTCAACCTTCGTTGAGATGTAGGTTGGATAGATAAATAAGAAGGCTAGATCGATGGGGATGGCCATCAGACCTTTCTTAGGCACCAGTTGATCCCCAGGAGGCCATTTTCTTCACCTTAAAAGATTAGTTTATTAACGCACTTGAATGGAGCCCCGGAGTCGGGGTTGGCGATGGTGGAGGCTTGGGATGGACGAACCACTACGAGAGTTGCAGTGGGTTCTTGAGTCAAATCAGGCCGTCGGTCGGCTGACAGGAACCCCCAGCAATCACCGGGAAACCCCCCTGTGTGTTGAATTTTGGGGTTGAAAATCCCCTTTTACGACCTCTTTAGGGTAGTGCCTAATGCCGACGATGCAGCTGGCCGGTCGTCGAACCTCCCACGACGGTGAACGGGGCCACTGGGTTGTCGGCCATGGGTGGTTGGGGCAGTTCTAGGGCGGCAACTGTAGGATGATCGGCTGTGGTTTTCACAGTCCGAGTAAGACGGCCCAACACATTACGCCACGGTCTAACCTTTCAGAAGCCCATTGTGGTGGACCAAGCCACCATATGCGCAATGGGCCTTGGCGCAATTCACCTCTCGAGGGAAGTTAGGGCCGCTTTGACAACAGAGTTGTCGGTGGTTACGCAAACAGATGAGAGAGAGTGTCACGGTGGAACCCACCTCCTCCTCACACTCATGCATATTAACCGGGGTCGGTTAACTTACTCGACCCTTAACTTACTCGACCCTTCAGGGTCGAGTAAGCTAACCCCAGTCGGTTAGCAAACAGGATCTTATGGAATTTAAATGCGACTTAAAATCAATCCTCTCCGTTTTCAGCCCGAGATGTCACATTCTGCAGCGAAATTTCTTGAGAAATTTTCAAATTTGATAATTCCTAATTTTGGATGTGATATTTAATTTAAGAAATTTATTTTAAAATAGAAACATTCGATTATTGTAATTATAAAATCTAAAAAATTATGCAAAATATTACACATTTAAAATTGCACTTCAGATGTTAGATTTATTGTGATTAAATCTATTTTTTAAAATAATCAAAATCTTAATTTTGATTTGCAACCCATGTTTTAAGGTCAAAATCATTTTATTTTAAGAAAATAAAACTTTGTTTGAACATGCCATGGGTGCGATTATTGGGTGAATATGGATATCACTTAGATGTAATAAATATATTCATGTGATAAATGTATGGATGACTATTTATGTCGATGGATGTGTTTATTTTATGGGGTCTATATGCCTCTCCCCTCTCTCTAAATTTCATGTGGTAAATTTTTCCTCCCTCTCAATTATGTATTCGTCATAAGACATCTTCTATCATTTTATGTGTAAATTTATATTCATATATTTGAAGATATTACGGAGGTGCGTACATGAGAAAAAGGATGATCCATCAAAAAGAGGTGCCATAAACAAAGTTGCAAGTTATGTGATGTCGTAGTCCATCTACATGCCTACATGCATGTGATGTTTGTGTAAATATCATGTGATGATGTTTAGGGGTTGGTGACCGACTATCTGACTCTAATCAAGTCACAATAAACTGTCCATAATCACCCACAACATGTGTTTATGATTACTTTGCAAATTTAGAATAGATTTTGAATCTACATCTACAAGATATAGTGGGTGATCTCCCTTTGTATCTACATCTACAAGAATAGATTTAGAATCATAATCTACATCTCCCTCTCCTATCTCTCTCTAACACACGCTCCCACTATCACACTCGCTCTCCCTCTCCCATTATCACACTCCCTCTCCCTCTCCCTCCCCGACTGTCACACTCCCTCTCCCTCTTTCACTCTCTCTCAATCTCCCTCTCTCTCTCTCTCAATCTCCCTTTGTATCCCTCTCTCCCTCTCCCTCTCCCTCTCTCTCTCTCACGCATGCCCTCTCTCCCTCTCCCTATCCTTCTCCCTCTCTCGGTCTCCCTCTCTCTCTAACACATGCCCGCATTCACAGTCTCTCTCTCAGTCTCTCTCGGTCTCCTCTCCCTCTCCCTCTCTTGGTCTCCCTCTCCCCCACTCTGTCTCCCTCTCCCTCACTCTCTCACTATCGCACACACGCACACAGAGAGGGACAAGGCCCCCCTCTCATTCATTTACCATCTCTCTCTCTCTGTCTCTAACAGTGACGAAATTTTTATGTAGGCCTATTACCATCGGGGACGGCAACAGACTTCGTTCTATCTTTCCAACGAATTTCTGTCAATAAACGGTCAGTAAAATATATATTGTTTGATTTTAATTTATTTCATATAATTGAAATTTATTATTTATTATTATTATTATGTGAGTGTGTATTTAAATTTATTGTTTATTATAATGTGGGTGTGTGTTCGGGAAAGGGAGGGGGGCCGATCCGGTGGGGAGGGGAGGGAAGTACAGTGTGGAGAGCGGGGCAGGACATGGCAAGGAAAGGTCACTTGAAGATATATGTTTATGGTTAAGAGGCAAAAAATGGAAGTAAGGAACCTGTGAAAGAAGAGGCAATTTAATAAAAAAGTGGAGTTAAAAAGGAATTAAAATAACAAGTCTCAAAGTGGGTGAGGCTACTGTATGAGAATTGATGGAATTACATTTTCTTGCAATAGAAGGATCCTCACATGCTTTTAATCTTGGAAGGTATTTCCAAAATGGCTATCAAACATGCCAGAAATTGATCTGTCTTAGTTTGATGAATTCCTTGACACAGTGTATACCAAGACATTTTTTTTTTCAAAAGTGGGTAATACCACTGATGTATTAAATAAAAAAGGGGGATGTACAAAAAGTGTATACCAAGATAACCTTAAACTTGACATATTTGATTCAACATATTTTTTGTTGATAAGCAGTCTGCTTGGCACTTGTATTCTGCACACAGCTAAATTTCATTAAGAGCCTTTGAGACATGGGAACTCGAAGGAATTGGAGAAAAGTGGCATATCTATATATGTTTGTGTTTCTTCATTGAATGTCCCAAGACATATGGTAAGCTGATAACAGATAATTTTAGAGGACTATGTTCTTTGGCTGGCTCGTCAACTGTGGAAGCTTATCCAAAATTGGAAATTTCTCGTTCTTCTCAGGAAGTGTTTTGGATCTTGGATTGATGAATGATTTTTTTTTTGGGTACATGCAGTACCCAAAGAAACATATCTCATCTGTTGTTTTAGGGAAGTAGGCTTGACTTTGTAAAATAGATCTATACCTTGCCTTGATCGAAGGAATTGGTAGCTGTACTAATATTCAGGGACTAGGTTCTGGTACAAAATTTATGGCCTGCCTCTGTCTTTTGGGGAGTTCTAGAGTCCTGATAAATGAGTTTGACGGGATAAAAGATGTTATCATCTTTGTGCAGCCACTGTTTTGAATTTGATGGTGCCCTTATGAGCCCAAGAAGACCAAGCTAAATCGGAAATATATTGTAACTATGACTGCTTGTAAAACATTTATTTGGCTTGTCTCTCTGACATGCCAACATGACATCATGTCAAGTCTGTGATGCCTTTTTTTTACACAAACATCTTGGATAATAAACTGTACTCATCGCAATAAACTAGTTACATACTTTCTATAGACTTTTCCTAAAAAACCCAATCATTTGTTCCCTTTTGCAGATGCTCCATCAAGTAATATGGGTATCAGCTGCAGTAAAGTCATACCGGGGTGCTTTCTCTTTATTCTCTTTTTTTTTTTTTTGGAAGCAGAATAGATTATTTCATTTCATACTGAAAACATAAAACATGGCAAACAAGGAAGATAACCCAGTCGACAGAGCGACATACAAGAGGAAGCAGAGAACCCAAACCATACAGAACAGCCCAAGCATGACCCATTTTGTCATCGAAGCGACGTACAAACATGGAAGGTGACAAGGAGGGGTGAAAAGGCACAGTATCCACCAACGGTGAGAACTCCAGGGGATCGGAAGACGGGCCCGCCGATGCTGAAGGTGACAGAGATCTTCCTCGAGGTGCACATGGCAACCGGACCGCTCTAGCACTAAGCGGTAAGAAGAGAACACTCAGGACGCCGATATCCGAGTGGATACGGGGGGAATGCGCTGTATCTTAAACTGTCAAGTCCCCTCATTTCTTATAACCATAAGAAGATTCTGTGTTAACATGTGCCCGAGATCCCATAATCAACCAGAGTTAATAAAAGCCATTGACAATCAAATGTTCTACATCCTCATTATCCATTTTGCAAGAGAGCAAATAGTGTCTATATCTGCAATCAACTTTTTCTTTGGTTAAACAACTATTTTCCTGTCTGCTATCACACTCGGGCTCCTGTGTATTTTTTTAGTTAAACAAATATCCAAATTTGTTAATCTGATGAGAAGCTTATGTTAAAGCATGCTAAAGACTTATAATCAATGTACACTTCCTACCCAATAACACTGTCTAGACCATTTCTTTCGATACAACTTTGTGATAATAAGTTTATAAAAGAATAATGAAATACATACAAACATATAAATAAGAGGAGTAACTATGAAAATGAGCGAACCCAAAAAAAAAGAATGATGTTGAGGGGCTCAGTAGACCTGTGCAGAGCGCAGGTCGACCTGCCATGCAGGGTAGGTCGACCTATTTATTTTTTTATTATATATATATATCTTTTGTTTATATTGATTTTGTTACCATCATGACTCTTTTTTTTAACTCTCTCTTCTTTCTTTCTCTTTACATTATTTAACTTTGATGTTCTTCATTTGAATATTTTTTAAATTAGATGTTGTTTAATTCGATGTATGCATAAGGATAAGTGAGATGCTATTTAATTTTATGTTATATAATTATATGGGATATTCCCTGTGAGCTGAGGTGCGTGGGTGTGATCTAACATTACATACATCTCAGGAGAGCGTGTTAAACCCGTGTCAATGAACCTTCCCATTCAAGACTTTGGGATTGATGTATATGTTCTCATTTTTTTACGAGAATACATATATCTACCTCAAAGTCTTGTTGGACAATCTGTGAATGTTTGATCACATATATGCAATCATTTACTATATGTGTTTGTATAGTTTGTTGAGAATTTCGGTTGCGTCTTCTTACTGTTCTCTAGTATACCTTTATTGATTTTGAGTATTTTCTTAACCACTTATTAGTAAGTGTTTAAGAAAATTTCTTAATCAATAAATATTTTTGGTATATCGGAGAAGTGTGGGGAGATACTGCCGAAATTTTTAGCAAATCATACAACACATATAGTAAGTGATTGTGTGATCAAACCTTCCTGGATGGGTTAAAAAGTGATAATCTAAATAATCCACCATTCCTCTACAAATGGTATATGGCGAACGATGTGAGGAAAGGGTCGGACTTATTTTTAGGAGTAATGATTTCAAAGTTATTTGTGTATTAACATTTAATGGGTGCAGGCAAAATGTTGACAGATCGTTCATGGTTGTATTGTAGAATAGTTCACCGGGTGGTGTCTGTTGAGTTTAAGTATTGAGTTGAGAGTTTCATTCATTTTGCATTGAGGAATCCAAATGCAGCAATAGACCGCGATGGTCACATTCGATGCCCTTGTTCATGTTATAGAAACTTGAGGTGGCATTCACCATACTTTGTATAAGAAAGGGTTTATGGACGGTTATATGAATTGGACGTGTCATGATGATGATGTCTTGTTGTATGAGCCTGACAATGTTGCAGGCACAAGTGGGTACATGAATATGGTTGTAGATGCTGATGGTCCTAGTTTTAATGTTCATAAGGAACATGCATACATAAAAGAAGCGCCGAATAAGATAGCCGAAAGATTTTATCAACTACTTAGGGATGTTGATGAGTCGCTGTGGGATGGTTGTGAAAAGCACACTCGGTTGTCTGCGGTCTCACAGTTGTTGAACTTGAAATCTGAATTTCACATCAGTGAGACTTGTTTTGACCGTCTCCTCCTCTTGATCAAGAGTATATTACCTCGAGACGAGAAGTTGCCTGAAACTTTTTACCGTGTAAAAAAGATGATCAATGAGCTAGAGCTTGGATATGTGAAAATAGATGCATGCCCGAATCACTATATGTTATATTACAAAGAGGATGAAGGTAAGATATCATGTTCTATTTGTACGTCATCTTGACAGATTCAAACCTAAGAGAGGGGACAATTCATAGTAAAAAGATGTACCGTACAAGATATTACGATACTTCCCTCTTACGCCTAGACTGCAGCGGCTGTATATGTCCTCAAAGACGGCTCGACATATGACATGGCACACCGAAAGAGTACGCCATGCCGATGATATAATCAGTCATCCTGCCAATGGCGAAGCTTGGACTCACTTCAGCGGTACTCATTTTACTTTCTCAAGAGAGCCATGTAATGTTAGGTTGGGTTTATGCATGGATGGTTTTAATCCATTCGGTGGTTCAGTGGCATCTTACTCTTGTTGGCCAGTGTTCATGACACTGTACAACCTTTCGCTGGACATGTGCATGAAGCGAGAAAATCTTTTTTTATCCTTAGTAATTACTGGTCTAAAAAGTTCGGGAAAAAATTGGACATATATCTCAGACTGTTGATTGATGAACTGAAATTTTTTTGGACGGATGGAGTTATTATTTATGATGCATCTAGGAAGCAAAATTTTATTATGAAGGTTGCACTGATGTGGACAATAAGTGACTTCCCTGCATATGGAATGCTATCTGGTTGGAGCATACATGGGAGGTTAGCATGTCTTTACTGTATGGAAGATACTAAATCATTTGTATTGAAACATGGTGGGAAAGCATGCTGGTTTAATTGCTATCGGCGATTTCTACCAAGTGACCATCCTTTTCGAAGACAAAAGGACTCATTTCAGAAAAATATTGTTGAAATGGATGAAGTAGACTTACAACGGATGTCTGGTCGACATATGGCGACATGGGTGTAAAATTTACCAGATGTAGTATAACTGTCCGGTAGCATACGATAACTCTCTCGATTTGGAAAGGATCACAACTAGAACAAGAAAAGTATTTTCTGATAATTATCTTATTGGTCAACTTTTATTGTACGACATAATCTGGATGTCATGCATATCGAGATGAATATTTTTGTTAATGTGTTCAACACGATCATGAATATAAAAGATAAAACAAAGGACAACGCTAAAGCGCGTATGGACTTAAAGATGCTTTGTAAACGTCCAGAACTGGAACTGCAGAACGTACATAGAAAAATTCTGTAGCCTAAAGCAACTTACGTGCTTAGTGATACACAGCTCAAGGAAGTATGCTAGTGGTTGAAACATTTGAGATTCCCAGATAGATATGTGTCCAACATAGCCCGTTGTGTGAATGTTAACGAGGGAAAAATATATGGACTGAAAAGTCATGACTATAATGTGTTCATGGAAAGGCTAGTGCCCATTGCATTCCGTGACTTGTTGCCAAAGCCTGTATGGGGAGCACTGACCGAGCTGAGTCAGTTTTTCAAGATTTTATGTGCATCAGAACTCAGACTTCGGGATGTACAAACTATCGAAGAAAATATGGTCACGACCGTTTGCAAGCTAGAGAAGATATTTTCTCTGGCATTCTTCGATTCGAAAGAGCACCCGATTATCCATTTGTCATACGAGGCTATAGTCGGAGAGTCAGTACAATTTTGATGTATGTATTCATTTGAGAGGTATGTGAGAATTTTTTTTCTTTTGGCCGCTACATGTGTACGATATGTATGTCATTACCATCTGAACTGTTGTTATAGGTGCATGCATAAACTAAAAATGAAAGTTCGCAACAAGGCGAAGGTGGAGGGTTCGATTACTGAGGCATATATTTTTGAAAAAATTTTAAACTTTTGTTCGATGTACTTTGAGCCAGAGATTCAAACTCGTCGTACTCGACCTCCACGTAATGATGATGGGGGAGTTGCTGATTCGTCAATCGGCTCTCTATATTTAAGCATCCTGGACGTGCGTTCGGACGTTGCTTGACTCGCACGCTCGAAGATAGAGAGTTGTACACCGCAGAGATATATATTCTTCTGAATTATACTGAGATTGAACCCTATGTTGAGTAAGTTCTTAACTCACATTTCCTTGTGTACATAAGTTGTTTATCTTTCTTCTTTCCATTTAAGATAGTAGTGTATTCATATTGTAGATACTTTGATTTAGAATTAGTACAAAAATATCTAAATATCCTGGACGTAGAGGTTGAAAAAGAACGCAAGAAGTTTTTTACCAGATGGTTGAGATATCGAGTTAGTGTCGATCGTTGAATATATACGTTTCCATTTACTTCTGTTGAGGTAAATGTTAATATTTTAACTACTCTGATTTACATATAGGTTGAATAAGGTCTTATTACTGATGAAAGAGTACAGGAGATAAGTTATGGCCCATCGAAAGTTACACGTGCCTATCCAGGATATATTGTGAATGGATACAAATTTCACATGAGGGATTATAGACGAAATAAGTTTACGATGAACATTGGCATATGTGTTAAGGGAAGTGCATACAATGAAAATGAACTGGACTACTATGGTATTCTTGAGGAAGTCATAGAATTGCAGTATTTGGGATAAGATAATCATGTATTCCTATTTAAGTGTCATTGGTTTGATCCTAATTCTGTTCGACATGACACAACATATGGGATTGTCGATGTCAAACATAGGTCTAAACTTAATACATATGAACCGTTCATTTGGGCCACACAAGCCCAGCAAGTGTATTATTCAAGCTATTCATTGTCCAAGAATAAAGATTGGTGGGCAGTTTGTAAGGTTAAAGCAAGACTTTTTCCCATTGATGAGTTGAATATGAGTGAAATTGTCTCAGAGGATGTGGTGGGGACACCGGGTCCACTACCAAACACAATACTCGGAGCCGACGTTGCACCGCCCCGACCGCACCGGGCTTGTGGCTCGGAGACTCATTTGAAGACTCGGCGTCTCGAGTACGTATGTATTACGTATGTGTGTATGTATTGTGTGTATTTTACTATGGTTGTATTTGTATTATTAAACCACTAAAGTCAAAGTATTTTATTTTATTTGGTCCAAGTCAAATATTGGTAGGTGGTTTTTGTTTTATTAGGCTAGGGTATAAATGCTATTAGTGAAGATTGAGGGTATGAATGTTATAGCCTTTTCCTATATAAAGGGGGCTAAGGTGTCAGGTTTACATATGAATGAATGAATGAATGAAAGCTTTGAAACCCACGTAGATGCTTTGACCCCTTTGTTCCTCCCTTCCCTCCTTTCTCCTCTTGTCAGATTTGTGTGTCGCCCGGTGTGAGACCGTTCGGTGTGAGGCCGAGCTGCGCGAGACAGTGGTTATCCAGTCACGTTCGCGTCCCGGAGTTACCGTCGATCCTTCCTCCGACGTCGACCGCGTCAAATTTGGTATTAGAGCCCGACAACGGCGCCTCCGTCAACCCCGACGTCCCCGTCGTCTTCCCCCCTTTCTTTCGATTGTCGAAAGTGAAAAAAAAGAGAGAGAGAAGGAAGCTCTCTCGATTGAGAGAGAGAAAAAAAGAAAAAAAAGAGAAAGAGAGAAAAAAAAGAAAAAAAAAGAAGGGACGAAGCTCTCTCGGTTGAGAGAGAAGAAAACACACACACACAAAAATAGAAATTCCAGTTCATGGCACGGGCCTCGTCGCCCGTGCCCAGGTTCAAAAGGAAATTTGGCCGCAACAACCAGTTCCTCCTGCCGTTGCCGCCGCGCTCCGCCGCCACCCGCGCCCACTGCCGCGCCCGCCTGCGCAGCTCGCCGCTGCGTCCCCCGCTGCCGCGCCCGCCGCATGGCAGAGCGCCTTAGCGCCCGCACCCACCTGCACCCTGCCGCCCGCCCTGCCGCCGCCTGCTGCATGGCCCGTGTGGCCTCCCGCCCATGGCCGCGTGGCCGGTCGCGCCTTGCGTGCGCTGACCGCCTGCCACCCGCCCTCTGCCAGAGTGAGTTGTGCAGGAAAGGTTTGAAAAAAAAATTAAAAAAATAAAATAAAAAACAGGTCTGAAAAGGGAGGTTGAAGATTTGTCGGTATAAATATATATATCTATTATATAATAACATGGATATATATAATTTAGTTATTATATACCTTTATACATATACTATTTGATTGACTTATTGATTGTGGCACCCAAGTCCACAACGACGGCTGGAGTAGCACCCGAGTCACCCGGTCATCGACACACAGTCCGTAATTTACGGAGTGTGAGTGTCCGAAAGTCTCCCTGCGCGGAGAAAGTTTTGAATTAATTTGTTCCCCTGAGCGGGAAATTTTAAATTACGTGATTTTGTAATAATTACACCCTCCTTGTGTGGAGTGAATTTTTGTAACCGCTCAAGCTTCGTCGACGCCGTGCGGGCACGCACTTCTCCGCTCGTCTTCATCTCCGATCGGATCTGGACTTTTTAGTCTAGTTAGGTACGTGCTCCCCTCACTTGCTTATTTAGTATCCTTATCAATTGTCGCGCGACAAAGTGAGAGAGAGCCCTATCCATGCAGCATATCTTCTGAGTGAATCGCTATGGACGGAGAGAGAGAGAGAGATTGTATGTACCCATCCTTTAAGGCCCTAGAACTGCCGCATTAGGGCACCCTAATTGTCAGGAGGTAGTTTCACAATTACGCCGCCTACGGGCGAGCAACTCTCCCTGACCGATCCTTTCGAATTAACCCTTTGCCTATTAGCCAACAAATTGGTTCTAAACCTTGCTAATCTTCGGTCCCAGGATTGCATCATTTAGGTCCGAGCCCGTGCATGTCATGCTGGTCTAGGAATTCATTAGGCCGTCTAGAGCGCCCTTCAACGTCACAATCACCTATGGATCAGAAGAGCGTGAACACTATGTTGGCCCAGCTTGAGCATAACCTTATGGCCCAATTTGAAGAATTCATAGGCCAATTGCGAGCCGAGTTAGGGGAGAGGATCCAAGCCCTAGAGGATCTTGTGAAAAAAAAGGAAGGAAATCCCGTGGCCAATCCTAGGGAAGAGAGAAACCAACCCCACCAAAATCAGGCTCATTGAGGTAGAGAGCAAGAGGATCGTACGCCTTGAGGGAGAGACCACGACGATGAGGATATCATCTTACGAAACGTCAAGATCGACGCTCCGAGTTTTGATGGGTCCCTAAACCCCTCTACATACCTTGATTGGGAGACCGGGATGGATAAATACTTTGACTGGCATCACCGCATGACCCCTGCCACAAGGGTGAGGTTTGCCAAAATGAAGCTCCTAGGTCAAGCCAAGACCTACTGGTGCAACATTGAGAATCTCCTAGCAAGGAGACGAGAGGAGCCCATAAACACGTGGGAAGAGATGAAGGAGAAACTAAGGGAGAAGTATCTGCCACCCTCCTACCATCAACGTCTTTTAGACCAATGGTAGAAACTCACCCAAGATAGAAAGTCTGTGGACGAGTACATCGTCAAATTTGATGAATTCTTCCTTCGGAGTCGAGTCATGGAGGATGCCTTTGTCACCCTCCGATGCTTAAGTCAGCAACGGATTAATGAAGAATAGAGAAGAGCGAATGGAGAGAGGGAAGGAAATCATAGTTGAGGGCTGGAGGGTCGTGTAGATCCTTGTAGCGAGTGCTCGCCGCTCCTAGTGCTCACTCGGAGAGTGTTCGCTGGGTGGTAAGGTCGCCGGAGGAGAGTTTCCCTTTCACCGTTGGTCGAGGCCGCTTCCTTCTCGTCGTCCCGTAGGATCAGTAGCTCTATTCTCTGTAGCAGTATGGGGTTTAGTAGAAGAATCTACCGTGTGTGCCTTCTCTGTTGTTCTTCCCTTTATAGTTGTTGTCCTGGAGTGAGGGGCCTTATCTCTCGATGGGGAAAGCCGTTCGTAGTAGAGTAACCTTCTCCGCTATAGCGGCGGAAGTTTCCCGTTGGAGGGTGATTACCTCGGCGTTGGCTGGTCCCGGGACGAGTCTTACAGCGCTCGTGGGGCGTGCTCGCCCGTTATGGGGTCAAGGCCGACGTAATAGGGGCAACGATCGGTCGCCTGAGAGTCCTCTGGTGATAACTGCGGTTGGGCCGTAACCCTTACGCCTTGTAGAATCCGATGCTCTTCTAGGCTAGGCCTCCTCTTGGTGGGCCTCATCCATACGCTCGTCGCTTGGGCGCGTTCCCTTGAGAGCTATCCGTCGTGGGCCCGTTATTACTAGACTGTTCTTGGGCCAAATCGGATTTACCCTCCTCAATATCTGTATTTATCATTGATCACGTCCCAGGTTATTTAACATTGTGTTAAAATCTCTTATTTAAAATGTTAGTTGAATTTTAACTAAATTTAAAAAAAGTGGATAAGGGGATGAGGTTCACTATCCGGCCGGTAATTTGGCCATGGCGTTGGTCACGCGGATCCCTGATTTATATACAGCCAGTAGTGTCCTCCCTCATGCTCTATTCCTTAGTCTAAGTCTCAGAGGCGGGGAAGAAGGAAGCAAGAGCACGAAGATAGCGAATAAACTCAAATATTTTTTTACTGTAATAAATCATATCTCAAAGATAAAGTTAGTCTCATCATTTATACATTGTAATACCAACATTCATTTTTCATAATCATATCTCCCACATTTAGTTCATTTTTCTTAGTCACTTATTTTTTTTGCCATCAATTAAAATGATTGAAAATATTATTATAATTTTTTTAAAAAATTTATAATAAACCCACGCGCGAAGCGCTTTCATTTGACTAATATTTATCAATGTCCTAATTTTCCTCTCAGTGATTCCATTTGATTTATGTGAATATGAAATTGTCAATTAATGGATAATTTATTTTTGACGTAAAAAATTATTCATGACCTTAGACATGTATTCACCACCCCTATCAGATCTCCATTTTTAAAGTAATTTTTTAGTTTATTTTTAAGATAGGGACTTAAAAGTTAAATTTTTTTTCCAAAGTCTCATCCTTTGCTCTAAGTAAATACAACATATAGAATTTCGTAGAATCGTCAATAAATATAATGAAATGCCTTTTACGATCTCTAGTTAGGGAGTATGTCCCTTTACAAATATCATAGTATATCAACTCTAATATCGAGGTGTTCCGTTCAACAGACTAAAAAAGTTTCCTTGGTTGTTTAGCTTGCACACATATTTGACACTTATCAGCATGCTTCACATCAAACTTAGAAATTAAATCTAAATGCATCATTCTTTTGATGGTATTAAAATTAACATGACCAAGTCTAGAATGTCACAAGTCACAAGTTTTAACATGGACACTGACTGAAGAAGAACTTTTAACATGAAAACATGACCAAGTCTAGCATGTCCGATGTCATTTGATGTAATAGAAAAGAACGACTATAAACTGTTGAAAAACTATACACAAGTGGAGATATTCTATTAGATCAAAGTACAAAAATCAAAGGGAATCAAATGATCAAAGTACAAAAATCTAATCGCTTTCTTTCGAGTCGTTCAGCCACTACTCTGGTGCAAATGGGCATCACGATGGAACTTCCCTTAAGATACGATGACCTAATCCGATGGCAACGTGAAGGTGCATTCTAACTCGCGTTGTCAGGGTGAACACAACTGTGACTGTAGGCTCTTGTAAGAAGAAGAAGAAGAAGAAGATTAGGAGGGAGGAGCTTGAGATACATAGCCTTCGGGTTAGAGAAAACCCTAACCTGTGCCTCTCTCACAAAATCGACTCTGATCCTCAAATACTCTCTAGGGAAGTGACTCTTGATCGAGTCACATCCATCCGTCCAAAGAGAAAAATTAATTCGAAGAGATGCGGAGAGAATCCAAGAGACACTCGATCAAATGGTCAAAATGAAATTAATCCGAGGATATGCGGAGAGAATCCAAGAGACACTCGATCAAACGATCAACATTAAAAGAAAAAATAAACATCGAGTATCGCATGCATACACAACACTACACCGGCAAAGTAGGGCAATACACACCCGTGTGAGATAGAGGATATGATCCAAATAGTCCACGAGCTCAAATAACCAAACCACTATAGTCTCCCCAAGAGAGTACATATTTAAAATCATTAGTCTCAACTAAAAAGAGATGTTCCATCCTTCAATATGGGACAAAATAATTAACATAAGTATTCAAACTATAAAAATTTAAAACTTGAAATCCAACATTATCGTATCGTTGCTCTCCCCTCTCTGTTTTCTACAGTGAGAACCCGAGAGCTTGTTGTCATGGCGTTCGCTCTTGACATGCATGGTTACTTGTTGGAGAGCACTTTAACACCGTTGACGAAGGGGTCATCATATTTATATGTTGGGAGTAGATCGAGGGAGGGAGGGAGGGAGGGAGGGGGCCGGGGGGCGTCCAACGGTGTACGAAGTCACAATATATAGCAACACTATTAAAAGATTGTTTGGGAAAGTGGGTGCTTATTTTTTTTTCAAAAATTATTTAATGAGAGAAGAAACTCTTTAACTTAGAGGAGTGTTTTTGAGTTTTTTAAAGTGTACATTTTTTATTCTTATATGTCTCTAAAATTAAAAATATTATAAACTTTTTAAAAGATCAACGTGACAATGATCTATTTGTCTTGATTTCACGAGGTTGAGATTTTAGAGGTCAAAAATCATCTCCAAACGGAACAACACCGGCATTATGCATGGGGTCCGCAGGTCCTGCTCTAAAATATTGGATTGGCGTTATCAATCGACAGTTGATCGCACCCGCACGCACTTTTAGTTTTTGATCATAAATTACTCAAAAGACATTATTCTCGCTCTCTACGGACCAACACAAAGGGACACGATCATGCCATGCATTTCAGGGAAGAAGATCGTACATAAGAGGGAGGGGGAGGGAGGGAGGGAGCTAGTGAGGGGGGTGGGGTGGAAAGAAATTAAAGAAAGTGCCGATTAGCTGTAATGGCCACACATGCATGCACTGTATCAACAATGACGTAACAATTATATTATTTATTTATTTATTTATTTATTTTGAATCAACTGCGTTGATGCCTCGTGCATATCATAGATGTATTCAATCAACATTAATTAGATCAGCCCAGCTTTTATTTGAAGTCCCTGATTAACTTTTATTACTGCAAGGGCGAGGCCAACATACGTATCTGATGATCTTATGCTTGAGGTGGGTGCTTGCAACAAAACCCTTGACATCTGCCCCCAATACATAAGCAGCATTGAAAATTGCGAGCTGGGCCTTGCACTCCAGCATTCTCTGTAATGAATGTTAAAACAAAGCATACTTAATTAAGTTAGAGATCTGAGCGTATATATATAAAAAAATAGGAAAGCAAATGCAAGAGATGGGCACTCTCTCCCTCTCTCTAGAGAGAGAGAGTGCATGAGTGATATGATGCATTTATAGTGCATGAGTGGCATGCATGTATATATATATATATATATATATATATATATATATATATATATATATATATATATATATATATATATGTTGTGAGGATGGAGGAAAAAATAACCCATCACCCTCCCTCGTCAAAATTAATGGCAAAGGGAGAGGAAAAGAGGTGTATATATGCATGAAAAGAAAATAAGAGTATAATTACAATGTACCCGAGTCTTCTTTGTATCTGGTAATGGCTCGTGGGGAGGTTCCCTCACTACTAGTGGTGGTGGTGGCAAACGGTACGGATGAATCCATGGGCGCATTCACGTGAGAGGGGATGGTTCTGGCCGATGTACCAGCCGCATGCAACGAGATGGCGATCAAGAGAATGAACATGGACAGACCCATCTTTGCACCACCTTCCATCCCTTTCCCTATATATATATATATATATATATATATATATATATATGGTAGAACCCTAGCTAGCTAGATTTCCCTCGCCGACTTCTCTGCTCAAGAAAGGCTTTCGACTGCCTTAATTTATATAAGAGAAGTTGCAGACGGGATTCGGAAGCCAATAAATGGCATAATCACGTTAATCAATGTTTGGTAAGGATGTGGCCATATATGGGTGCCTAGTTATCCTCCTTAAAACCTACCCAAACAAAAATCTATCCTCATTAAATTAAGAGATCTGATTTGGAAGCCAATAAATGACATAATCACATTAATCAATGTTTGGTGAGGATGTGGTTATGGATGCCTAGCTAGTTATCCTCCTTCAAACCTAGCTACCGAAAAAAAATCTATCCTCATTAAATTAAGAGATTTAAATCAAAGATAAATGATGGATCGTTTAACACATAATATAAAATGCACATTTTGTTTAGCTATTTAAATAGCAATGTACATTATCAATTCTGTGAATTTAGTTTTATCGTATGTGAGGAGGGTAAATCCAGTTTGGCCCGTATTCGGTCCAGTAACGACTGACCCATGCCCAAAAGAGCTCTCGATGAGCACGCCACCGACATATGCGGCCTGCCAAGGCACGGCCCAATCCGGCCTGACATCGGATTCTACAGTAAGTGGAAGTGCGGTCCTCGCCGGAGAACACTCCAACGACCGACCGTTGCCCCCACGACGTCGGCCTTGACCCCGTAACGGGCGAGCACGCGCCACGAGCGCCGTAAGACTCACCCATGGACCGGCCAGCGTCGAGGCTATCGCCCTCCAACGGGAAACTCTCGCCAATATAGCGCGGGAGAACATTACTCTACTAAGCGGACCCTTCCCTCTCACGGGATGAGGCCCCTCACTCCAGGACAACCCATATAAAAGGGACATCGACAGAAGAGAAGACAGAGGATAGATTCTTCTACTAAACCCCATACTACTGCGCAAGAGAGGAGACACAGTGGATACTTCTGTCACAAGAGCTTCCTATTGAGAATAGAGTAACTAGACCTGCCACGACGACAGAGAGGTTATCTGCTACGTCCAGAGAGAATCCTCCTCCGGCACGGCCTTACCACCCAGCGAGCACTCTCCGAGTACCCGCTGGGAGCGGCGAGCACGCGTGCAGAGGACCTACACGTCTCTCGGATCGTCTACTACGACCTCTACTTCTCTCTCACTTCGCTCTTCTCTATTGCTTACTGATCCTTTGCTGACTTAAGCATCAGAGGGTTGTCCCCTAGGGTAACACCCAAGACTCCTTCTAACGCCTCTTTGGTTTCTTAGTGTTTGCAGGCCTCCACGGGCGCGAGATGACTTCCCCAACAAATAAATAGAGAAGGTGGTACGTGGCCTAGGAACCATTTTCCTGTCGCTACACTTCTTGGCGCTGTCTGTGGGAATCCGAGCGAAAAGCTATGGCGCCCCGTGGAAGCCTTCGCAACGCCAGTAACTGGGGGCGGGGCTCCCACCAGGGACCCAACTCTCGCCGGGGATCACAGGAGGCTTCCTCCGCTCGCCCCCGACAAGAGTTCACCCCAGGTGACCTAGATGAGCTTCGCCAAGAGGTCCGGGCCCTAGCAGAGTTCTGCCGAGAGCTTCGGGAGCAGAGGATGAGGCCCCAGTGTGCCCCACCCGGACGACGGGAGGGTGAAAGGGACCAGATCGGAGAAAACCTCTGGCAAGTACGGGAGGCATCCCATGCCTCCATCACAAGGACCCGACGGTCACGCAACGTACCTGCACCCAAGGTACGCAGCCCACTGCACTCCAACCCAGAAATGGACCGCCGGCTCCAAGGGTTCGACGAAATAGAGGACAAGGTCCGATACCTGGACGACGTTCTCCTGGCCGCCAGGAATTACGGCCTCATCGACGACGACCTGGACTTCCACGCTCCCTTCTCCAGGGAAATCATGGAAGCCCCGATCCCACCAAAACTCCAGTTTCCATCATTCGCCTCCTACGACGGCACCACCGACCCGGCCGACCACTTGCACGTCTTCGAGTCCCACATGGCGTTTCACCGGGTCTTGGATACCGTACAATACTTGGCGTTCATCACAACCCTCCGGGAGAACGCCCAAGCATGGTTTGAGTCCCTGCCGGCCGGGACGATCTCTTCCTTCCAACAGCTTAAAAAGCTGTTCAAGGAGAACTTTGTGGGCTATCGAAAGGTAGTCAAATCTGTTGTAACCCTGCTCGCCCTCAGGCAGGGGAAAGAAGAAACGCTGTGGGACTTCGTCTCCCGCTTCCGCGCGGAGGCACTCCGCATCCCCCACCTCGACGTCGGCATCGCCACCACGACACTCACCCAGGGGACGCGAGACCACATCCTCCGGCAAGCGCTCGGAGTCGAAGCGCCAACGGCAGACCTCCTCGCGCTGGCCCAGAAGCATGCTCACTGTAAGGAGAACACCGCGGCCCTGCGCCGCGCAGCCGGGACTGACCATCCCAACCGGAAGAGAGGCACCGACCCACCACGAGAGGGTCGGAGCAAGCGAGAGTGACGCGACGAGGATCGCCACGACCACTCCGACAAGGAAAGGGGTGGCTACCGCCATTATACACCCATGACGGCTCCACCCGACCAGATCTTAATGGAGATCCGCGAGGAGCCGTTCCTCAAGTGGCCCCCACGGATGAAGTCGAATCCGAACTCGAGGAACAAGAAGAAGTACTGCCACTTCCATCGAGATCACAGTCACGACACTACCGACTGTATCAACCTGAAGGATGCTATCGAGGACCTCGTTCACAGAGGGCTCCTCGACAAGTTCCTCGCCAAAGCCGCCGAGAGACGACAGAAGACACCTCCTCCGATCGACAACCGGCCCAACGGAAAGGAGATCATGATGATCTCTGGAGGGCCCGCTGCGAGAGGAGATAGCGCAAGCAGAAGGCGACGGTACGCGACGGCCATCAACGCGGCTAACCATGGCGTTGGCACTCCACGGGAACCCTCCCCCTCGGGTCATCTAGGGGACCCCATAATCGTCTCCGAGGATGACCTGGAAGGCGTCACTACGCCCCATTCTGATGCTCTGGTGGTTTCGGCCACCATCAACCAATGTACTGTACGACACATCCTGGTAGATAATGGAAGTGGACCCGACGTTATTGCGTACGACTGTCTTATACTCATGGGTGTGGATGTGTCATGACTCGCGTCATTACACACGCCACTGTACGGGTTCTCCGGCACGACTATCCGCCTAGAAGGGCGTATCTCGCTCCCGATCACGTTCAGGACGACACCAAAAGAGGTAACCTTCCTCACCGACTTTACTGTGGTTCATGCAATGACAGGGTACAACGCCATTATTGGCCGAGGGATCCTCGACATGCTTCGAGGTGTCCCTTCTTCCTACCACCAGAAGCTTAAGTTCCCCACCCCCCGTGGGGTAGGGGAAGTCCGGGGTGATCAGCGGGAATCCAGAAGGTGCTACCTTATCTTCACCCGTGATCGACGTCCCGAAGAGGTGCCACCAGAGAAGAAGGCGAGTGAAGTCCATCTGCGGTGTTGAAGTCCCTACCGGCGGTTAGTAGGAAGGCAATCGGTGGTCTTTCGATTTACGGTTCAGTGCGTGGCACTAGTGGAGCCTCACCAGATTTGGTGAGGGGTGGACGTAGGACTGGAGATTCAGTCCGAACCACCTTAAAATCTCGTGTGTTGTGGTTTGCTTGTGCGATTACTTTGTGTTAGATGCATGCTTAGGTTCAATATCTATATTGCATAATCATCTTGTAAAGCAAATCACTGTGTTCTTCGTTTAGCTAGTTATATTCCGCTGCTATTATCATTATCTAGCTATATAGAGGGTTGCATTGCGAAAAGAGGGGCAGATCTATTCACCCCTCCCCTCTAGATCCGCTGTCCACTACACAACAAGTGGTATCAGAGCCTAATCTCTCATTATGGGGTCCAACGACCTTGAGGGAAATGGTGGATCAGCATCTAAGGGTTATTTACCTGAAGGACACTCTGTGAACAGACCTCCGTATTTCACTGGATCTAACTATCCTTATTGGAAACATCGCATGCAGGTGTTCATTCGCGCCCAAGACTACGAACTTTGGCGTGTGATCAGCAAAGGTCCGTATGAGCTTACGGATAATGAGGACTTGTGGACCAAAGAACAAATACGGCAATCCACCGTCAATTGGAGTGCTAAACATATCATGCAATGCTCACTCCATCCAGTTGAATTCTCAAGAGTAGCCACCTGCGCAACTGCGAAATTGATGTGGGATAAGCTAGAGGTAATCTACGAAGGAACCTCTCAGGTACTAGAAACAAAAGCCAATATTTTAGTTTCTGAATATGAAATGTTCCGCATGAAGCCTGATGAGTCAATTCAAGATATGTATGCTCGCTTAACTGTGCTTACTAATAGTTTAACTGATTTGGGAAAGAAATATACAGAACAAGAACTTGTAAGAAAAATTCTCAGATCATTAACTCCAGCATGGCACACGAAGGCAACCGTTGTTGAAGAATCAAGAGATCTCGCAACCACCAAGGTAGATGAACTTATTGGGTCATTAATGACCTATGAGATCAACCTCAAGAACAAAGAGGCTGAGGCACCTAAGAAGAAGTCCCTAGCTCTTAAAGCAGGACCCATCGGTCAAGGCTCTTCTGATGAAGGTGAAGATTCGGCAAGTGAGCGAGATGAGGATGATGTAGCCATGCTCACACGTAAGTTCAAGAAATTCTTGAGAAAGGAAGGTAAGAGCTTCATGAGAGGAAGGTCAAAGGTAAGAAATGGTTTCAGATCTAATTCTGAAAATTCTAAGAAATCTGATAAAATAATTTACTATTCTTGCAACAAACCAGGGCATTTCAAGAATGATTGTCCCGACAGATTCAGAAAATCTGACAAATGGAAGGGCAAGAAGAAGAACAAGGCCATGGTGTCCACATGGAGCGACGAAGAGGAAAGTGATGACGGAACTAGCTCCTCGGACAAAGAAAAAGAAGATTTCTGCCTCATGGCCAAAGGTGACGAAGAAATTGAGGTAAATTCTCCATTTGAAGATTATACAATTGATGATTGGGAGGATGCATATATACAACTCATGGAAAAATATGAAATGTATAAAAAGGAAAATAAATCGTTGAAAAAGAAAATCAATTCTTTTGTGCATGATCATGACAAGGATGATAAGAATGCTCTACTTGAAACTGAAATTGAAGATCTTAAGAAAATGATTGAGGATTTGGAAGAAGGAAGAAAAGAAATGACTGACTTGGAAACTGAAAATGAAAATTTGAGAAATGAGATTGATAGCATTAAGCTAAAAATGCAAACCTATGAAAAGAACATCAAATTGAGTATTGAAAAATATGAAGCCGTCAAACATGTCAACACTCAACTCTTGCAAAACATTGAAAACTTACAAAAAGAATTGAAGGATAAACAACAATCCTTGGAAAATTTTGTGGATGGAAAAGAAAACCTAGATGCTTTGCTAGGTACTAGGATGAATTTCAACAAGGAAGGGTTGGGTTTTGAACCAACAAATAAAAGGCCAATTGGGCTAAAAACAGTCACATTTGTCTCATCTTCCGAAGCCTTCACCTCAAACATAACTCCCACACAAAACCAGCAAAAATAAAAGGAGAAAGGAAAAGAAAAGATTGCAGAGGAAGTCACAAACATTCCCATAAAGCATGTCCAAAAACCTAAGAAAGGTCGACCTTCCCCACAACATAGGCCAACACTTCCCTGGCCATTGCATGCTCAACCTTCCAGATTTCACCACAATTGGATTACACATTCATATAGGCCAACACCACCATACTTTTGGAGAAATTATGATTCATGTGTTCATCAATCCTATAACTTTCAATCTCCTAGGTGGTAGAACAATCACTCTCAACCCAAAAATAACCAATGGCCACAATGGGTTAAGAAGCCAACTTCATCAAACTTTCACAAATTCCAACCAAGAACCTCCAAACAGAAAATGAATGTAAAAGTTGAAAAGAAAAGCCAAATCCCTGCTCTAAGCAAACAAAACATGAATGTTAGAAAAGTCTGGATTCCAAAAGAAATGGTTTCATGCTTTGAAAATTTGAAGAGTATGATGGGACCTAAATTTGGTTGGGTTCCAAACACATTTGCTTAATTGCTTGTGTAGGAGTGTCTTGCAGCCATACATAACAGGTGGTACCTTGATAGCGGCTGTTCAAGACACATGACCGGAGACAAATCAAAATTTTGTCTCTTAGAGAAAAGGAAGGAGGACATGTCACATTTGGAGGGAACAACAAAGGAAAAATCATTGGAACAGGTAATGTAGGTAAGAACCTCTCCAACTCCATTGGAAATGTGTTGCTAGTTGAAGGTTTGAAATATAACCTACTAAGCATAAGTCAATTGTGTGATAAAGGTCACAAAGTTTTGTTTGATTCTCATGAATGTAAAATCTTTGAACCAAAATCTGACAAGGTAAAATTTTCTGGTAAGAGAGTCAACAATGTTTACATGATTGACTTAGATGATCCTGCTTATTCAAACCTTTATCTTGCTGCACCAAAATCTGAAATTGCATGGTTATGGCATCGTAGACTAGGACATGCTAGCTACAATGTCTTGCATAAACTCTTGAAGCATTCAATGGTGAAAGGTTTGCCTGAACTATCCTTTAAACAAGAAAATAAATTGTGTGATGCATGTGCTCTAGGTAAACAAACTAGAAAATCATTCAAGGGAAGATCTGAAAATACATCATCCAAACCACTCGAGCTAATTCATATGGACTTGTTTGGTCCAACCAGAACTGCTAGTTTAAGTGGTAGAAAATATGGATATGTCTTGATGGATGACTTTTCTAGGTTCACATGGGTTTTCTTTCTCACACATAAGAATGATGCTTTTGACGAGTTTCAGGCACTCTACATGAAGATAAAGCAGGACGGTGAGTTTAAAATTTCCAAGATTCAATCTGATCATGGTGGTGAATTTGAAAATGCTGATTTCTATAATCTCTGCAGGGCTGAAGGCATTTCACACCGATTCTCTTCACCAAGAACGCCGGAGCGAAATGGTGTAGTTGAAAGAAGAAACCGAACACTTGTAGAAATGGCAAGAACCATGCTAGCTGAACGGCAACTTCCAAGGAGATTTTGGGCTGAAGCGGTAAACTCGGCATGTTACATTATCAACCGCTCTATGGTAAGGCCACACACCAAAAAGACTCCTTATGAGTTGCTGAAAGGTAAAAAGCATTCTCTCTCACATATGAAAGTGTTTGGGTCAAAATGCTTCATCCACAACAATGACAAAAGAGACTTTGATAAATTCGAGCCCAAGAGCGATGAAGGTATATTCCTTGGATATTCTGATAGATCTAGGGCTTATAGAATTTACAACATTAAAAGTCAAACTGTGGAAGAATCACCCCATGTTTCCTTTGATGAATATCATGATTCTAACAATGATAACTCTTGCAGGAAAAATGATGAAGATGGAGAATTCTTAAGCATGAAGGACAAGAGTGATTCTCCACAAGAAGAAACAAGAGAAGAGGGTGACCGAGCTGAATCAAGTAATGCAAGGATTCAAGCTCCAATAGAAGGTAATGATGCTACAAATATTCGAATTCTTAAGGATCATCCTTTAGAGAATGTCATTGGTAGCTTGAATGACCCATCTAGAACAAGATCACATTTTAAAATTGTGGAAGAATTAGATCAACTTGATCTTGTCTCGCAGCATGAACCCAAAAATTTTGATGAAGCCTTAAAAGATGAAAACTGGATAAATTCCATGCAAGACAAGTTAAACCAGTTTGAAAGAAACAAAGTTTGGCATCTTGTTCCTAGACGTTCATCACAATCTGTAATAGGCACTAAATGGGTTTTTAGGAACAAACTAAGTGAGGATAGCAAGATAATAAGAAACAAGGTAGATTGGTGGCTCAAGGGTATAATCAAGAGTTTGGGGTAGACTTTGATGAATCTTATGCCCCTGTTGCTAGACTCGAAGCCATCAGAATTTTACTTGCCTTTGCATGCTCCCTTAGGATAAAGCTATATCAAATGGATGTCAAAAGTGCTTTCTTGAATGGCTTGATCAAAGAAGAAGTCTATGTTGAGCAGCCCCCTGGCTTTGAGAATTCTAACAGTGCAGATTTTGTATACAAGCTAGACAGGGCGCTTTATGGACTTAAGCAAGCACCAAGAGCTTGGTATGAGAGACTAAGCTCGTTCCTCATTGAAAAAGGGTACACACGAGGTAAGGTAGATCAAACACTTTTTACCAAGAAGCAAGGTAAGAACATCTTGATTGTTCAAATTTATGTTGATGACATTGTGTTTGGTTCTACAAAATCTGAAATGTGTGAGGAATTTGCTAACCTCATGACTAGCGAATTTGAGATGAGCCTAATGGGAGAACTTCAATTCTTTCTCGATTTGTAGGTCAACCAAGGAGAAGATGGTTGCTTCATAAGCCAAGCCAAATACATCAGGGAGCTGCTAAAAAGATTTAACATGGCAAACAGCAAAATCATTGCAACTCCGATGAGCACCTCAACTTCACTGGATTCAGATGAAAATGGTAAATTGGTGGATGCAAATGTCTATAGAGGTATGATTGGCTCTTTTCTTTATTTGACTGCATCCCGACCAGATATCCAGTTCAGTGTATGTCTTTGTGCTAGATTTCAAGCTAGTCCTATGCTAGATTTCAAGATAGTCCTAAAGAATCCCATTTGACTGCCGTCAAACGTATACTTCGATATCTTACCGGCACTTAAGATTTGGGATTGTGGTATCCGTCATCATGTGATTTATCTCTTATATCTTATTCTGATGCGGACTACGCTGGATGCAAGCTGGATCGCAAGAGTACTAGTGGCTATTGCCAGTTTCTAGGCGGGTGTTTAGTTTCTTGGGCTTCCAAGAAACAACACTCAGTTGCCCTTTCAACCGTGGAGGCAGAATATGTTGCTGCGGGGAGCTGTGGCACCCAAGTGTTGTGGATTAAACACCAACTCCAAAACTACTTGGTGGATCTCGGTTGTGTCCCGATTCTGTGTGATAACACTAGTGCTATCAACCTTGCAAAAAATCCAGTCCAGTACTCTAGGACTAAGCATATTGAGATTAGGCATCACTTCATTAGAGACGAGGTCAGTAAGAAAAATTTTGAACTACATTTTGTTGATACTCTAAATCAAATTGCTGATATTTTACCAAGCCCTTGTGTAATGATAGGTTTTAAACACTCCGAATGGAGCTTGGTCTTTGCCGACCTCAGGCCAATAAGTATTTGAAATGATGATCATGTTCAATTAGTTGTGTGTTTTGCACGTTGGTATTCATGTATTGTTTATATGTCAATATGTCTTTTTGCATATGGTGTCGCATTGCATGTAGTTGCATAATCAAGTTGAATTTATGTTCACAATGCATTGCATGGTTTGTGTCGCATCATTCTTGCATGGCCATGGTATATCAAATGTTGATGTATGGAAAGGCATGTTATGCTTGTCTAGAAGCACTCAATATGCGTGAGGTTTCACCTCCGCCAAGTACCATGCGTCATTGTCGCATATAGGCCATATAGTAAGGGGGAGTTGTCGTTTTGCAGCATTTATACCTGAGTTTCATCTCCATTCTGTTGCATTTAATAAGTGTACAACCATATGTGGGGTCATGCATTTCATGTCTACCAAATTCATGTCCACCCCTGCACGTTTCAGGTCATTCTCCTCTTGACAATTATCATTACACTTGCTTGCAAACATCACTCCTTCGCGCATTCATTGCATATTCTTAGGGGGAGTCGTGTTATTTTTCTTGGGTCATTCATCCTTTTTGTATCTGATCCTCAATGGCCTCCAGTGTGAGAATAAGTTCAAGAGAGAGACATCACTATGGTGTAAGAGCTTTCTATTATATGCTCTAATGATTGTCCATCCAATGAAAATGGTTCAGATTTAATGATTTCCTTGACGTTCTGAAATATCTGTTATGAAATCATCTATGCTCTGTGGTTTTAATAGACCTTAACTAGAGATTGCATATTGTGCTTTGAATGACTATCCTGATATCTGAAAATTCAAAGTTCATGACCATCTTGGTGATACACTCAGGCTTAGTATTATTTTTAAACATCTTGATGAGCTGGAATTCTTGAAAATCAATTTGACAGAGCAATGATATTGTTGCACGGAGAAACATGTCATGTCATCAAAATCAAGTGACAAATGATATATCATGATGTACCTCTGTTATCTCTGTCGTCATTCTATTTGGACTCTAGGCAGAGCATTGGCATAATTACTGAGAAATATATCCTCTCATGAAAGAAATGAGATTGCATATGTCATGACGTGACTTTACTATCTCTGTTCATTCTGAAGCATAACCGTCAGTCTTGCCAAATACCTAGGGATACTGGCGTCTAAATAACGTGTATTCTTACGACTAGGAGGCATGAACTAGACTTGATTGCTCGTATAAAGTGAGTCATGTGCCTTCAAATACTAAAGATATTGAATATCAACATATGCTACAATCATTCAATTCCATGCTTCAATCATGATTGTTTAGCCTCAATACATGCTTTTGTGTTATTGCCCTTGTCGTTATTGAATATGGATATATAAGACAAGGGAAGGTTAAACACTGCCATGATTTGCACCTTTGGTTCATTTCTATTAAATCTTGGATGTAGCTGCTTTTCGAACTCTGTTGATGATCTCGGATTTCATTAGCTTTGAACCATATATGTTGCTCACGGTCTGTTTCAGGTTTGCATATAATGGCTTGCTCTTCACTCCTTTCAGCTCTAGTCTCACAGATATTTCACTTTATTACTCCTTTTTGCTGTTGGCAAAGGGGGAGAATTCTTTGTGTGAGTCCTTTGTCGCGTTAGCTATGCGTTATCGCGTTGTCTTTGGGGGTTGTGTGAATGGTGTACGGGGAGAGTCCAAGGGGAGAGAATCCATTGCTCACTTTGCATCTCATATGTGTATGTGATGGGGCTTGGGGCTTGCATAACTGCTAGCATTCATATTGCATAGCATTCATAGCATTCATATTGCATAGCATTCATATCTGCATTCATAATTGCATTCCCATGCTATTACTATCATGAATCTTGAGCTGCATATATTGCATTTGTTATAACTTGTGCCATTTTAAACATTCATATCACATAATGACTCACAGTGTTGCCATCATCAAAAAGGGGGAGAATGTTGTGTCTCTGAAGTCATTTGAGTCATTCTGTGGTCATTTGGGTCATTCGACATCATCCTATGGTCATATGAGTTCTGTGGTATTCTTGGTTTTGATAATGGCTAAACACTATTAGTCATTGATACTTTCCACTCTCATGTGACTGACACACGCGATGTTTTGTTCATGACAGATACGAAGGAATTCAGTGGAAATGGCAAAGGTGAAAGCTCAATGTTGCGCCCTCGCACGCGGATCGACCTGCGCGGTCAGGTCGCGGGGATCGACTTGCCCGGTCAGGTCGCGGGGGTCAAGGGGGCAGCGCCCCTTGCGGGGGTTTCTGGGGGCGGAGCCCCCGGAACAAAATTTAGAAATGTTCAAAGCATATTCTAAGTTGATTTCAACCCCAAAATACATGAAATTGATGAGGACATGAATATCTTGACTTATGAACATGTTTCATTAGTCTAACACTTCATTTTTGCAGGTATAGGTGTTTCCGGTCGATCTACACACCTTGGCCGGTCGACCAGATTTGCCAGAGCCTAAGAATTCCACATTTTACAGGTTTCGGTCGACCGCCCCTGCCTTTCCGGTCGACTGGTTCTTCCAGAAAAGAAACACTCCAGGAATTACAGATTTCGGTCGACCGCCCCTACTTTTCCGGTCGACCGGTTCTCCCAGAACCGACAAGTTGGAGATTTTACAGATTCCGGTCGACCGCCCCATGAATTCCGGTCGACCGCCAGTCCCGATGCAGCCATGTTTGACTTCGAATTCCACCTCGTGGCCAGCCCCTTTCCATGTATTTGTTTAATCAAAACTCACATAATCTCCCATGATTTATGGATCTGGTCTGGGGGGTGTCCAAGGACCATTCCAAGTGTTATAAAACCAACACATGAGGGGTTAGAAACCCTAATGCTTCAAGGCTTCAAGAGAGATCAAGGGAGGCCATTTTCGAGGTACTGTAGCACCTCCGTGAACAGTACTTCGGGCTGGAGTTCTTCATCCATCCAAGGTGTTTCAAGGTGAGATCTGAAGCAAGCAACCTCCACCAAAGCTAGAAGCACTCAAGGATAAGAAGGGTGATCAAAGGAAGCCACAAGCAGGGTGTTTCAAGAAGGAAATCAAGCTACTTCGGGAAGAAGTTCTTCATCAAATCTTCAAGAGATTGAAGCTACTTCAAGAGGAAATCAACTTCAAGCCAAGTGAAGAAAAAGCTGCAATCATCTTCCTCTTCCTCATCTCAAGGTGATCCATAGAAGCTACAAGGGTGTGTTCAAGGGAAAGGAGTTCGAGTTACTGTAGCTGTGAACAGTACTCCGGGAAGAAGCTCTTCATCATATCTCCAAGTGATTCAAGCTACTTCAAGAGGAGATCAACTCCAAGCCAAGTGAATCATCAGATTCAAGCTCCAGCAAACTCAGACAAGATCTTTTCTCTTTGAACATATTTCATATCTTGTTTGAGTGTTTTCATATCTTGTTCTTTTCCATTTCATTCAAACATTTTGAACTGAAGATCGTCCCTACCGGTGGTTAGTAGGAAGGCAATCGGAAGCTGTCCGATCTGCGGTGTTGACATCCCTACCGGCGGTTAGTAGGAAGGCAATCGGTGGTCTTTCCGATTTGCGGTTCAGTGCGTGGCACTAGTGGAGCCTCACCGGATTTGGTGAGGGGTGGACGTAGGACTGGAGATTCAGTCCGAACCACTTTAAAATCTCGTGTGTTGTGATTTGCTTGTGCGATTGCTTTGTGTTAGATGCATGCTTAGGTTCAATATCTATATTGCATAATCTCTTGTTAAGCAAATCACTGTGTTCTTCGTTTAGCTAGTTATATTCCGCTGCTATTATCATTATCTAGCTATATAGAGGGTTGCATTGCGAAAAGAGGGGTAGATCTATTCACCCCTCCCCTCTAGATCCGCTGTCCACTACACAACAAAGTCCCACGGTCAATGACACCCAAGAGGGGGGTGAATTGGGTGTTTACCAATTTTAAGAGAATTTTTGGCTTTTTACAAAATATGTGGTAAACAATAATTAGCAATTGAAAACTAATTAACCAATTTTCTCAAACTCACCGTTCCCACATGACCATACAACGAAAACAAACAAACCACACAAATAACACACAATGCACAGCGGTTTTTAAGGTGGTTCGGATGCAACGACGGCAATCCTATGTCCACCCCTCACCAAACACGGGGAGGCTTCACTCGGGGATAAATCCCCAAACAGAGACAACGCTCAAACCACACATGCAGGACGGCGCCTGCACACACACACGGGGACGCGCCCCAACCCACACACGAAGACAAGCG
This sequence comes from Amorphophallus konjac, assembly GCA_022559845.1. Classification (NCBI taxonomy): domain Eukaryota; kingdom Viridiplantae; phylum Streptophyta; class Magnoliopsida; order Alismatales; family Araceae; genus Amorphophallus; species Amorphophallus konjac. The sequence continues at coordinate 103,351,683 of CM040121.1, forward strand.
CCAACACACATACACACACGGAGATGAACTCCAACACGATCCGACAACCGGATCACAACCACACACACAAGATCGAACGGATCTAAAAAGACCCTCACACACACAAACGCGGATCTAGGAAGATCCACGTACACACACGAATCAATTACAACACACACACAAACAACCACGGATCCAACACGATCCACACACATACAAGTTATTGCGGTTTATGATGAAACACAAATATGAGACTTAAAGCACAAGACACCAAAGTAAATAGACCACAGTTTAGAATGCTCCTGATTTAGGCTCCCCCTGAGTGTATGCTCCGGATGTTCGTGTTGATTCCTTCTTCACCTGAATGGCTTGAGACTCAGCTTGAATGGCCTTGTATTGGATGTAGGTTTCCTTGCACGGAGTACTGTTCACTGCTACAGTACTTCTTCTCTTTACTTGGACAACCTTCCCTTAAGCTCTTCTTGAGATCCTTGCTTGATTAGAACTCCCTGGCTTTAGAAAACAACTGAATGGCTTCAGTTGATGCTTGAATGGCTTCGATCGGATGAAGAACTTGGTGGAAGGAATGTTGTTCACGATCGTTACAGCAACCTTCCTTTGATAGCTACTATCTTGATCTCTCTAGGTTGATTTGGTGTTGCTTCAATTCATGGGAAGATGAAGGCTTCAAAATAGATCTTGGATCTTCAACTATGATAAGACTTTGATCTTCGAATCACTGTTCACGGCTACAGTGATATTCCTCCTCTTCCTTGAGCCAACTTGATCTCTCTTGTTCTCTTGGAGCCTCTTGGGGTTTATGACCTCAAAGAGAGGTTTTATAACCCTTGGAAGGTTAGGAGACAAGTCCCAGACCTAGATCCACAAAATCTGGGGTGATTGGGAGCATTGGGATTAAAGAAATGGGGTGAAGGACCTCTTTTCGAACTTGACACAAAAGTCAACAAAGGAGGGCCTCGGGGCTGGCGGTCGACCGGTGGAGGGCTGGCGATCGACCGCTAGGGGCCATTCTGTAGCTTTGTGGCTGCTGGGAAAATAGGTCGACCGCTAGCTCCTGGCGGTCGACCGCCAGGTTCACAGGTGCCAATTTTTCAGTTCTGTGATTTCAGGTCGACCGCCAAGGGTCCACAGGTCGACCGCCAGTCTCCAAACTGCAAAAGTCAAGTGTTAGTTCACTTGAAACTATCCATTGGTTCAATACTTGAAAAGGGCTTGTGTTATAGTTGATTACAAGTTTGTTTAGACTCGATTTAACACATGGAATGATTCATGAACACAAGTTTGAAAAGGAGTGAATCTTGATGGTTTAAAGCATGAAGCTTCGTTTTAATACAAGGTAGGAGTCTTACCAATGGTTCTTGACAGTAAATGACATATACCACCTGTTTTGGATTGCAGAGGAGCATGGTACTTATCCACACGTTTGGTTTACCAGGTGGCTACCATGAGTTGATCCTGCAAGCAAAATAGTCATGGTTAATACCATGCTTGTTCACATTAAAGAGATTATGAAACCTCTTGCCTCTTGCAAACCCAACATAAACAATAAGATGAATGAGCACAATCATCTAGAACATGTGTAATCATCATAGGTTTAGTTATCATCATTAAAGCACACATTAAGTTTAGTTATCATCAAAATCATAACTTAACAATTACAACAATCATCAAAAGCATAACTCAACAATCTCCCCCTTTTTGATGATGACAAACTTATTGATGATGATAAACTTAATGATAAACTTATGATGATATAACAGTGGTCTTCTCCCCTTGTCACACACAAACATCTTTTTTCTCCCCTTTGACATAATCAAAAAGTGGGATAATGCAACACTTTCTCACCGTGGGACATGATCAACAATATCATCAAGCTGAAAGAATCCAAAAGAGGACGAACAAGCTTATCTTCCTTTGAGGCAACAAGAGCCCATCTTATCAAATCAGAACAAGCTGCAAGGGCAAATCATGAACGAACAAATCACATGATTCCAATCAGATGAGATCAATTGGTGATAGTTTCACAAGACAATATGATACCATCCAACATAAATTCAATCAAGCATATGTTGATGCCAATTGAATGGAATGATTGGCCTCAAGGATGGGAGACAATGGAGATGTTCACAAGATGAGGCATTCAGCAAGATAGCATTCAAAAACTAGATCCCATACCAGATTTTCACAATATGAAAGAGCAGGATGGCACAACAAAAGATTTTTATTTATTTTCAAATTTTTGATTTTTATAATTTCTGGAAATACATAAGAACTCAACGCAAGCATGTGATGACACTATGAATGCAAGCATGATACCAATGGAAAGCAAAGACCCCATAGGGCAAGTGTAAACAAATTGAAGTCCAAATTTGTGAGATTTTCAGGGATTTGCAAATTTTTAATTTTCTTATGAAGTGCATGAGGCTATATACAAACAACTGATGAGACATGATAAGCACATAATGTAGTTAGGCAGATACGTATATATAGACATGCAAGTATATCACTCCCTTACTAATTGAAGAACGGAGTGGGTATAAGAAGGATGCAAGAGAATCATGATAATCAGAATGCACATGTGTAGAACATGGGAGGTTGTGCAATCATATAGGAGAATCATGCAATTGCTAATGTAGTCAATCAACTTTCTGAATACATATTAAATCAAATTTCCAGATGTGTAAGTGAGAAACATGAAAAATGATAGTTGCAATATGGATATTCAGATTTTCAGATTAACACAAGGAGACATTTTACAAACTGCACTTCAATTTTGAGAACAACGTATTGGAGGCTACGCTCTACCACAATGAGTTTTCAGCATCATTTTTCAACTCAAGATAGACAGAATTTTTTAAGAGTGATCAGGTTCAAGATGATTCCTTTTTACGCGAGTAGACGCATGGAGCTCATGCCAGAATCCCCGGTTACTCAGAATACTGAACCATTTCACCTCACTTTGAATAGAGGTACTAGTCAACACTTTTCAGATATGAACCACATCACATCTTAGGTGACATGAGCCCAGTTTACTCAGTGAGACCGAGCATTGCTCTATCTTTCATATTCATTTCAGATTTTTCAACAAGGATGGGTAGGCAGCTTTTTCTTCAACTGTCTCTTCATTATACATGCATCAAGTTTAATATCTCAAGAGTGTTGAAAAGAAATTCATATATCCTTATCTTTAACACTCATTTTCACATTTTGTGCAAGAAGTGTGCGAATTTGATTTAGCATGTATACCGAAAACATCATGAACACATAACAAGATAGCTCCCCCTAAACAGATGCACTTATGAAATAAGAACTCCCCCATAGTGTACAGCAAGAAACACTCCAATAATGACTCAAATGTAGTATTATTTATCAAGAGGACATAAGGTCATAGAAGTGCCAAAGGATGGGGTTTAATAACATATAATAGCACACATGCACACATTGGGAGTTTATGCAAATGCACTATGACATGCATGCGAGCAATGTGATGCCAATTTGATACCAATAGAATGGATGCCAACTAAATGAACCAAGTGCGACTAATGATATGCAATGTCATGAGTTCTAATGCAATGCAGCCTATGAGGATATAAGAATGCAATGCAAAAATGAGATGCAAGTGCTTATTTTTCAAACTGGTGAGATGAATGGCAATCACATTTTATTCTTGAATCAAACAATCAACTTTTATGACATGACCTTTATGAATAAGGGTGCATACATGATCAAAAATTAAGCAATGCAACCCAATTTTCAGAATTTTTCAAAATCAGATTTTCAATAGCATTTCACAATTTTCAAATGAGAAATCATCCACAAGCCAAATGTTTAGATCATTTGATCAAAACATATCTTGAATATAATTAGCTCAAGTCAAGGATCCATTCACAGATCAACCTTTCATAAGCCAGTTACAATTGTCAAGATCTGATACAAGGCAGAGATTTTAGTCCGAAGACCCAGCTCACGCATAGGGAATGCTTCCAAGTGGACATAATCCACTATTCCACAAATGCCATTTGATATACCAGAAGGGCAGTTCAATTCAGATGTAATCATGCAGTTCAAGTTTGAGAGGTATTCAATGACCAATCATTTCACACACATTTTTCAAGATCTTCACTTATCAAACCAGAGTAACAAAGTGTCAAGTTTTCAGAATGCATACCTGAGTTCAATGAGCATCACCACATGCCTTTAAAAGGAAGCAAGCTTGATAGTAGCCTAAAGCGAGGCTAGCCATTTATTGTTGAGTAGTTTAGATGAAGCAATATATGTAAGGAATATTTCATGTTCGACATTATCTGAACATTCATGCAGCCATAGAATTCCCGAAACTCACACAGCAATGTCATGATCAATTCAGATATGGCAATGAGTATGAGATGCATGTCCACAAGGATGAGTTAGACTCACAATTCGAACACATTCATTTAAAGACAAGCTCCCCCTTTCCATGTGCACAAAATACACAATGACATTTTTATTTTTGAAATATATGCGACCTATGACCTAAATGGACAAGTGACTCGTGGTACAAGGCGGAGATACATTCTCATGCATGGTGATAGTCTTCAGACAAGAATGACTTGCCCTTCATCAAATCACCATTTGATATACCACGTAGTCATGCAATGATAAATAAGCATATGAATTTTTAAAATCATGAAGTGCATTGATGCAATGGTGATTAAAAAATATGGAATGCATTCTAACAACAATTTTTTTGTTTTCCAAAATAGAGATCAGAAATTTATTTTCAATACTTGTGCCTTGAGCATTCATCATTTTCAAGCTTTCCACCTTTCATACCATGCCTTAGGCACTTGCTTTAGCACGTACTAGGACTTCCACCAGCTTATGCTCAAGTCGATCCTGGAGGTTGTTCAAGTTCTGGTATCTCATCTCCTTGTGGCAATTGAGAAGGTTTTCATCATTTTTCATCCTTGCAATGGTATATGTTTAGTTGATTCAAGCCTGACTATGGATGAAATGCATGAACAAACATGTGCATCAACACAAGATAATTCAACACAATATGAATCAAACAATGACATAATTACTGAAGAGAATGAGAGGGATATCACCTGAATTTCTAAATTTTAGTTTTGCTTTTTCTTTTAACCTGATTTATCCCACTTGTGTGTCTTACCTTCGTGATAAAAACAGAATTCATGCTTTACATTCCCAAGGCACACCTGCAAAACAAATTTCTCATTTGGCATTCTTAGGTACCCAAACCATCTTGGGTCCTTGTGGGTTAACAACATCTTTGGCACGTTGCTTCCACTTCATAACAGCATTCAAATCATCAATTTTCTTCAGAAAATAATCATGCACCATATGTCCAAATTTACCACAGTAGTTGCAACATGACTTTGAGTTCTTAAAAGCACGAGGATTCTTTGGAGCATGTGATTTTTTGTTCCACTCTTATTTTCCATTTGTAAAAGGTTTCATTCTTTTCCTACATGCTTCTAAATCATCATTCTTTCTCATAAAACAATCATGCATGGCATGTCCATGTTTTCCACAATAAAAACATGAGAATTTCTTTCTAGGTGGTTGTGTGTGTGTGAAAGAAGTATGTTCAACATGCATGGAGATGCTAGCAGCATTGTTAGATTTTTGATGCATGTTGATTTTCTGATTTTTGTTTTCTTTTTGAAGCTTTTGGACATTCACATTATTTTTCTGATTTGATTGAGTTCTTGATACAGTGGGTTGCTGGGAGTAAGATGTAGAGGTGGTAGGTGCACAATTGTCATGAACAAATGAAGTATATATTTTACTTTCAATTTCTTTTTGTTCACAGGATTGAACCTCAGCCCTTCTCTTTGAAAGTTTACTTTCATTCCCAACAGTTTATCCAAGTTTTCTTGACCATTGAAAAATCTAGATAAAGAAGCATTCAAATCAGAAATTTCTTTTTCAAGTGATGAAATGTGCAATTCATAGGAAACCATCTTATTTTCACAAGTCTTGACTTGTTCATGTAATTGGGTGTTGATGATTTTGTAGGTTTCCATTTCTTATTTCATCACATGCATTTCTTCACATTGATCAACAAGTAAACTTTTTCCTTTTTCAAAAATGAGCAATCTTTCAGAAATGATATTGTTCAATTCCTTCAGTTTCTCATTTTCCATTTCAAGATTTTTATCATGAGCAAACTCATTTTGACCATTGTTCATAAGACTTACTCTCTCTCTCAGCTCTTTGTTTTCATTTCTCAAAGAAGATATTTGGTCTTTATGAATTTCAATGTCGAACACATGACCATCAATCAATTCCTTCAAGTGTGAGCATTCTTTACATGGAGAATCACATTTATTTTGTCCAACATTCTTTTTCAATTTTTTGTTTTCAGACTTAACCTTCTCGTATTTATCAGCAAGCTCATCATATGCAATCAATAACTCCTCATAGCTGAATTCATCTTCATTATCAGAATCAGAATTTACCTTTGAGCTTGATTCAACTTGCTGATCACTCTCTTGATCACTCGTGCCTGCCACAAGACATTGATCTTATGCTCTTCTCGGACTTTGGTTAAGCCGACCAAGATATCCTTCGCGGATCTGTAATGGGAGACAAAAGGAAATGATTAGAATCAACTGCAGCAATAAGCAATTTTAGAACCAAAATTTTTGATCATGTTTGACCTTGGAATCTGCGGTCCAGACAGATTTGTCTTTAGGCAACTCATAAGGACCATGTGAGATAAGCTTCCATAACTTAGGATCATATGAGTTGACTAGACTGCACATCCTTCCTAACCATAAATCAAAAGTGCAACCATCAAACACCGATGGAGAATTCAAGGTGTACATAATGGTAGTCATTGATCTGGATCACTCTAGATCGTTAGATCTATGAAATTAGAGCCTTGGCTCTGATACCAATTGAAGTCCCGCGATCAATGACACCCAAGAGGGGGGTGAATTGGGTGTTTACCAATTTTAAGAGAACTTTTGACTTTTTACAAAATATGTGGTAAACAATAATTAGCAATTGAAAACTAATTAACCAATTCTCTCAAACTCACCGTTCTCACACGACCATACAACGAAAATAATCAAACCACACAAATAACACACAATGCACAGCAATTTTTAAGGTGGTTCGGATGCAACGACGGCAATCCTACGTCCACCCCTCACCAAACCCGGTGAGGCTTCACTCGGGGATAAATCCCCAAACGGAGATAACGCTCTAACCACATACACAGGACGACGCTTGCACACACACACGGGGATGCGCCCCAACCCACACACGGAGACAAGCTCCAACACACACACACACACGGAGATGAACTCCAACACGATCCGACAACCGGATCACAACCACACACACAAGATCGAACGGATCTAAAAAGACCCTCACACACACAAACGCAGATCTAGGAAGATCCACGTACACACACGAATCAATTACAACACACATACAAACAACCACAGACCCAACACGATCCACACACACACAAGTTATTGCGATTTATGATGAAACACAAATATGAGACTTAAAGGACAAGACACCAAAGTAAATAGACCACAGTTTAGAATGCTCCTGATTTAGGCTCCCCCTGAGTGTATGCTCCGGATGTTCGCGTTGATTCCTTCTTCACCTGAATGGCTTGAGACTCAGCTTGAATGGCCTTGTATTGGATGTAGGTTTCCTTGCACGGAGTACTGTTCACTGCTACATTACTTCTTCTTCTCTTCACTTGGACAGCCTTCCCTTAAGCTCTTCTTGAGATCCTTGCTTGATTGGAACTCCCTGGCTTTAGAAGATGACTGAATGGCTTCAGTTGATGCTTGAATGGCTTCGATCGGATGAAGAACTTGGTGGAAGGAATGTTGTTCACGATCGTTGCAGCAACCTTCCTTTAATAGCTACTATCTTGATCTCTTTAGGTTGATTTGGTGTTGCTTCAATTCATGGGAAGATGAAGGCTTCAAAATAGATCTTGGATCTTCAACTATGATGAGGCTTTAATCTTCGAATCACTGTTCACGGCTACAGTGATATTCCTCCTCTTCCTTGAGCCAACTTGATCTCACTTGTTCTCTTGGAGCCTCTTAGGGTTTATGACCTCAAAGAGAGGTTTTATAACCCTTGGAAGGTTAGGAGACAAGTCCCAGACCTAGATCCACAAAATCTAGGGTGATTGGGAGCATTGGGATTAAAGAAATGAGGTGAAGGACCTCTTTTAGAACTTGACACAAAAGTCAACAAAGGAGGGCCTCGGGGCTGGCGGTCGACCGGTGGAGGGCTGGCGGTCGACCGCTAGGGGCCATTCTGTAGCTTTGTGGTTGCTGGGAAAATAGGTCGACCGCTAGCTCCTGGCGGTCGACCGCCAGGTTCACAGGTGCGAATTTTTCAGTTCTGTGATTTCAGGTCGACCGCCAAGGGTCCACAGGTCGACCGGCAGTCTCCAAATCTACAAAAGTCAAGTGTTAGTTCACTTGAAACTATCCATTGGTTCGATACTTGAAAAGGGCTTCTGTTATAGTTGATTACAGGTTTGTTTAGACTCGATTTAACACATGGAATGATTCATGAACACAAGTTTGAAAAGGAGTGAATCTTGATGGTTTAAAGCATGAAGCTTCGTTTTAATACAAGGTAGGAGTCTTACCAATGGTTCTTGACAGTAAATGACATATACCACCTGTTTTGGATTGCAGAGGAGCATGGTGCTTATCCACACGTTTGGTTTACCAGGTGGCTACCATGAGTTGATCCTGCAAGCAAAATAGTCATGGTTAATACCATGCTTGTTCACATTAAAGAGATTATGAAACCTCTTGCCTCTTGAAAACCCAACATAAACAATAAGATGAATGAGCACAATCATCAAGAACATGTGTAATCATCACAGGTTTAGTTATCATCATTAAAGCACACATTAAGTTTAGTTATCATCAAAACCATAACTTAACAATTACAACAATCATCAAAACCATAACTCAACAATCTCCCCCTTTTTGATGATGACAAACTTATTGATGATGACAAACTTAATGACAAACTTATTGATGATGACAAACTTAATGATAAACTTATGATGATATAACAGTGGTCTTCTCCCCTTGTCACACACAAACATCAATTTTCTCCCCTTTGACATAATCAAAAAGTGGGATAGTGCAACACTTTCTCGCCCTGGGACATGATCAACAATGTCATCAAGCTGAAAGAATCCAAAAGAGGATGAACAAGCTTATCTTCCTTTGAGGCAACAAGAGCCCATCTTAGCAAATCAGAACAAGCTGCAAGGGCAAATCATGGACGAACAAATCACATGATTCCAAACAGATGAGATCAATTGGTGATAGTTTCACAAGACAATATGATACCATCCAACATAAATTCAATCAAGCATATGTTGATGCCAATTGAATGGAATGATTGGCCTCAAGGATGGGAGACAATGGAGATGTTCACAAGATGAGGCATTCAGTAAGATAGCATTCAAAAACTAGATCCCATACCAGATTTTCACAATATGAAAGAGCTGGATGGCACAGTAAAAGATTTTCGTTTATTTTCAAATTTTTGATTTTTGTAATTTCTGGAAATACATAAGAACTCAACGCAAGCATGTGATGACACTATGAATGCAAGCATGATACAAATGGAAAGCAAAGACCCCATATGGCAAGTGTAAACAAATTGAAGTCCAAATTTATGGGATTTTAGTGATTTGCAAATTTTTAATTTTCTTATGAAGTGCATGAGGCTATATACAAACAACTGATGAGACATGATAAGCATACAATGCAGTCAGGCAGATACGTATATATAGACATGCAAGTATATCTCTCCCTTATTAATTGAAGAAGGGAGTGGGTATAAGAAGGATGCAAGAGAATCATGATAATCGGAATGCACATGTGTAGCACATGGGAGGTTGTGCAGTCATATAGGAGAATCATGCAATCGCTAATGTAGTCAATCAACTTTCTGAATACATATTAAATCAATTTTCAGATGTGTAAGTGAGAAACATGAAAAATGATAGTTGCAATATGGATATTCAGATTTTCAGATTAACACAAGGAGACATTTTACAAACTGCACTTCAATTTTGAGAACAGCATATTGGAGACTACGCTCAACCACAATGAGTTTTCAGCATCATTTTTCAACTCAAGATAGACAGAATTTTTTAAGAGTGATCAGTTCAAGATGATTCCTTTTTACGCGAGTAGACGCATGGAGCTCATGCCAGAATCTCCGGTTACTCAAAATACTGAACCATTTCACCTCATTTTGAAGAGAGGTACTAGTCAACACTTTTTAGATATGAACCACATCACGTCTTAGGTGACATGTGCCTAGTTTACTCAGTGAGACCGAGCATTGCTCTATCTTTCATTTTCATTTAAGATTTTTCAACAAGGATGGGTAGGCAGCTTTTTCCTCAACTGTCTCTTCATTATACATGCAGCAAGTTTAATATCTCAAGAGTGTTGAAAAGAAATTCATATATCCTTATCTTTAACACTCATTTTCACATTTTGTGCAAGAAGTGTGCGAATTTGATTCAGCATGTATACCGAAAACACCATGAACACATAACAAGACAGCTCCCCCTAAATAGATGCACTTATGAAATAAGAACTTCCCCATAGTGTACAGCAAGAAACACTCTAATAATGACTCAAATGCAGCATTATTTATCAAGAGGACATAAGGTCATAGAAGTGCCAAAGGATGGGGTTTAATAGCATATAATAGCACACAGACACACATTGGGAGTTTATGCAAATGCACTATGACATGCATGCGAGCAATGTGATGTCAATTTGATACCAATGGAATGGATGCCAACTAAATGAACCAAGTGCGACTAATGAGGATATAAGAATGCAATGCAAAAATGAGATGCAAGTGCTTATTTTTCAAACTGGTGAGATGAATGGCAATCACATTTTATTCTTGAATCAAACAATCAACTTTCATGACATGACCTTTATGAATAAGGGTGCATACATGATCAAAAATTAAGCAATGCAACCCAATTTTCAGAATTGTTCAAAATCAGATTTTCAGTAGCATTTCATAATTTTCAAATGAGAAATCATCCACAAGCCAAATGTTTAGATCATTTGATCAAAACATATCTTGAATATAATTAGCTCAAGTCAAGGATCCATTCACAGATCAACCTTTCATAAGCCAGTTACAATTGTCAAGATCTAGTACAAGGCAGAGATTTTAGTCCGAAGACCCAGCTCACGCATAGGGAATGCTTCCAAGTGGACATAATCCACTATTCCACAAACGCCATTTGATATACCAGAAGGGCAGTTCAATTCAGATGTAATCATACAGTTCAAGTTTGAGAGGTATTCAATGACCAATCATTTCACACACATTTTTTAAGATCTTCACTTATCAAACAAGAGTAACAAAGTGTCAAGTTTTCAGAATGCATAACTGAGTTCAATGAGCATCACCACATGCCTTTAAAAGGAAGCAAGCTTGACAGTAGCCTAAAGCGAGGCTAGCCATTTATTGTTGAGTAGTTCAGATGAAGCAATATATGTGAGGAATATTTCATGTTCGACATTATCTGAACATTCATGCAGCCATAGAATTCCTGAAACTCACACAGTAATGTCATGATCAATTCAGATATGGCAATGAGTATGAGATGCATGTCCACAAGGATGAGTTAGACTCACAATTCGAACACATTCATTTAAAGACAAGCTCCCCCTTTCCATGTGCACAAAATACACAATGACATTTTTATTTTTGAAATATATGCAACCTATGACCTAAATGGACAAGTGACTCGTGGTACAAGGCGGAGATACATTCTCACGCATGGTGATAGTCTTCAGACAAGAATGACTTTCCCTTCATCAAATCACCATTTGATATACCACGTAGTCATGCAATGATAAACAAGCATATGAATTTTTAGAATCATGAAGTGCATTGATGCAATGGTGATTAAAAAATATGTAATGCATTCTAACAACAATTTTTTTGTTTTCCAAAATAGAGATCATAAATTTATTTTTAATACTTGTGCCTTGAGCATTCATCATTTTCAAGCTTTCCACCTTTCATACCATGCCTTAGGCACTTGCTTTAACACGTACTAGGACTTCCACCATCTTATGCTCAAGTCGATCCTGGAGGTTGTTCAAGTTATGGTATCTCATCTCCTTGTAATAATTGAGAATGTTTTCATCATTTTTCATTCTTGCAATGGTATATGTTTAGTTGATTCAAGCCTGACTATGGATGACCAGCATCATTTGGACTTGGGGAGTGTAATCTTCGTGATAAAAATAGAATTCATGCTTTACATTCCCAAGGCACACCTGCAAAACAAATTTCTCATTTGGCATTCTTAGGTACCCAAACCATCTTGGATCCTTGTTGGTTAACATCATCTTTGGCACGTTGCTTCCACTTCATAACAACATTCAAATCATCAATTTTCTTCAGAAAACAATCATGCACCATATGTCCAAATTTACCACAGTAGTTGCAACATGACTTTGAGTTCTTAAAAGCACGAGGATTCTTTGGAGCATGTGATTTTTTGTTCCACTCTTGTTTCACATTTGCAAAAGTTTTCATTCTTTTCCTACATGCTTCTAAATCATCATTCTTTCTCATAAAACAATCATGCATTGCATGTCCATATTTTCCACAATAAAAATATGAGAATTTCTTTCTAAGTGGTTGTGTGTGTGTGAAAGAAGTATGTTCAACATGCATGGAGATGCTAGCAGAATTGTTAGATTTTTGATGCATGTTGATTTTCTGATTTTTGTTTTCTTTTTGAAGCTTTTGGACATTCACATTGTTTTTCTGATTTGATTGGGTTCTTGATACAGTGGGTTGCTTGGAGTAAGATGTAGAGGTGGTCCGAGGACGAACTCCCCAGAATTCCTATGGAAGTCATCACGCACCAAGTAAGGTTGGACCCCACCTGCCACCCGGTACAGCAACGCCGAAGGCGTTGTAACCCCGAGCGATAGGCCATCATCAGGGAGCAAGTAGGAGAAAAGTTGCGATCGGGGCTACTCCGGCCTACCTAGTATCCAGACTGGGTGGCCAACGTGGTCCTAGTGCCTAAAAGTAACGGGAAGTGGCGGATGTGCGTGGACTACACCGACCTCAATAAGGCCACACCCAAAGACAGCTTCCCAATGTCACAGATCGACCAGCTGGTCGATGCTACGGCCGGGCACGAGATGCTGAGCTTCCTCGATGCCTATTCTGGGTACCATCAGATCAGCATGGACGAGCCCGACCAAGACAAGACTGCGTTCGTCACTGACCACGGCCTATACTGTTACACTCGCATGCCGTTTGGACTGAAGAACGCTGGAGCTACATATCAACGCCTAGTCTACCACATGTTCGACTCGCAGATTGGTCGCAACATGGAGGTCTACATCGACGACATGCTCGTGAAAAGCCTCCGAGCGGATGAACATTTGCGCGACCTGACGGAGATCTTCGCCACACTCAGAAGGTACAACATAAAACTCAACCCTGCTAAATGTGCGTTCGGGGTACGGTCAGGAAAGTTCCTAGGTTTCCTCGTCACCTACCGAGGAATTGAGGCCAACCCCGACTAGATCAGAGAAGTGTTAGGGATGGAACGACCGAAACGGGTGAGGGACGTACAGTGCCTCACCGGGCGCGTTGCCGCCCTGGCTCGTTTCCTATCTCGAGCCGCCGAACAGTGCCTTCCCTTCTTCCGACTAATCAAACAGGCCAACCTGGAACTAGAAAAGAAGGGATGGATCGACTGGGACCAGGAGTGCGAGCAAGCGTTCGAAGAATTGAAACGTTACCTGACGACACCTTCTGTCCTCGACAAGCCCCAGGGAGAGCACCTACTCCTATACCTGTCTATGACATCCAGCACTATGAGCGTTGTTCTCGCACTAGAAGAAGCAGGAGTCATGAAGCCCATCTACTATGTTAGCCGAGCACTACAACGACCAGAGTTCCGGTATTCGTGGACTGAAAAGTTCACCCTCACGCTGATTACGGCTGCTCGTAAGCTTCGGCCATACTTCCTGGCCCACCCGATCGTCGTCCTCACCAATCAGCCCCTCTGTCAAATCCTTCAGAACCCGGATGCTTCCGGAAGGCTGGTCAAGTGGGCTATCGAGTTAAGGGAATTCGACATTAAGTTCCGAACGAGAACAACGATCAAGGCCCAGGCTGTAACGACCCGAGAATCCGATTACCGGGAAGGCCCGATAACCCGAGACTCGCACCGCCACCCACGAGTCCGAAGACTCGGAAGGGTTAGAAGGATGGTGTGGAAACTACACAAGTATCACAAGTAATTGCAGAAATTAAACGGATATAATATGAAGCAGAAAATAAATTAACATTTTACATGGTCCACAATAGAAAAGAAGAACAACAACAGTAGTCCACAACTAGTACAGAGACAAGAAAGAAAAGTACAGCTACACGGGGCATATCCCGGCTCTGTCCTCTGGCACTACCTCTGGGCACCCGCACCACATTGCACCCCAGACGCGCTCCCCTGGGGCGGCGCCTCACCTGAAACACGGTGAAAATACGTAGGGAATGAATCTCAGAACAAGACTCAGTAGGGATCACTCGAACCCTACCTCGTAAAATGGGAAACCACTACGCTAGCGGTAGGAGAGTACCTCGGAAAGGAAAGCCCTGTACTCTACACAACAACGGTCCTACGGCACGTAAACCGGCACACGTGCCACGGTGAGACAACCGAAACTCAACGGTCAACCCGTCAAACCCGAAGGTCGGAAACACATGACTAACAGTCTGACACTCCATACTCGAAAGGAGTACCTCCCACTAGAAGCACAGTCGGTAGCGTCCCCTGACGACTTACACCGCACCGCAGGTGAACTGCCTAACGTGGTAGCGCCTACCCAAGGCACGAACACCGAACAAGTAACCACAAACAAGTGACTAGCTGGGGTCACGCCCGTCGACGTGGGTCCAACCGCCCCCAACCACGTGTGCACACACAGACCGCACGTCCCTGGTCTGGTCCTCTGACCGGTTTTCCCCTCAGCCAGACTCTGGCTGCAAGACGTGGGGCCCGACGGCAACCGGTCCACAAACCGCCTCTAAGGGTAAGCCCGTACACCACTCCCTGGTGCGACCGGTACCGCGTACTGGTAGGCTACGACTAGTGGAGGGTCACTGAAGTAGTAGACTCTCAAGTCACGGAAAATGACGCCCGCATCCGACGACGCACGGGGACCACCCCACGCACCGGCCCCGTTGCACGGTGGCCAAAGCCGGACTAAAAATGGGGTTGCAGCCCTCTCGGGGCAACCAGGCACCTGACAGTCCACACCGGGTCCGTCACAAGGCTGTAACGGTCTAGGCGAGACCGTTACACACACACTTGGCGGTCTAACGCAGGCCGTTACACAGCCTGAGGAATGCAGAGGGTAACGCGCCTGGTCCAGTGCGTTACACGAATGTAACGCGCCTGGCCCAGTGCGTTACACAAACGTAACGCGCCTGGTCTGGCGCGTTACACGCGCCTCACGTTCCCAACGTGAAAGCAAGATGTAACGCGCCTGCCCCAGCGCGTTACACGAATGTAACGTGCCTGGCCCAGCGCGTTACGCGCCCCTCATACCTGGAGTAACCCAGGGAGTAACGCGCTCGCCTGGCGCGTTACACACGCAGACCCCCAACGGTCAAAAACCAACGGTCGGAAAGCCCCTGACGGCCCAGCCCAGGCGCGTCACATACAAGTGGCGGTCAATCGTGGGACCGTCACAGTCCCTGACCCCCTAGGGCTAAACAAAGGACATGTGACGGCCCCCTCGAGGCGCGTCACATAATGTGACGGTCCCTGGAAGGACCGTCATACGCACCCGACGGTGATAACGGCGGGAAAGCCCAAAAACTTCAACCACGCCCCCATGCCTCCACCGGAGAGGGGAAAATCAAAGGGGAAGACCCCTGGGGACCCCTAGCATGATTCTAGGTCATCAAAACGTGAAATCATGCATCAAATCCATAGATCGGGCGAGCTCTCCCCAAATCATGGAAAAACACCAACATGCTCAATCACACCCCTCTCGGCCTCCCCTCGGCCTATAAACCACGGGAATGAACGGCGGGGAGCTAGGGAACGTCACCCTACCTCAATGGAGTGAATGCTACGCCAGATCATCCACGAACGCAAGAAATCGCTTTGGAAAACCCTCGTTCTTCAAGCTTCCCACGAGCACCGCACGTCCCCACGATCGCCTCGCCGCCGCCCACGTCGTCGCGCCGTCGCCCCGCCGCTGTCTGCAGCCGGAGAGGAACTCGCCACGGTCGAATGGGAGGAAGAGAGGGAGAGGTCATGGTGGGGAGGGAAACGGAGGAGGAAGAAGAAGAGGAAAGAGAAAGGGGAAAAGAAAAAGAAAGAAATGGGAATATATAGAAAATCTGATTTTTCAGAAAAATACCAAAAATTAGAAAAATACATTTCCGAAATCCTCGGAACGCACCGATCGCAACGGTACCACTCGTGCCTAGGTGAACCACCCGGTCTACCCGCAGCGAGCTTCCGAAGAAATTGCCGAATCACACACCGGAAATCAGAAAACACGCGCGGAAAAGCCGCGGAACGCCTCCGGGCCTCCGAAACAACTCCGGATCGCGCCGATCCGAACACGAAGAATGACTGAAACGAAATTCCAGGCACAACGGAGCCGGACACTCCGAAAAACCAGATCCGGGACTCACGAAGAAGGATCCCAAAGGTCCAGGATATTACAGCCCTCCCCCCTTAAGGAATTTCATCCTCGAAATTGGGAACCACCCAAGGGGAAAGAAGAGGAAGACTCACTCAAACAGGTAAGGGAACTGCTGACGCATATCGTCCTCACATTCCCAAGAAGCCTCACCACCAGAGTGCCGCTGCCACACCACCTTTACCAAGGGGATGACCTTGTTCCGTAGGCGCTGCTCTCGCCTATCCTCCACGCGGATCGGAAACTCTGGGAGAGAGAGATCTGGAGTCACTTCGGGCCAAACAAAAAACTCGAGCACATGAGAGTCATCGGGCATATACTTCTGTAACATCGAGACGTGGAACACGTCATGCACCGATGCCAACTCAAGGGGTAACTGCAACCGATAAGCAACCTCACCGATGCGCTCCAAGATCACAAAAGGACCAATGTAGCGGGGACTTAGCTTCCCACACCGCCCAAAACATATCACCCCCTTCATCGGAGAAACTCTCAAGAATACACGATCGCCCACGGTGAACTCGAGAGGCTGCCTCCTACGGTCAGCATAGCTCTTCTGCCGACTCTGGGCCGCCAACATGTTCTGACGAACCAGGTGCACAACATCCACACATTGCTGCACCAACTCAGGTCCCGTCAAAATGTGCTCACCAACCTCAAACCAATCAAGTGGAGTCCGACAGGGACGCCCATACAGAGCCTCATAGGGAGCCATACCAATGCTCGAATGATAGCTGTTGTTATAGGCAAACTCCACCAATGGTAGGTGATGAATCCAACACCCCTGCCACTCCAGGCAGCAGGATCTCAGCATGTCCTCCAAAGTCTGAATGGTCCTCTCAGATTGACCATCCGACTGAGGATGATACGCCGAGCTAAATGCCAACTCCGTGCCAAGAGCTCGCTGGAAACTCCTCCAGAATCCAGAAGTGAAGCGCGGATCCCGATCTGACACGATCGAAACGGGAATCCCATGCAACGGCACGATCCGCTCCACATACAAACGAGCCAACTTGGACACGCTCCAGCTGACTTTGACCGGTAACAACCGAGTCACCTTCGTCAGCCTATCCACCAGCAACCAAATACTGTCCTGCCCACCCGGGGTCCTCGGCAACCCCACCACAAAATCCGTGGTCACGTGGTCCCACTTCCACACAGGAACATCTAAGGGCTGGAGAGTACCTCCTGGTCGCTGATGCTCCGCCTTCACCTACTGACAGATCAGGCACCTGGCCACAAATTCTGCGACATCTCTCTTCATGCCAGGCCACCAGAACTGTCTCTGCAAGTTCCGATACATCTTTGTCACACCCGGGTGTACGGTGTACCGGCTCCCATGAGCCTCGCGCAACACCGCACGACGAATCTGCTCCTCCGCTGGGACGTACAGCCTGCAACGAAACCTCGCAGTACCGTCCTCACCGAGTTCCACATCAGCCATGGCCAGAATCCGGGGCAACTCAGGGTCCGCATGCTGAGCCTCTGTCACCTGACGACAGATAGCAAGAGTGACAGTCAGACTCGCAAGCACTGCCAACCCTGGCCCCTGGGGAATCTTGAGCCTGAAAGATACTTCGGGCACTTGTTCTCAGAGCCTCCACTTCCTCAACATCAAGGCACTGACCGTGACCTTCCGACTCAAGGCATCGGCGATGACATTCATCCTGCTCGGCTGATAAGACAGGGTGAAATCATAATCCTTCATGAATTCCATCCAACGCCTTTACCTGAGATTCAGGTCCCTCTGCGAGAATACATACCTCAAACTCTGATGGTCAGTGAACACCTCGAACTTCTCGCCGTACAGATAATACCTCCAGATCTTCAGCGTGAAGATCACCGCCGCCAACTCAAGGTCATGGGTAGGGTAGTTCTCCTCGTGGGACTTTAGCTGCCGAGATGCATAAGCCACCACTCTACCATGCTGCATCAACACAGCACCCAATCTAACGTCGGAAGCATCTGTACACACCACGAAACCTCCCGATCCAGAAGGTAAAACCAACACTGGAGCTGAGGTGAGCAATCTCTTCAGTTTCCTAAAGCTCTGCTCACACTCCTCAGACCAAACGAAAGGCACCTCCTTCCGCGTGAGTCTAGTCATCGGGGCCGCAATGTAAGAAAAATCTTAGATAAACCGGCGATAATAACCCGCAAGCCCCAAGAAACTCCGGATCTCCATCACCGACCTCTGCCTCGGCCACTGCATTACTGCCTCGACCTTGGCGGGGTCCACGAAAATACCATCACCAGAAATCACGTGCCCCAGAAAGTGCACCTCGCCGAGCCAAAACTCGCACTTGCTGAGCTTCGCATACAACTGGTGATCTCGCAACGTCTGCAGCACCACACCCAAATGGTACGCGTGCTCCTCGGCAGACTGCGAATAAACAAGGATGTCATCCACGAAGATGACCACGAACTGGTCCAAATACGGATGAAACACCCTCTGCATCAAGTCCATGAAGGCTGCAGGGGCATTGGTGAGCCCAAACGGCATCACCAGAAAGTCATAATGCCCGTACCTCGTACTGAATGCAGTCTTCTCCACATCGGACTCGCGAATTCTCAGCTGATAGTAACCGGACCGCAAATTAATCCGCGAGAACACTCGCGCAGACTGAAGCTGGTCGAACAAATCGTCGATCTGTGGCAACGGATACTTGTTCTTAATGGTCACTTCATTCAGCTGCCGATAGTCGATGCACAGCCGCAGACTAATGTCCTTCTTCTTCACAATCAACACAGGCGCACCCCAAGGGGAAAAGCTAGGACGAACATACCCCTTGTCCAGCAGCTCCTGCAACTGCGCCCTCAACTCTCTCAACTCAGCGGGGGCCATACGGTAGGGAGCCTTCACCAAAGGTCCCGTACCAGGCACAACCTCGATCATAAAATCGATCTCCCGCTGGGGAGGTAATCCAGGCAACTCCTCGGGAAAAATGTCGAGAAATTCGCACACCACCGAAATGTCCTCGACATTCGGCTCCATCCGGTCAGACACAACCACGGATGTGAGAAAACCCTGACAACCAGAATCAAGCAACCGACGGGCTCAAATAGCAGAGATGAGGAATCGAGAAGAGGTGGAACGGATACCTTGGAAATAGAAGGTCCGCTTGCTCGGATGCTTGAAGTAGACCCTCTTCATTCCATAATCCACCACCGCTCCATGAGTCTCGAGCCAGTCCATACCTAGAATCACATCGTAATCCCGAAGCTGCAACGCATACAACCTGCCTGGCATACTCCGCCCATCGATCCAAACCGGAACCTGATCGAAGCAATACGGAGTGATCATGAAATCACCCGAAGGTAACTCCACTGCCAAATCACAGGACAACTGGGTCACCGGCTCCTCGATGCTCAACGTGAAATCCTCCGAAATAAACGAATGAGACGCGCCAGAATCAAACAAAACCCGAGCCGCACAACCCAAAATCTGAACGGTACCTTCCACGAGCTGCGACGCCACTGCCTCTGCCCTGGTCATGTGTGTGATCTGGCCTCGAGCTCTCTGCCTGCCTCCCACACTAGCTGACCTGGGTAGCGGCGGATACTGTCCCTGCTGCTGCTGCCTCTGCTGCTGGGGAACCTGCTGCTGCGGCGGCCTTTGAGGACAGTCACGCGCCATGTGCCCTGGCTGGTCACACCGAAAACAGATGATCTGCGCCGTGCACTGCCTGCCTGGGTGGAACCCACTACACCGTAGACACGGTCCTCGCGGCCCACCCACTGATCCCTGTCGCTGCAAGGGAATCGGCTGCTGTACACTGCGCGATGAAGCTTGCCCCTGATCCTTGGACTTCTTCTTGCCGAACCCTTTCTTGAAAAACTTCTTGACCTTCGTGCCAAAGGACGCAGATCCTGTTACCGACGCTGCTTGTGCCGGCACTCCTGAACCACTCATCGCATACTGGAAAGAACCCTGCTGCTGGGTAGCCGACTGCTGGCTGCGACCTGACAAGGACTGCCCCTGACTGATCGGTCCTCAGGTCCTCTGCATATCCATCTCCAAGGAAGCCGCAACACGAGACGCTGTCTCAAGATCAGTGGCCCCGTTCACGATCAGATGGTGCCTCAGCTCCTGCCTCAAACCCTGAACAAACTGCGCAGTCTTCACCGTCTCATGCTCCAAGATGTGAGGTGCATACCTACCCAGCTCGACAAATCAGGCCCTGTACTGCAACACGGACATGTCACCCTGCACCAGCTCCAGAAACTCCCGCATCCGCTGCGTAGCAATAAAATCTGGACAGTACGTACGCTCGAAAGCACTGACGAAGTCGTCCCACTCGACCTGCTCAAGTGGACGAAGCTGAAAGGACGTCTTCCACTCGGAAGACCACCACTTCCGAGCCGTACCCTGCAACTGGTTGTAAGCCAACACCACTCTGTCCTCGGCAGCACTCTTCGCAGAACTGAACACCCGCTCCATCTCACGAGCCGCATCAGGGTCTGCCTGGCCGCTGAAGTAAGGTGGATGGAACTGCATAAAGTCCCTCACTGCTCGGCTCGGCCCACCCCTAGCTGACGAGCCCTCACCAGCCTCTCCACCGAACTGCTGAGACATAAGCTGGTACATGCAACGGAAGAAATCCTCGGCCCCCGGAACCCTCGCAGTAGCCGCGGCCTCGGTAGCTCCTAGTGGCGCTCTGCTATGCTCCTCCTGGTCCCCCTGGACCCCCTGTTGGATCTCCTGACCTCCAGCCGACTGCCCTTGCTGAGAGCGAGTGCTCCTCCTCGGCGCCATGCTCGCTCCTGAAGTAAAAGACAGAAAACACGAAAACGGTATGGTCAAGAAAAACACACGATGCCCGATGCCAGTGTCAACTGTACATCATTGCTGTGGACAAGTGGACCACTACAATTACCTATGATTCTCATGTAATTCCACAACCGCGCTCTGATACCAGCTGTAACGACCCGAGAATCCGATTACCGGGAAGGCCCAATAACCCGAGACTCGCACCGCCACCCACGAGTCCGAAGACTCAAAGGGTTAGAAGGATGGTGTGGAAACTACACAAGTATCACAAGTAATTGCAGAAAAAAAATGGATATAATATGAAGCAGGAAATAAATTAGCATTTTACATGGTCCACAATAGAAAAGAAGAACAACAACAGTAGTCTACAACTAGTACAGAGACAAGAAAGAAAAGTACAGCTACACAGGGCATACCCCGGCTCTGTCCTCTGGCACTACCTCTGGGCACCCGCACCACGCTGCATCCCAGACGCGCTCCCCTGGGGCGGCGCCTCACCTGAAACACAGTCAAAACACGCAGGGAATGAGTCTCGG
Source organism: Amorphophallus konjac (assembly GCA_022559845.1). Classification (NCBI taxonomy): domain Eukaryota; kingdom Viridiplantae; phylum Streptophyta; class Magnoliopsida; order Alismatales; family Araceae; genus Amorphophallus; species Amorphophallus konjac. Next base: position 103,373,750 of record CM040121.1, read on the forward strand.
AACAAGACTCAGTAGGGATCACTCGAACCCTACCTCGTAAAATGGGAAACCACTACGCTAGCGGTAGGAGAGTACCTCAGAAAGGAAAGCCCTGTACTCTACACAATAACGGTCCTACGGCACGTAAACCGGCACACGTGCCACGGTAAGACAACCGAAACTCAACGGTCGACCCGTCAAACCCGAAGGTCGGAAACACATGACTGACAGTCTGACACTCCGTACTCGACAGGAGTACCTCCCACTAGAAGCACAGTCGGTAGCGTCCCCTGACAACTTACACCGCACCGCAGGTGAACTGCCTGACGTGGTAGCGCCTACCCAAGGCACGAACACCGAACAAGTAACCACAAACAAGTGACTAGCTGGGGTCACGCCCGTCGACGTGGGTCCAACCGCCCCCAACCACGTGTGCACACACAGACCGCGCGTCCCTGGTCTGGTCCTCTGACCGGTTTCCCCCTCAGCCGGACTCTGGCTACAAGACGTGGGGCCCGACGGCAACTGGTCCACAAACCGCCTCTAAGGGTAAGCCCGTACACCACTCCCTGGTGCGACCGGTACCGCGTACTGGTAGGCTACGACTAGTGGAGGGTCACTGAAGGAGTAGACTCTCAAGTCACAGAAAATGACGCCCGCATCCGACGACGCACGGGGACCACCCCACGCACCAGCCCCGTCGCACGGTGGCCGCAGCCGGACTAAAAATGGGGTTGCAGCCCTCTCGGGGCAACCAGGCGCCTGACGGTCCACACCGGGTCCGTCACAAGGCTATAATGGTCTAGGCGAGACCGTTACACACACACTAGGCGGTCTAACGCAGGCCGTTACACAGTCTGAGGAATGCAGAGGGTAACGTGCCTGGTCCAGCGCGTTACACGAATGTAACGCGCCTGGCCCAGTGCGTTACACAAATGTAACACGCCTGGTCTGGCGCGTTACACGCGCCTCACGTTCCCAATGTGAAAGCAAGATGTAACGCGCCTGCCCCAGCGCGTTACACAAATGTAACGCGCCTGGCCCAGCGCGTTACGCGCCCCTCACACCTGGAGTAACCCAGGGAGTAACGCGCTCGCTCCAGCGCGTCACTTGGATGTAATGCGCTCGCCCTGGCGCGTTACACACGCAGACCCCCAATGGTCAAAAACCAACGGTCGGAAAGCCCCTGACGGCCCAGCCCAGGCGCGTCACATACAAGTGGCGGTCAATCGTGGGACCGTCACAGTCCCTGACCCCCTTGGGCTAAACAAAGGGCATGTGACGGCCCCCTCGAGGCGCGTCACATAATGTGACGGTCCCTGGAAGGACCGTCACACGCACCCGACGGCGATAATGGCGGGAAAGCCCAAAAACTTCAACCACGCCCCCATGCCTCCATCGGAGAGGGGAAAATCAAAGGGGAAGACCCCTGGGGACCCCTAGCATGATTCTAGGCCATCAAAACGTGAAATCATGCATCAAATCCATAGATCGGGCGAGCTCTCCCCAAATCATGAAAAAACTCCAACATGCTCAATCACACCCCTCTCGGCCTCCCCTCGGCCTATAAACCACAGGAATGAACGGCGGGGAGCTAGGGAACGTCACCCTACCTCAATGGAGCGAATGCTCCACCGGATCGTCCACGAACGCAAGAAATCGCTTTGGAAAACCCTCGTTCTTCAAGCTTCCCACGAGCACCGCACGTCCCCACGATCGCCTCGCCGCCGCCCACGTCGTCGCGCCGTCGCCCCGCCGCTGTCTGCAGCCGGAGAGGAGCTCATGGAGAGGTCACGGTGGGGAGGGAAACGGAGGAGGAAGAAGAAGAGGAAAGGGAAAGGGGAAAAGAAAAAGAAAGAAATGGGAATATATAGAAAATCCGATTTTTTGGAAAAATACAAAAAATTAGACAAATTCATTTCTGGAATCCTCGGAATGCACCGATCGCAACGGTACCACTCGTGCCTAGGTGAACCACCCGGTCTACCTGCAGCGAGCTTCCGAAGAAATTGCCGAAACACACACCAGAAATCGGAAAACACGCGCGGAAAAGCCGCTGAACGCCTCCGGGCCTCCGAAACAACTCCGGATCGCGCCGATCCGAACACGAAGAATGACCGAAACGAAATTTCAGGCACAACGGAGCCGGACACTCTGAAAAACCAGATCCGGGACCCACAAAGAAGGATCCGAAAGGTCCGGGATATTACACAAGCTCTCGCAGACTTCATCGCCGAATGCACTCTACCCGCCGAGTACTCACCCGAGCAGTCCTCGGGGCCCACCTGGGAGCTATACGTTGACGGATCTTCCTGCGCTGCGGGCAGTGGCACAGGATTGGTCTTACTCTCACCAGAAGGGTTAGAGCTACAATATGCCCTGCGCTTCAACTTCCCGACCACAAACAACATGACTGAGTATGAGGCGCTCCTCTCCGGTCTACGCATGGCAAAGCACCTGGGGGCGTCAAGTGTGCGAGCATACAGCGACTCCATGCTCATCGCCAACCAGGTCCGGGGGGAGTTCGAGGCCCACGACCGCTCCATGATGAAGTACTTAGAGAAGGCCAAGGTGGCGGCGAGCGAGTTCGCCCACTTTGAGGTGATCCACACCCCACGCGAAGAGAACATCAGAGAGACACTCTCTCCCACCTAGCGTCAGCCACCGCAGTCTCCAGCTCGAGGTCGGCCATGATAGAGGAATTATCAGCACCTAGCATAGATGACCCGACGCTCCAGGTAAACGCCATCGACTACGAACCCTCCTGGATGGATCCTCTCCTCGATTTCCTCCTTCGGCAACAACTCCCGAGTGACCATGCCGAGGCGCGGCGCACACGGGCAAGAGCGCCCCACTTCACTATCGTGGACGGCCGGCTGTATCGCCGGTCCCTCTCAGCCTCTCTACTCAAGTGCCTCTTCCCCACGGAGGCCAACCAGGCCATCCAAGAAGTCCATGAAGGACTTTACGGAAGCCATGTGGGAGGGCGAGCACTAGCATGGACGCTGATCCGGCAAGGGTATTGGTGGCCCACCTTGCAGCAAGACTGTCTCGACTATGTTCGGAGGTGTCCCCAATGCCAGAAATATGCCCACATGCACCACCAGCCAGCTACGCAGCTCCACGCTTTGACGGAGCCTCGCCCATTCGCTCGGTGAGGAATTGATATACTGGGACCCTTCCCTGAAGCGCAAGGGAGGAAGAAGTTCCACATAGTCATCATCGACTACTTCACCAAGTGAATTGAGGCTGAACCATTGGGGAAGATAACAAGTGAAGCAGCTTGGAAGTTCATGTTGCGAAGCATCATTTGCCAATTTGGGATCCTAAGGGTCCTCACAACCCGACAACGGCAGACAGTTCGCGAGCACTGCCTTTCAGGAAAAGTGCTCGGAGTTGGGGATATGGAACCACTACACCTCGGTGGGGCACCCCCAAGCCAACGGGTTGGTGAAAAACGCCAACCGAACTCTCCTCCACGGCATCAAGACCCGCCTGGACCAAGCGGGCGATTCGTGGATTGATTCGATCCCACACCTTCTATGGGCCCACCGAACCACCGCTAGAGCTGCCACCGGAGAGACGCCTTTTCATCTCGCCGACAGAGCTGAGGCAGTAGTTTCAATGGAGATATCCAACCCCTCGCTACAAGTGGGGCACTTTGATGAAGCCAGGAACAACCAAACAAATCCAGAAAACTTAGACCTACTCGAAGAAGGGAGAGCCAACGCTCAGGTAAAACTCGTAGCATATCAGCAGAAACTGGCTCAATATTACAACGCCCGGGTTAAGAAGCGACACTTCTTCCCCGGGGACCTAGTTCTATGGCGAGCAAGCGTGGTCGACCCGCGGGGAGCCGCAGGAAAGCTCGCACCTAATTGGGAAGGCCCATATAGGATAGCGGAAACGCTCGGCAAAGGAGCATACATGCTAGTGATGCTGGGGGGGTGGGAGAGGTACCCTGGACGTGGAACTCCGTCAACCTCAGGAAATACTTCCAGTGAATCATCACTAGCCGGACTCCACTAAGGTAAGTTACCTACGAATAACAAAGAGGTAACCTAAGGGTTCCCTAGAGGTGAGCACCGCTCCCCTTGAAAACAAAAGGTAACCTAAGGGTTCCCTAGAGGCGAGCACCACTCCCTTCGAAAACGAAGAGGTAACCTAAGGGTTTTCCTAGAGGCGTGTACTGCTCCCCTTACAAACAAAAAGGTAGCCTAAGGGTTCCCTGGAGGTGAGCACCCCTCCCCTTGAAAATGAAGAGGTAACCTAAGGGTTCCCTAGAGGCGAGCACCGCTCCCTTCGAAAATGAAGAGGTAACCTAAGGGTTTTCATAGAGGCGAGCACTACTCCCCTTACAAACAAAAAGGTAGCCTAAGGGTTCCCTAGAGGCGAGCATTGCTCCCCTTGAAAACGAAAAGGTAGCCTAAGGGTTTCCTAGAGGCGAGCACCGCTCCCCTTGAAAATGAAGGTAGCTTAAAGGCTCCCTAGAGGCGAGCACTGCTCCCCTTGAAAATGAAGAGGTGGCTTAAGGGCTTCCTAGAGGCGAGCATCGCTCCCCTTGAAAATGAGAAGGTAGCTTAAGGACTTCCTAAAGGTGAGCACTGCTCCGCTTGAAAACAAAGAGGTAACCTAAGGATTTTCCTAGAGGCGAGCACTGCTCCCCTTGAAAACAAAGAGGTAACTTAATGGTTTTCCTAGAGGCGAGCACTGCTCCCCTTGAAAATAAAGAGGTAACCTAAGGGTTTTTCTAGAGGCAAGCATCGCTCCCCTTGAAAACGAAGGTGGATTAAGGGCTTCCTAGAGGCGAGCACCGCTCCCCTTGAAAATGAAGAGATAACCTAAGGGTTTCCATGGAGGACACGAACGCTGTGGGACGCGAGCACGAGGAGCCACCCAGAAAACACACAAAAGTCTTCCAATAAAAGGTACATAGCAGTATCGACTCAAAATAAAAAATTTATATTTCTTTAGTCAAAATACAAGTTGCCAAGAAATCGGCAAAATACCCTCACATGGGCCAAATACAAGTATGTAGAGAGATAGAACGTGCTCGACCATGGGGATATACGACTTCAACGGCTCACTTCCCAGGCACCGTCCTCTGCCAACGATCATGCTGAGTCTCTAAGTAGACACCTAGCACCCATTTTTGTTTTGTGGAAGGGTGCCAACGGAGAAGCCTCCTATGCCAGAGAAGAGGGACAAAGCCCCCAGACCAGCAAAGGACTTCACTGGTAGAAGCCTCCACCTCCCGCCATGCCAATCAGCCCCGGGAGGAGTGGGGGCACTCTTTGTTGCCTAATGAAGATGTACGCCATCATACTCCCTCGCGTACGGGCGTGGGGGCAAGAACATCAAGCTCTGAAGGACTGAACATGTTCGATGATGGTCCCAGCAATGGTCCCGCCTGAATTCAAGACGGGGGGCAGCGTCTCTAGCTCCTGCCAGCTTGAGCCCACTCTGATAATGGAACTCCGCCAAGAACTCGAAATAATGAAGAGAAAAATGAGAGAAATGGGCTTAAACCAATCCAACCCACACCCGAATTCGACAGCCCCAGCGGCAATGAATAAGCCAAGTAAGAAGCGAATAGCTGAAACAAAGCAGGCCGAGGGAGAATTCGCTGAGGCAAAATTATACGAGACCGGGCGAGGAGATGATGGGCCCGTCCCGGACTATATAAGAAGAATGGGAGACCCCCTTGAAAGATGCAGGAGCCCCCCGAACTGCGAAGACATCATTCGGAGGTGTGAAAGAAATCTGAAAGATGAAATCCTACAAAGGGTGATGGGCATCAAAGTCAGAACCTTTGAACAACTAGGTGAACTGGAAACTGACGCTGAGGCCTTCCTGGCAAAGTACTGCCCGACTCCTGCTACCCCAGGCCGGGAGGGCAAACCTGCAAACAAGCATTTGGTGCAAAAGGAAATATGCATCTCAAACTCTGAGGCCTTCAAGCCACAACGGAGGCAAATAAAAGAGGCAACCGGGGATCCTCCCATTCAGCCCGCTGAACAAGCGCCCTCGTTGAGGGACAAGATGAAGAAACCTTATTCCTTCCCTAAGGAAAAGACTCGAATGTTGTTCGAATGGGCCCGTGCATGTGGCAAGGTTGTCCTCCCAGAGCCCAAAAGGGCGAGCGATGCCGAACGGAAAGATGACCCTCAATTTTGCCCTTATCACCAATACAGGGGGCACTCAATTGAAGACTGTTATGTGTCTAAAAATATCATTGAAAGCCTGATTCGGAAGGGCGAACTACATATAGGCAAGCACAGAGTGGACCCGCCGCGTCCTCACCAAATGCCTAGCCTCAAAAGGACGGTCAGCACGGCTTCACCTTGCCAGTTGAAGAGCAATGTACTCTGAGAGACATCTCAAGCTCCATGAATTACGGTGGAAGCCAAAGAGGAACCAGAATATAGGTGGTACCCTATTCTGGGGGTAAATGCTGAAGCCGATAGAGACAAAGTTGATCGCGGCTCGTCGAAGATGATGTGCTCTCACCCGTCATGACCCCTCGTGGGTCATTTCACGCGGAAAAGAGACAGCGGAATATGCAACAATTTCGAAGCTCTTGGATTATCAGCCTTTGGGGTCGACAGCTCCTCAACCAACGTCCCTAATCATCGGCATTTGAACCGACAGCTTTCTAATTATCGACGCCTAAGTCAATAGCTTTTAACTATCGGTATTAAGCCGACAGCTTTTAATTATCGGTATTAAGCCGACAACTATTCAATTATCAGTTTCCAAGCCGACAGCTATCCGTTTATTGGCTCTTGAGCCAACAGCTTTTCAACCATCGGCTCTTAAGCCGACAGCTTTCTCATTATCGACGCCTAAGTCGACAGCTTTTAGCTATCGGTATTAAGCCGACAGCTATTCAATTATCGGTTTCCAAGCCGACAGCTATCCGTTTATTGGCTCTTGAGCCAACAGCTTCAATTATCGATTTCCAAGCCGACATCTATCCGTTTATTGGCTCTTGAGCCAACAGCTTTTCAACCATCGGCTCTTAAGCCGACAGCTTTCTAATTATCGACGCCTAAGTCGACAGCTTTTAACTATCGGTATTAAGCCGATAACTATTCAATTATCGGTTTCCAAGCTGACAGCTATCCGTTTATTGGCTCTTGAGCCAACAACTTTTCAACCATTGGCTCTTAAGCCGACAGCTTTCTAATTATCAACGCCTAAGTCGACAGCTTTTAACTATCGGTATTAAGCCGACAGCTATTCAATTATCGGTTTCCAAGCCGACAGCTATCCGTTTATTGGCTCTTCAGCCAACAGCTTTTCAACCATCGGCTCTTAAGCCAACAGCTTTCTAATTATTGGCTCCCATGCCGACAGCTATCCAATTATTGGCTCCCATGCTGACAGCTTTTTAATCATCGGCTCCTCAGTCGACAGCTATTCAATTATCGGTTTCTGAGCCGACAGCTATACGATTATTAGCCCCCATGCCAACAACTATCCAATCATTGGCTCCCATGCCGACAACTTTTTAACCATGGGCCCCTGAGCCGACAGCTTCCTAATTATCGGTTGCTAAGCCGACAGCTTCTCAACCATCGGTATTCGAGCCGACAGATGTCGAGTTAATAAACAATCCCGCCTTCGGCCTTTGGCCACCTAAAAAAAAAGCTTTCACTTTGGTCTGGATCCTTCCCCGGCCAGAGAACAAAAAAGAAAACAACAACCTCCATAAAGATGGCGTCATGACCTTCCGTCTAACCCAACGAACACCATACCTTGATTAGAACTGCTATCTAAACAAAAAAATTTGTTTCCGGTTAACGCCGATTCTTCGTCCTACCGGGATCCACCACAAAAAAAAATAAACAAACAAAAATGAAAAATAAAAAATAATAAAAATAATAAACAAACAAACAAATAAAAAAGCAAACAAATAAAATAAAAAAAACAAACAAAACAAACACAAAACAAACAAACAAACAAAAACACAAAAACAAAAAAACACACAATAAAAAATAAGAAAATAATAAACCAACAAAAAAACACAAAAAATAAAAAAATAAAAAAATAGACAATAAACAAATAAAAAGAAAAAAATAAACAAACCAACAAAATGAGACCAAATAAAAAGAGAAGAATACATAAAAAATAAATAAATAAATAAGATAACAAACAAACAAACAAGCAGAACAAATAATAAAAAAAATCTCTTGTATTGTTTTGATTTTGAATGCTTACCCTTGCATGTTTGCCTGTGATATAGCATAATACACCTTCCTTGGACATTCTAGAATTGTAACTCCTTGAATAAATAACATTACCTTAACTCCGAATAGGCGTGAAACATGTCGCATCCTGAGGGGGGAAGAAACCAATTTTAGTGAATGCATACGTCAAGGGAAAGAGTCGTGGCCATGCTATTAGCAGAACTCATCAATTCACCCGAGACAAACTCCTACACTCCGCGCATAATGTGAATCAACAGCTTTGACCATAGGGATCGCATGTTTTCTTCCTAACACTCTATGGACGCCCGAATTCCTGCACTCACATGGAAGGCGATTGTGAGGAAAAAGCTGCATGCCCCCGTTAAATAAATAAATGAATAAGTGGAATGTGGATCAAAGTAGCCGGGAACCCCCACTGAAACAAATGAGGAGACTCGCGCGAAATGGTGAAGTAAATTTTGATAATGTGAATCAAAGTAGCATGGAATCCCTACTGAAACAAATGAGGAGACTCGCGCGAAATGGTGAAGTAATTTTAATAAAGATGAATCCTAGTAGTCGGGAATCTCCACTGAAACAAATGAGAAGACTCGCGCCGAACGGTGAAGTCTACAACCAAAAAAAATAGACTAACTAAAGGAGGGCTGTGCGAAGCTACCGAAAGTCGAGAACCAGAAATGAACGTGCGAGCGATAGAGTAGTCCTCGAGTATTACTTAGAAAGCCCACATATCCCTATATTTAGGGTTTATTGCTCACACGCCTGCACCCCTACGCCACAGAAAATTATCTCGGGTGAATTGTAGTTTTAACTGTGAACATAGGCTATGCGGTGTCCCTGTTGCGTGTGCGCACCCCCTCTAGCTGTGCTCCGTGAACTGCACCTGGTCTGTGAGTTATGGACCTTGTCCCTATCCTATCTCCGATAGAGGGGAGTTATCTTATATGTACTTACATTATGCCTGCCATGATGAATGCATGCATGCTTGTGCTTGGACAGAACAAGGATAAATGAAATAAATAAAATGGATGAATGAATAAAAGAAGGATGAGTAATAAGAGATGAGTCGTAAAAAGGGTTAAATAAACTAAGTGATGATGAAATAATGATAATAATAAAAGAAGGAGCAAATAAAAAATCAATGAACGAAGTGAATGAAAGGAAAAGAAATGAATGAAAAGAATGGTGATGATAAAATACAGTTTTTCAATTATCGGCCTCGGAACCGACAGCTTTTCAATTATCGGCTCTTAAGCCGACAACTTTTCAATTATCGGCCCCCAAGCTGACAACTATCCAATTATCAGCTTCTAAGTCGATAGCTATTCATGTATTGGCTCCTGAGCCAACAACTTTAAATTATCGGCCTCTGAGTCGACATCTATCCGTTTATCGGCCCCTGAACCGATAGCTTTCAATTATCGGTTTCCAAGCCGACAGCTACTTCAATTACCGGCCTCTGAGCCGACGGCTCTCAATTATCGGTTTCTAAGCCGACAGCTATCCGCTTATTGGCTCTTGAGCCAATAGCTATCTAATTATCGGCCTCCGAGCCGACAGCTTTTTCATCCGCGGCAGCCACGCCAGTAGCTATCCAGAAGTGGTATAAAAAAGAGAGAAAAAAAGGGAAAAGAAAAGAAAAAAAATAAAAGAAAAGAAAATAGAGAACAAAACAAAAGAAAAAAAGGGAAAGAAAAAAAGGGAAAGAAGAAGAATGGGGAGGAGCCTGTCCCCATGACTGACGCGTATTCGTGTCATCGAGATTGCTTCGAAAGACAAACAAGCCATGTCAGCCCTTGACATCCTGTCGTCACCGACGAAGTACACCACACTCGAACCTCCCGTCTGGGGTTGGGGAATCAACCTTTCTCTTTGCGTTGGCACCAGCCCCGTACCAAAAAATACACCAAGAGACAAACAAACCACATCCACCTCCGGCACCCTACCGGCATAGACGAACAACCCCTTTTGACCAAGACCTCCCGTCTAGGTCATTGAATAAACAAACTCTTATCTCCGTCCCTTCGGGTGACGAACAACCCCCTCTTTGGCCAAGACCTCCCGTCTAGGTCATTAAATAAACAAACTCTTCTCTCCGTCCCTTCGGGTGACGAACAACCCCCTCTTTGGCCAAGACCTCCCGTCTAGGTCGTTGAATGAACAAACTCTTCTCTCCGCCCCTCTAAGGCCAAATCAACCTATTCGGGTCGAACGCGCCGGTGGCACCATTCGGTTAATCGCATGGCGGACACGGTGGAGTGGTCCCCCCGTCCCTCCTCTGGAAGGGCGGGCACTCTCCTATGCTCCTACGTGAACACCACTAGGCACTCCTCGAATGAGCCGTTAATGCAAACCTGCACGCTGCCACAGCACAAAAGAAAAGAAAAAGGGACTTCTGAACACCATGCATACACAAGAGGCATGTGAAACAATTGTACTATATTCTGTTGAAAAAAAAAGAGGTTACATGGGTCTCGGGGCATACTCCGATGTTACATGCAAAAAGGAGAAAAGGGAAAAGCTAGAAGAAGGAAGGAGGATCAGCAGCTAATCTATCCCGCGGAAGATCTCCTCGAGAAGGAGGATCCCAACACATGGAGAGCTGGCCATTTCGCGCAACCGGCCCTCCTGTGCATCAAGGCGCTCCAGCTCTGCTGCCACGGAGGCTACCTCGACCTCAGCGATGCCCAACTCCTCAGCTTCTTTAGCTTCGGTCGCCTCAGCCGTGATAAGATCAGACTCAGACTCAGCCTTAGCAAGCCAGCCCCTGCGCCACTTTCCCCAGCACACCTGTGCCCTGGCCGCCGGAGAAAAGAGAAGGGGAAGAGAGAAGAGAGGGACGGCGGTGGTGGCAACCGAAGAGAAAGAAAGAGGGAGAGGGGAGTTTGAAATTGAAAGGGGGGGAGTTCGAACGCCACTCCCCCACCCCCCCCCCCCCCTTTTATAGGGACTTTAAAAAAAGGGAAGAAAAGAGAGAAAGAAAAGAAAAAGAGAAGGAAGAAGAGAAAGAAAAAAAAAGAGGAGAAAAAAAGAGAAAAAAAGAAAGAAGAAAAAAAGGAAAAAAGAGAGAAAAGGAAAGAAAAAAAGAGAAGAAAAGAAAGTGGAAAAAAGAGTGGAAATAAAATAGTACAATAAATAATAGATAAATATGTAATAGATATAATAATATCCACGTCACATACCTTGTGTACGTACGCCCGATAATGTACGTTAATTCCATGAATACACCTGCGAGCACCGTCTGGCTCATCCTTCGCATGCGCTGCCCGTGGGTGGGGGGCATTTGTGGACATACAAAATTGTACGCGCATGTGTTCCACCGAGCTCCCGCATTAATATCAAAGTCAAGAAGAGAAGACCAGGGAGACTGGCCATCCAGAGCTCCAGGAGAATATTACCGTCTGGCAAATCCTCACATTTTGCACGGGCGCATTAAATGACAAAGAAAACGCAGGAAACCCTTCCTGAATTTACACACTGCTATGGACCCACCCTCGAGTCCCTAACCGTGAAGAAATGTCCCAAAGGGTACACAATTGTAAGTTCCTGAAGCAAAGGCAGAGGCCCCTTTCAACGACACACTGCCTAAAAGGCCCTCAGCGGCACACCCTGTGCCCTTTCAACGGCACACTGCCTAGAAGGCCCTCTGCGGCACACTCCCGGTGTCCTTCAGCGGCACACTCACTTTGTGCCCTTCACCGGCACACCCAATTCGAGCCCCAGCGGCACACTAAAAGGCCCTTCTAACAGCACGCTCACTAGAAGGCCCTTTCAGCAGCACAACCCATCGATGCCCTTTCAACGGCACAGTCCCAATGCCCTCTCAACGGCACAACCTTCGTGGCCCCCAGCGACACACTCTTCAGGTGCTTCAGTGGCACACTTTAGACGAGCCTCCATCGGCACAACGTTAAAATCATCAGAACGGCATAGGCCGGCAGAGAAACACAGCGGTTATTAGGTGAGCCCATTGGCGCGCAGCCCAGGCACCTCAACGCCAGCTAACCCCCTACCTAGGTGTCATCTTCTGGTTCGGCCATGGTGACTTCGACCTAACGAAGATGGGACTCGGGTCAACCTCGGATGGCATTGCCATCATGAGCTCCCCCCCGTCAACGGCACACATATAAAAAGCCCCCACGAAGAGAAGAAAAAGAGGACTGCATGCGAAGAGGAGAGCCCACGGTGGGATCAACAGAGAAGAAAAGGAAGAGAAGAAAAAGGTAGAGGGAGAAAAAAAGGAGAGAACGTGATGTGTGTGTAGCAGAGGGAGGGAGGATTACAGCGAAGGGGATGATCTTCCTCCCTCGTTCCAACCTCCTCTCCAACTATTTTCATTCTTGCTTTGATATTGTCTCTCCCCCCCATCCCTTTTGTTTTGGGTGCTTTGTATCTTGTCTGGGCCTTGTGGCCATGAGCTTCATTACTGAGCTCCTCTATGAATGAAATATCCATTTGTTCTTTTTCTCTCATGGTTGCTCTTGCATTGCTTTCCTTTCCTTTTCATCGTTGTTTCGTGATCTATGTTACCTTTCAACCTTCTAACGCCGTGTTTCACCTGTCCTCCCATGGCGCTGGCCAGTTTAACCCAACGTGTGGTATCCATAGCTTGGTGTTGTAGGGTTGGCCTTCTCCTCTTTTAATGGTCTTTCTCCCCAGTATAATCAGCCCTCTCTCCTCCATACGGACTTGTTAGAACCCATCACTCCATTCAGTACCTGGGGCTCACCCACCGTCCAGAGGATTTCCTTTTGCCTTCTCTTCTATAGTACATGGTGGCGTACGCGTCTTCCTCGATGGGCGCGACGCACGGATAGTCTCGGACCGAGTCGTCCCCGCCGTCCCCATCTACAACTCATACCAAGCCCTCGCTGGAAGGAGGGCGGAAAGAGAAGAAGTCGGCCACTACAGCCAAGAGAAGTTGGCCCCCAGGCCGAAGAAATATAAACAGGTGTGGGTCCCCAAAAGGGTCCAACCTGTCCATCAAGCTGCACCTGTCCGCCGCCGCCCTGCTCGCGACGGAGTGGAAGGAAGGGGGGAAAGGGGCCTGGCCCCGAGAGAAGAAGAAGGGGTTGCAGACCCTCTGCTCCGCGAAAGTTTCGGGGCCTGCGCCCGCCAAGCCAACGTCCCTGCTGTGGGATGAAGATTCCAGCAACTTGCCGATAGAGCTCGGCTAGCTTATATCCCTCCTGCGGGAGGTCGACAACTGTCCCCCATGCTGCATCAAGAATGGAGTCGAGAAGAGATGACCAATTTGGTCCAGAACTATTTTCGAGGGCTAGGCAACCCCTCGCTTGGACAACAACGGTTAATGTAGGCAATCGCAGCCAGTGAAGACTTCCGCCTACCAATGACAGTTGAAGAAAATGAAAGAGAAAAGATGATGGTGTCGTCGGTTGACGACAATGGCTATGATGACGGCTTCGAGATCGAAGCCGATGAAGCCGCCCCTAAGTGGGAAGAAACAAGAAGGACTTCTGTGTTCGAGAGGCTGACCTTCTTGCATCAGGCTAAGAGAAGGGTCCATCGACAAAGAAGAAGGATGCATGTTTTCACCTGCAACATGGTTGGCATATTCAGCCGATATGGGGGGCTTCCCGAAGACCCCCGCGAGTTGGCTCAATTGACGCCAGGCCGGGGCCGAATACTCACAGAGCAGAAGCAGCGAGGGAGCTCCTGGCGGCAACTAGAGGAGAACAACCCCTGGTCTACTACTAGTGGGATGATCAGGCTCCTATCTTAACCGCCAATGTCGTGACGGTGGAAGAAGAAGACGACGTTCCCCTCGACATCATGCCCGAGGGTACGTCCGGGGAAGCAACAGAAGCCATTCCCAGAACGGCAACTATGGACCCATCGGTCCTGATGTTACTCCAAAGATATCGGCAAGAGATAGACTTGCTGAAAAAATAGCTGATGGAGAAGACTGAACAGTCATCAGCTTCCAAGCCGCCCGAAGCCCAGGGTGAATCATCTCGAGGAGCGGTCCGCCATGTCGACCCTCCGCCACTTTACACCTTGCCTCAGTTGTCAGAACCGAGCATGGCGACGACTCAGCAGCTGCCACCACAGTCCCAACCGTTGATGCCACCGGTGCTCCCTCAAGTGCACCAGACACCCCCGCTGCTGCGTCCGCCACCGGCGACCACTCTGGTCACCCCGTACCTGCAGCCAGGACACTTCTACCCAGAGCCAGTTGACCCCACGGTCATGAACCGGATGATGGTGGAAAGAATGATCGAGTTGAAGCTCGCAGAAAGGAGTGAAGGTGACTACGTCGCATTTGATGCCTATCGGGTGCCTTACCCGCAACACCATGCTGTCAAGCGGCTTCCCCTGGGGGTCAACAAGCCGCCCAAGTTCGACAAGTTCAACGGGAAGGGATCCCCAAAGGAACATGTTGCATATTACATGACTGTCATGGGTGATTTGGTCGCCGATGAGTCATACTTGCTAAAGTTTTTTGGGTCCTCGCTGACGGGGCTCGCATTTGAATGGTACTCCAGCCTCCCGGCCGGGTCGATCAGCGACTGGTCAAATATGCAGAGGAAGTTCAGGGAGAGATTCCATGTTACAGAGAGGGAGGTCACAGTGGCCGAACTCTACTCAAAAAGTAAAGGGCCAATGAGACAGCCCTCGATTATATCAAGAGGTGGAGGAACCTCGGAATGAGGTGCAAGCGGCCCCCGCATCAGGAGGACGCTGTACAAATATGCAAATAGAACCTCAGGAGGGAGGTTCTAGAAAAGATGATCGGAATGGAAATACGGTCGTTTGACCGATTAAATAATGTCATGGCCGAGGTGGAAGCCTTTCTGGCCAGACCTGCCGCACACCAGCTACCAGCACAGCCCAGAAGGGCAAAGCGGTGGAGCGGCGCCCAGCGCCTAAAGAAGCGAACGCCCTTGATATCAAGACGTTCAAACAACCGAAGGATAAAGGCATGAAGGCGGTCGCCCCACAGCCTGCGAAAGCCCCAGATGGTAAAGAAGGTCTCTCGCTGTGGGATAAGATGAAGAAAGCCTACTCCTTCCCCAAGGACAAGACCAGGATTCTATTCGAATGGGTAACGGAGTATGGCGTGGTCACCCTACCAGAGCTGAAGAGGCCGGAGGACATGAAAAAGAAAGACAGTCCAAGATTCTGCCCCTACCACCAGATGCTGGGGCATCCAATCGAAGACTGTTATGTTTTCAAGGACATCATCGAAGGGATGGTGAAGAAAAATGAAATATAATTGGGAGAGTACAAAGTGGACCCTCCTCAGCCACATGAAGCCCCTCTTAGAAGAGCAGGAGTCAACATGATCTCTCTATATCAGGCATTGCCAGAGGAGATCTCTGAAGCAAGTACACGGAGCACTTATGAAACTCATTTCTTGGAGCCCGCAAAGGAACAACATGGATGGCAGCAGGCCCTTGCGAAGCACAAAAGGAAGAAAGCACCCGCCCGAAAGTGGGGGCACATATCCGTGGTGTTACACCCCGACCTGCTCCGCCGGTGGCAGCACCTGTGTGGATCACTCCACCTGCAACTATCAGGATACCTACACACAATCGGAGGAGACAAACTCCGCTGCCGGTGGTCAAGGAAATCAATCCCGGGGTCCGCCGACTACAAAACCTTATTGAAGGGCTAGATGAGTATGTGCAGCCCGAATTGAAGCCCTTGCTGGTGCGGGACCATGTCCCATGGCAAGAGCTGGAGCAGCTGTCACTCGAGCAAAAGGAGGGAGCTGATGCAGCATCCGATAAAGAGGGCAGTCTGTTCTGGGGGTAGGCGCCTGCTGAAGCAAAGAAGAAGAAGAAACAAAAGAAGAAGAAAGGAAAGGCCGCTAAGGCCGATAAAGTGCAGGTGGTCACCTGTAATACTCTATCAGTACTCTTCAACTTGCCCGGAGAGGAAGAAGAAGAGGAAATTTGCTTCACACCCCTTGCTGGGGGAGGCAAGGCCGAAGCCGCGACTGCTGCACATGCAACCCGATCAGACCAGAAATGGGGGCGCCAGCCGCCACCCAACCACAACATCGTATTTAGGGGAGAGCAGCCCTAGAAGACACCTCCCCCGGAGGTCAAGGGAGTCCATATCCCTCCTCCTCCAGGCCTATATAGCAAGAGTGGGGGCAAGATAGTCCCTTCATTTCTTGAATTCATGAAGATGTCTAAGGGGAAGCAGCCTTGCCAGGAGGCTAACCCTGCACCCGGGAATGTTCACCCGCAACCAGCACAATCTGCCGAAGCTCCAAATATAGTTGGAGCTTGCCCCGCAGTAGCTAATGAAGAACATCAAGGATCCGGTGCTAACCAGAAAGGCGCCGAGTCGGAGGCAGATGAAGCAGGTCCGTCAGGGGCCGCAACTCGGGACTCTCCCAAGCCCAGGTGGGCTGAAGAGATGAAGCTCTCCAATGTCCGAGCTGGGAGCCGAATAATGAAGCTACTCAAGAAGCTCCCTGCTCGATCTACCATATGGGAGATCCTCTCTTTGAGTGAAGAGACTCGACATGCGATCATCATTGCTCTGCAGACGCCTGCTCATTTTGAGACCTGCTTGGCTGAAGCAATGCCGGAAGTTAGCATGACCTTCACTCCAGAGGACATGCTGCTACCTACCATCAGCCACAACATGCCGCTGTATATGAAGGGGCACCTGAATGGAAGGGAGCTGAACATGATTCTGGTTGATCCCGGTGCAACAGTCAACATCCTGCCATATAGAATATACGAGAGGCACCACTTCAACGTGCATCTCGAGAAAGTCGGGGATATACGTATCATCGGCTTCAATCAAAAATGTGAAGTGTCGATGGGGGTGGCAGAGTTCACCCTTACACTAGCGGATTTCACTACGATGGTGCAGTTCCATGTCATCGACTCCCGCACCTCGTACAAAGCACCGCTCGGCCGTCCATGGCTACATGAAAATATGGTGGTGCCCTCTACGCTCCACCAATGTATCAAATACAGTCTTCAAGGGAAGGAGGAGAGAATATTTGCTGACCTTCAGCTGTTTGAGGTATTTGAATGTCATTTGGCGGACGCCAACCTATATACGGGGCCTCCCCAGAAGACCTCTGAAGCTAAGACCCCTGCGGGGGCATCGAGAGGCGCATCCGGCGACAATTGGTACCCACCACCGCCGCGCGGATATGTCAAGCCCAAGGTCGGTCGGCAGCGTAACATATTGGAGTCCCGGACGACCTCACCAAGCCGATTCTCAGCCTCGATGACCCCACTGTCGAGCCTTTCAAAACATGGGAGGTGACACAAGTAGATGGACCCAACAGCTTGTTCTATACGGCTGAGGAGCACCCTACTCGGGAAGACACAGGCTGCGGCCTCCCCGAAGACATAAGTAACCCGTCGGTCCCCATCAAGGGTCTGGCATTCACAACCAGTCAGATGGCCAAGATGTTTCAAAAGCACCACATCCCCTCCGATCAGCCTTAGAAAAGCAAGGAAGCTTTCCGGAAAATGTGGTATCCCGCAAGTCTGGATAAGGAAATGAGACGCGTTTCTCAACACCCGGGGTTGGGCTTCACCCTGGAAGAATATTATCACAGTGGGTGATACGTGGTGGACACCCTCTCCGCCTTCTACCCTGCTGAAGACAGCCCACTGGGGGCAACTTTTGATGAATACCCAGCGGAAGCTGAACATGTTGACCCGGGCCAGCCCAGAAATCAAGAAGCGGAGACCGTGATTCCTTGCCGATGTTGGGAGCAGGTCCATCCCGAAGAGGCGGCCCTTCAGGCCGAATTTGATACGGCTAGCAGCAGCGAAGCCGAAGGTGTCGAAGAGACCGGGACCGCTCCCTCCAGTAGAGTCCTACTGATGATGACCTCAGCACCTCTAGTGCCAATCGGGGAAGCCTTGACCAGCCCCGACCGAGAGGTATACACCGCCAAGGAGGGGAATGCCACTTCTATTGAAGATATATCTGCCCCAGAAGGCAAGACCTCCTCACCGTCTGCTACAAGGCTGGGATGCTGTTCCAGCCCAACAGCAAGCAGTCACCAGTCGGTCACGACTGCAACCCCTTCTGCAAAGACTGAAGCTGCTCTCCTGCCCATGGAGACTGCAACGGCGGTGGATTTGCTGAGAGAGCAATATGCACGGCCGCTACTAAATGAAGCAGAGGACTTTCGAGAAGCTCTGATGACGTCAAATGGGGAAGGCGAGGTCCTCGACCCTGAAGATGGTATTCCATATTTCGTTGACCTCCAACTGGCACATCCGGAGATAGAAGACGGAGGCCAAGCTACAGTCGACGAGCTGATAGAAGTCCACTTGGGAAGTGAGAAAGACCCCAGGCCTACCTTCCTCAGCGCCCAGTTATCCCTAAAAGAACGGGAGCTGTATATCCAACTGCTGCAAGAGTACCGGGATTGCTTCGCCTGGACTTACAAAGAAATGCCAAGTCTGAGCCCTGCAGTCTCGCAACATGAGCTGACGATCAACCCTGAAGCCGAGCCGGTGAAGCAACCACCGCGGCGCATGAGGCCGGAGCTCATCACTCAAATTTGTACAGAAATCGACATGCTCATTGACGTGGGATTTGTCGAAAAAGTCAGTACACCACATGGTTGGCGAATATCGTTCCAGTGAAGATGAAGAATGGATAGATCTGGATATGTGTTGACTTTCGAGATCTGAATAAAGCCTGTCCCAAGGATGACTTTCCGGTGCCAATAAAGGAGGTCATGATAGATGCAACAACCGGTCATGAGGCCCTATCATTCATGGACGGGTCATCCGGCTACAACAAGATATGGATCGCAGAACATGATCGGGTCCACACGGCCTTCCGAACCCTAAAGGCATCTATCACTACAGAAGGATGCCGTTCAGACTAAAGAATGCTGGCGCAACTTATCAGCGTGCAATGACCAAAATATTTGATGAGTTGCTCTACCACAAGGTCGAGTGCTATATAGATGATCTGGTGGTCAAGACCAGAGGAAAAGAAGACCATCTGCAAGACCTCCGAGTCATTTTTCAGAGGCTGAGGCAGCACGAATTAAAGATGAACCCTATGAAATGCGCGTTTGGGGTGTCGAGCGAAAAATTCTTGGGTTTCATTGTCAGATATCGGGGAATCGAGATAGACCCCGCAAAGATCAAAGCAATTCAGGAGTTACCTGCACCAAGAAATCTCTCCGAGCTGAGATCACTACAGGGCCGCTTGGCTTATATCCGACGGTTCATTTCCAATTTGTCAGGGTGATGCCAGTCTTTCCACAAATTGATGATGAAGGATGTTCCCTTTTACTGGGATGAAGATTGCCAGACAACCTTTGACAAAGCTGAAAAACTATCTGAAAACTCCCTCAGTGCTGGGCGCACCGGTAAAAGGACGGCCACTGATATTATATATAGCCGCCACACACAACTCTCTGGGGGCAATGTTAGCCCAGAATAATGAAGAAGGAAAAGAGCAAGCTCTCTACTACCTTAGTCGGAGACTGGTCAGGACTGAGGAAAAATATACTTATATCGAGAAAACATGTCTGGCATTGGTTTTCGCAGTCAAGAAGCTTCGACACTATATGTTGTCGCATGGAGTCAGCCTGGTATCCAAAGAAGACCCACTGAAATATATTATGTCCCAGCCGGCACTCAAAGGTCGCTTAGGCAAATGGGCGGTCATCCTTATGGAGTTTGATATCTTCTATGTGCCGCGAAAGGCTGTCAAAGGCCAAGCTATTACAGACTTCTTCGCCGAGCACCCGGTACCAGAAGACTGCCCGCTAGAACCAGAACTTCCTGAAGATGAAACCCTAGAAGCTGCTCAAGTGCAGCCTTCTTTGTGGCAGCTATATTTTGATGGCGCTTCCAGAATTGACACCTCAGCCACTGGATCAGCTAGGGTCAGAGCAGGAGCTGGCATAGTCTTGAATTCCCCAGAAGGAGAAGTGGTGCACACATTCTGCTCAATAAACAAGCCTTGCACAAATAATGAAGCAGAGTATGAAGCCCTGATAATCAGGTTACAGATCACACTGTCCATGGGAATTCAGATGCTCGAAGCATTTGGAGACTCCATGCTAGTTATTAAACAGCTGGAAGGAGAGTTCGATGTGCGAAAGCAAGAGCTCCTCCCTTACCATCAGCTGGCAACCCGCCTGATGTCAAGATTCTACTTCATCAGCATCAAGCATATCAACCGAGGCCAGAATGCTCAGGCGGACGCCCTCGCTAAGTTGGCCAGTTCTTTGACAGTCCCGCCAGACACAAGCCTGAATATAACAGTGATCAACTGCCGACAGGTCCCCAGTGTGACAGAGGTCTTAGCCGATGAACAATAGATTGAAGTGGTAGCCGTCGAAGCGGTTCAGCAGCCCGATTGGCGAGAACATCTCCTACGGTGGTTTCAGCACCAGCAGCTCCCAAAAGAAAAAGAACAGAGAATGAAACTCCTGAGGGTCAAAGACTCTTACAAGATGAGAAACGGATCCCTGTTCGAATAATGGCGGATGCCCGAAGAAAAGTCCTACTTCGTTGCTTGTCTTCAGCAGAAGCTGGGCAGGTGATGCAAGAAATCCATGCGGGGTCAGTTGGAGCGCATCAGGCTGGCCCAAAGATGAAAATTGAGATAAAGAAATTGGGTTACTATTGGCCCACTATTTTTGATGACTGCTACAAGTTCGCCAGGGCTTGTCAGAAGTGTCAAGAACACGCCAATGTGTCAAGAAGGCCTCTAGTGCCACTACATCCTACCTTACCAAGCTGGCCGTTTGCTCAATGGGGCACGGACGTGGTAGGGCCACTACCAACATCTTCGTCAGGGTGTAAATACATCTTAGCAGCTACAGATTACTTCTCCAGATGGGCAGAAGCAGTTGCGTTAAGAGATGTGACTGGAGAACTAGTTGTAATATTCTTCTGGCAGAACATAATATTCCAGTTCGGGATTCCCAGCCGAATTATCTCTGACAACGGCAGCCATTTCAGAAATCAGAAGGTTTACCGACTAGCTGACAAATATAAGATTGACTGGAAGACGTCGTCCCCCTACAACCCTCAAGCCAATGGACTTGCAGAAGCCTTCAAAAAAATACCATGCACGTTGCTGGCAAAGACTGTCAAGTCTAATAAAAAGGACTGGGAGGAAAAGATGTACGAGGCACTCTGGGCCTATCGTACCGTCTACAAAACTCCAACCGACTGTTCACCATTCTCCCTCGTGTACAGGTCAGAGGTTGTGGTGCCGATTGAATTGGAAGTTCCCTCGCTGCGAGTCGCCATCCAGTATGGACTAGTCAGCGGTGAACAAACCAATGCAGAAAGAAGATCGGAAGAGCTTACCGAGCTCGAAGGAAAGCGCCTCCGTGCGCAACAAAACATTCAACTCTACCAAGCTCGCATGGCCCGTGCTTTTGATAAGCTGGTCAAAGGACGAGAGTTCAAGAAGGGAGACCTGGTAATGGTCAAAAGAAGAGAAGTGATGGCTTCCAACCCCAAGGGGAAGTTGGTTAAAAATTGGGTCGGACCATATATCATCCGCCGAGTATATGAAGGGGGTGCCTACGTCCTGGTAGACCACAAAGGAGTCATCCAGTTCTCTCCCCTCAATGGAAAGCATATAAAGCTGTATCACACGGCGCAACCGGCATTCCCTGAATAATCGGAATACCCTTCATCTTGGTCTAGTGGCGCTCTGCCCTGACCGAGCTACCTACCCTTGGTCTAGTGGCACTCCGCCCAGACCGAGCTACCTTACCTTGGTCTAGTGGCACTCCGCCCTGACAGAGCTACCTCCACCTTGGTCTAGTGGCACTCCGCCTTGATCGAGCTACCTTTTACCTTGGTCTAGTGGCACTCCACCCTGATCGAGCTACCTCCACCTTGGTCTAGTGGCACTCCGCCCTGATCAAGCTTCCGCTACCCTGGTCTAGTGGCGCTCTGTCCTGACCGGGCTACCCTTACCTTGGTCTAGTGGCACTCCGCCCTGACCGAGCTACCCACACCTCGGCCTAGTGGTACTCTGCCCTAGCAAAACTCGCATAATATATACATCTTTGCCATTGCGGGCCTTACGCTCGAATCGGCACGAATCCACCCTTTGCGTTAGCATTGTCTCCTTGCTAACGAACAAACCCCTTTCCGGCGTAAGACTTCATGTCCTAGCCAACCTTTATACATCTTTGCCATTGCGGGCCTTACGCCCGAATCGGCACGAACCCACCCTTTGCGTTAGCATTGTCTCCTTGCTAACGAACAAACCCCTTTCCGGCGCAAGACTTCGTGTCCTAGCCAACCTTTATACATCTTTGCCATTGCGGGCCTTACGCCCGAATCGGCACGAATCCATCCTTTGCCTTAGCATTGTCTCCTTGCTAACGAACAAACCCCTTTCCGGCGCAAGACTTCGTGTCCTAGCCAACCTTTATACATCTTTGCCATTGCGGGCCTTACGCCCGAATCGGCATGAATCCACCCTTTGCGTTAGCATTGTCTCCTTGCTAACGAACAAACCCCTTTCCGGCGCAAGACTTCGTGTCCTAGCCAACCTTTATACATCTTTGCCATTGCGGGCCTTATGCCCGAATCGACACGAATCCATCCTTTGCGTTAGCATTGCCTCCTTGCTAACGAACAAACCCCTTTTCCGGCGTAAGACTTCGTGTCCTAGCCAACCTTTATACATCTTTACCATTGCGGGCCTTACACCCGAATCGGCACGAATCCATCCTTTGCGTTAGCATTGTCTCCTTGCTAACGAATAAATCCCTTTTCTCGGCGCAAGACTTCGTGTCCTAGCCAACTTTTATATATCTTTGCCATTACGGACCTTACGCCCGAATCGGCATGAATCCATCCTTTGCGTTAGCATTGCCTTCGTGCTAACGAATAAACCCCTTTTCCTCGGGGCAGAGCTCCATGTCCTAGCCGACTCTCTTAACATCCTTCTGTTATAAAAAAAAAGAAGAAAAGAAAAATGGGGTTAAAAAAAATAGAGATACCCCGCCGGACTTGTTCCTATATTCGAAACAGGGGTAAAAATGGCTATAACCCGGCTGTGGCAAAAACCTGAAAGGGCGTTACAGGTAAAATCGGGTACCCCGCCACGTGAAAACCCGAAAGGGCGCGTGGGCAAAAGTAAGAGGGGGCTGACTTCAGCGAAAACCCGAAAGGGCGCTCAGGTTAGTAAAGTGGTAATATGAAAAGTTCTTCTTCATTCTCCTCCCAATGAAACTCCCAAGGGACAACCATCAAAAGACCCACCAGAAATCCCCTACAAAATCATGTTCGGCCCTCGTCACCATCGGCGAGATCGGTCGGCCTCCACCTTTAACTCGGACCTTTCATCCCGGTTAATGAACGTACTCCTTGCTTCGACATGTAAACCACGTCGATGAACAAACCCGTGTTCGACCCTTGTCATCATCGGCGAGATCGGTCGGCCTCCACCTTTAACTCGGACCTTTCGTCCCCGGTTAATGAACATACTCCTTGCTTCAACATGTAAACCACGTCGATGAACAAACCCGGGTTCGACCCTCGTCATCATCGACGAGATCGGTCGACCTCTATCCCTTAGCTTGTACCTTCCGTCCCGGTTAATGAACATACTCCTTGCTTCGACATGTAAACCACGTCGATGAACAAACCCGTGTTCGACCCTCGTCATCATCGACGAGATCGATCGGCCTCCACCTTTATCTCGGACCTTTCGTCCCCGGTTAATGAACATACTCCTTGCTTCGACATGTAAACCACGTTGATGAACAAACCTGGGTTCGACCCTCGTCATCATCGGCGAGATCGGTCGACCTCTATCCCTTAGCTTGGACCTTCCGTCCCGGTTAATGAACATACTCCTTGCTTCGACATGTAAACCACGTCGATGAACAGACCCGCGTTCGACCCTCATCATCATCGGCGAGATCGGTCGACCTCTATCCCTTAGCTTGGACCTTTTGTCCCTGTTAAGAACTGTACAGTCTTTGCTTCGGCATTTAACCAATGTCGACGAACTAAACCAGGGCCCGACCCTTATCATCATCGATAAGGCTGGTCGGCGTTCTAGCAGACAAGTTCTCCCATGTTCCGGGTTCTCCGTGGAATAAAAAAAAAGATAAAAGAAAGAAACAAATGGGGTTAAAAATAGAGATACCCCACCGGCCTTGTTCCTAGACTAGGACAAGGGCAAAAATGGCTACAACCTGACTGTGGCGAAAACCCAAAAGGGCGTTGCAGGTAAAATCGGGTACCCCGCCACGCGAAAACCCGAAAGTGCGCGTGGGCAAAAGCAAGAGGGGGCTGATTTCGGCAAAAACCCGAAAGGGTGCTTGAGTCAGTAATGTGATACAAAAAAATGAAATAAAAAAATGATGATTATGATGTAGTAACGAGGCTACCCTCGTTCATCATTCCACTTCCATCCACCCTTTTCGGCCCTTGTCACCATCGGCAAGACCGGCCACCCTTTTCGGCCCTTGTCACCATCGGCAAGACCAGCCATCCTTTTCGACCCTTGTCACCATCGGCAAGATCTGTCGCTACCCTTTTCGGCCCTTGTCACCATCGGCAAGACCGGCCATCCTTTTCGACCCTTGTCACCATCGGCAAGATTGGTCGCTATCCTTTTCGACCCTTGTCACCATCGGCAAGATCGGTCTCTACCCTTTTCGGCCCTTGTCACCATCGACAAGACCGGCCACCCTTTTCGGCCCTTGTCACCATCGGCATGACCGTCTACCCTTTTCGGCCCTTGTCACCATCGGTAAGACCGGCTATCCTTTTCGGCCCTTGTCACCATCGACAAGATCGGTCGCTATCCTTTTCGGCCCTTGTCACCATCGGCAAGACCGACCATCCTTTTTGACCCTTGTCACCATCGGCAAGATCGGTCGCTATCCTTTTCGACCCTTGTCACCATCAGCAAGACCGGTCGCTACCCTTTTCGGCCCTTGTCACCATCGGCAAGACCGGCCATCCTTTTTGACCCTTGTCACCATCGGCAAGATCGGTCGCTACCCTTTTCGGTCCTTGTCACCATCGGCAAGACCGCCCATCCTTTCGACCCTTGTCACCATCGGTAAGATTGGTCGCTACCTTTCGACCCTCGTCACCATCGGCGAGCCTGGTCAACTATCCTTTAACTTGGACCTTCCGTCCTCATTAATAGACAAACTACCATTGCTTCGACATTTGAACCGTGTCGATGAATAAACCGCACTCTCAGCTTTCGTCACCATCGGCGAAATTAGTGGGGCGCATCCGCCTACTCTACCCATGTCCCGCCCTGGCCAAAGCTCGATTCCGGGAATAGTTAATCCGCGGTGGAGCGAACACCTCACCCCTTTGCTGAAGGCGTGAGCGCTCTCCTGCGCACGTGGCTTATATCTCTGGACTGAGCTAATCGGCCGGAAGGAGAAAGAAAAGAAAGGAGAAAAAGAGAAGTCACAATTGAGGCAACAAATAAAGACATTTCATTGATATGAGTTGTCAGAATACATCCGTGTTCGGGGTGTGCCCCAAGATACATGAGCTCCGAAGACAAAAAGAAGCGAAAATAAAAAAAAAGAAGAAATGGAAATAAAATGAAGTTACTGCAGAGGGCGCCAGAAGATGTCTTCCAATGCCAAAAGACCCAAGGAAGGGTACTGAGTCAGCTCTTGCAACCGAGATTCGGTAGCCGACAGCTGCGATAATTTTTCATCCAAGGAGGCGAGCTACCCTTCTGTCAGGTCTGCTTCCTCTACGGTCTGAACCTCCAGGCGCTCAGTCTCCTGCAATTTCGCTCCAGCCCTGGCAAGTTCTGCGCGTAATTCCGCTATACGCGCTGTGAGGAAGGACCGGCGTTCTGAAGTAGTGATGGCAGTATCTCTCAGTAGCCCCACGGTCCCTCTCAATGAAGTGGCAGCGGCTCGACAATCAGCCTTCTCCAATTTCACAGCCGCCAGCTGATCGAATAACTCCCGGCTAATGTACTCTCGCCTGTTAGCATGCTTCAGCAACATGGTAACCCGCGGGGTCCAATCGTCCATTGGGCACCCGAATGCCAATAACGAGCGGGAGAGGTGTTCTATCAAACTCCTCGGTTGCACATAAGTCAAGCCCGGAGAAGCCGATATGGCTCGCTGAAGATTGTCTAGAGACTGCCACACCATGTCACTAGAAAATTGTAAACCTAGTGGCAAAGTCTCGGGGAGCTGAAAGTCCACCCTATTGTCCATCTCAACCCAAATATTATCGTTCGCCCCAGAGGACGTCGACGGCATGGTTTACATGGCACCAACGCCAGACTCGACAACGGCGGCTGATGCAGTTGGGGGAGTTTCCACTACAGCAACTTCCTTGCCTGACCTTTGAGGTGAAGCCGTAATAGCCATCTCGGCAGCCGAGGATGCTCGCTCCTCGTGTGCAGTCTCACCGGATTCTACAAAAGAGGATTTCTCAACGACGGCCAAGGCCTTAGAAGCGTTGGCCTCTTCTTCAACAATCTCTCCCGCTTCTATCTCCGGGAGGCTACTCTGCTCTAGCAGCAATTACTTACCGGCGATCGGGGCTTGAGGCTCCGCGACTTCGACCGGGCCGCCAATTTCTACAACGGCGTCGGGCTCCTCTGAGGCCGCTGCTACGGCATAAGTCTATGGAAGTCGTAGGGCGATGGGCCGCACAACTGGTGGAAAGGTTGGTTGGCTCATGCCTAAGGTAGGAAGGGGTACGCGAAACATCACAGTTGGCGGCACCGCCTCAGCCTGCATCACATATATGTATGTCAGCCAACAGACTTGGAAATAAAAAGAGGGGCTGCGAGCGGGTGTCGGAACACTTCCTACCTCGACCGGCACTATATTTAGGCCTCCAAGAGTGGCCTCTGAAGGTTCTAACCCTCCTCCTGCAGTCGGGTATGATGGCCCGTGCTCGACTCCTAGTAGTCTCGGAGGGCTAAATGTCAAAAAGTCACTTTCATAAGCTGAAGAGGCCCCGACATCCTCAGTCTCTGTGTCAATCGGTGGGAACCCCTCGTCGTCACTGGAGCCACCAACGTAATCAACTCGCTCCGGGGAGGAAGACTCTTCTGCCTATTCCCAAACCTCCAGCACCTGAGCAGGTACCATGCTACTAAGAGGGGCCCCCTTAGCCGGAACCTCCTCAGCGGTTTCTATCTCGGGGACATCAGCTGGCTGAATATCTTGGGATTCTTCCTTGGAAGTCGCCTGCTCTCCAGCAACAGCTTCTCCCACGGTCTCAACTTCGGGGAGCATCGTCGGTCGAACATCGACTGGAAGTAAAAAACAATAAACAGTCAGGACCTGACTAAAGGCACGGTGGACCACCGAGCTCTACAGGCAAGCTGCAAGTTACCTTCCATCTCCTGATGGGGTGTCGGTGAAGGTAGATCCCTCTCGACAAAAGCTGGAGGGGCTTCCTCCTCTCTCTCTCTGGCCGCGACACCCGTCACCGCCTCCAGCCCGACAACGGCAGAAACAGTGCCAGCAGCTACAAAAAGGTGATCAGCCAAGGCGGCAGAAATAAGCAAACAAGCCATACAGGAACAAGAAGTTACCTTCATCTTCGGGCCCTTGTGTCCGAGCGGCCTCAAACTCAGCAAATGAGGGGATCCGAGGAGGCGCGACAACTGGTTCCTGTTCAGCAGCCCTCCTTCGGCGTGCTCGTGCAGCATGGGTGTCCGCCTGCTTGGCCTTCGTAGCCCTGCTGATAGCCTCCTTGACCTGGGACCGGGTTTGCTTCCGCGAATCGCCAGGAGGCAGTGGCGTCGTCGTCGGAACCGGCTCCGGTATGTCAAAATATGAAGGCTTCTGCGCCTTAGAAATCAACTCCCTGTAATGCCGAGTCACCTCCACAGAGAGGTGAGCTGCAAAAGTGCATAGGTGAGAAAGATGCATACTGACTATGAAAGAAGCAGCTTCAAGGCTGAAAGGAAAGACAAGCATACCGGGCGGCCCTGTATATCGGGGAGTGAGCGGCCAATAAAATAATGCGGGCGCCTTGTCTCGGGAAGCCGCCTCACGAACAAGCCAACACACATCGCCTATTTTCTTACTCTTCTCAACCAGCTGTGCCAAATCTTCATGGCCGCAAGAAGATAAGTGATAATACAGGCTCAAGTGGTCC
Source organism: Amorphophallus konjac (assembly GCA_022559845.1). Classification (NCBI taxonomy): domain Eukaryota; kingdom Viridiplantae; phylum Streptophyta; class Magnoliopsida; order Alismatales; family Araceae; genus Amorphophallus; species Amorphophallus konjac. The sequence goes on from CM040121.1 coordinate 103,402,029, forward strand.
AACCCCAGCCGTCAGCATACTTAAAAGACATTAAGAGCTGGTGGTCCAAAATGGCTTCTAATGGACCAGAAATTGAAAGCCCTTGAGAATGAAGCAGGGTGAATATCCAGGGGGTATTGGAATACAAGTCTTCCCGCCTATCCTCCCTCCTGATGAAAGCCCTATATGGATGAAGATGGTCAACTTCTAGACGCCAGACCGCCACTACAGGAAGGGGCTCCTCCGCTGGGATGGGAATCATCTGAAGAACTGTCCGTTCACTGCTAACCCGGCACAGCCCCCAAAGTGTCTTGACGTAGTCATCCTTCTGAATGTCTGGCATCTTCGAGTCGGCCTTGGACGACCGACTCTTCAAGACCTTCCTGGCTTCCAGATATGTCATCACCTCGGTATTGGACCAGGACTTCAGTTTCTTCAGATAAGACAGATCGATGTCCAAAACAGGCTCCCACTGAGAATCTAGGAAGCGACGTTCGGCAACATGCCAGCAGTCTTTTCAGAAGCTCCGGTAGAAGCCCGTTGGTGCATTTCACCACTTGATAAAGTCTGGAGTCACTCTGGGCAGGCGAGCGGGGGATGGCACCCTGAAGGACACATCCTCCCGGTGGTGGAAGTAATCCCACCATGTGCGAGCTTCATCTGTGGCCGTCTGGCCGGCCCGATGCCTGTTCGGAAGATTAAATCGGGCTGAAGAAGAAGGAATCTGCTGGTTGTACCCAAAATTCCGGCCAAAGCGGAAGGGGTAGTATGGCTCCAGCCACAGCAAGCCGCTCTTTCTAAAGACAAGGACACTGGGGCGGATGGCCAATGCCGAATCAACCAGTTCCGGCTCCAGAATTGGCCTTGTACTCTTGGTGGCGGCAAGCGGATGGATAAACTCCTCTGTCTCGAACAGGCGGCATTGCTGCATCTTATTGACGAGGGGGCTGGAGCTAGCTGCCAAGCTCCAAAAATGCAAAACTCCTGGGGAATCTGCCGGGACTGTGGTCAACTTCCCCCGAATAGCAAAACGTTGATCCGCCATTGAAGACGGCTCAGCACTGGCAAACTCGATCATCCTCGGCATAGGATGATCCGACGGCATCGATTGGGGAGCTGCTTCAGGAAACAAAGTGCAGACCCAGGCGTTGAAAAGTGAATTGGACCAATTGTCCGTGAATTTCTGGGGATGCGTGATTTATGCAGATCCCCCAACATCTTATATATGAGACATAAAGCCACTGGGCAGAAGGACAGCTTCGTCCCCCAGGCCATTAGACATGCGGGGTAAATGGCCTCCGGTCTGATTACTGTCTCGTCCCCCTGAGGAAGAGCGAACGAGCAAAGCCAATATGTCAGATACGTAGCACAGTGTGTGACTGCGTTGACTCCTGTAGGGTTCGAGCCCCCTTGTTGCCCTCTCCCTGAAGCGGCAGGATAGGTTGTCTGGCGGCAGGCCCTCTTCTTTCGCTTCACTATTGTCGGAGCTACTGTAGGGAAGTCCTCATATTGCTGCTCCCCACCAAAGAAATACTGAAGCCACGTGCCCATCCGCACGTGTCTTTTCTCACCAGGCTTCCACACTTTCCGTGAATCGAGCGTTAAGCGCAATATGGTGCGGTACGCCTTCATTAAATAGCGATAGGCAAAGCCTATAAAGTATTTTCCTTCGCCGTCCATCTGGTCCTTCAGCCAGTCCGGGAAACAAACTTCTTCATACGGCTCCCCATCTATCGGTAAGCCGCTCAACTGGGACAGACTCCAGAGATCTAGTGAAGTTTCTCCCTCTGCAGTATAAAAAGTGTTGTATTCCGGGCAGAAGACTTCAATCATCCCGTAGCACAGACCCCGGGAGATTGGATACCGATACCGGGAAGCATATACGCTCTGATAGATGCCGGCATGCACCAGGATTGGAGCGTACTGCTGCAGCACATAATCTGTAAATTCAACAGCTCCCGGTCTGAAGGCATGGGCATCGGTGGCTTTGAGCTCTCCAAACCACCCCACTGAGATTTGATGCTTAAAACGGACTGCTAAGCAGTCTAAGAGAAAGGGCTCATCTCGATACCCCCAGTGCAGTGGGGCAAAGAATAAACCGTATACGGGCTTCTCTCTGTCAACGCGCCCGGCGGCCTCGTTCCAGCGGGCTGGCGTGAACTGTGGTGCTCTTGTTAGTAGCCCAGCCTCTGGAGATAACTCCTGCATGCCAAGAACGGCTCCCCATTTTCTAAGTTCGCCTGGAAGATATATGGGCATGCCATGAATGACCGACTCGGTCAAACTATCTCTTTCCGCCAGTAAAGCTCCCTCAGCTCGACAGACAAGAATTATATCACGCTTCCCGCGAAGGTTGAAGCATCCGAGGAATGCCATCAAGTGCTTGTTCTTGGGGTGGTCTAGTCTGACGCCGTCCCCTCGCTCATACTTAAAATGATTACCATCAAGAATCATCAGGCGGCCGGTGTCGACGGTATCAGTCTCTGAGTCCGAAGACTCAGCTACCACGGCTATCCGCCTGGACCCCCGATCAAGGGAATGGACATTCCCCCATGTCACAGCAACGCGGGACACAGAGGTAGAAGAACCGGATGCCATGTTATCTGCAAGACAACATCCGGAAGAGAACAAGCACAGTCAGAAGTCGGTTAATTGAAGCAAGATTTCTGACAAAATTTCGGCAGAGTCTCCCCAGCTCAGGAGTTTGCCAAAAGAGAAGCGGAAGCCGTCGACCAAGGGAGCGGCCCCTTAAAAGCAGCCATAGGCACTATGCCAAGGCCAAATGGGACACCCGAGGGATTTAGCTCCGAGGACAAGTCCTACCAGAAGCCTCCCGGGGCTCAGAAAATGGGTTTAAACCCAAATAACCAACACTAAACTCACCCGCTCTCTCAAACTCAAACTCGCGCGGAGCCACGGTGGAGAGAAATGAGGAGAGAGAAAGTTTTTTGTCAAATGAACAAGTGAAGAAGAGAAAATGAAGAAGAGGCCTTTATATAGGGAGGTTTCTCCCATTGTTAAAACGGCGCGCCCCGGAGCGCGCCGTTTTAACCAATTTACGCGTCGGATAGGCCGGCGCCGTTCCAACCTCCAAAGCAAAAGGGCACGCCGCTTCAAGTGGCACCGTTTTAACAACAAAGGCAAGGGTGTTCCGTTTTAAACGATGCCGTTCAAGCATCTAACCACCCCGGATTAACATCCAACGCCGAAATTAAGGGTCGTTCCGAGCTTCCGTCATCGAAGGAGCTCAATCCGGACGAAGCTCATCCGTCGGTCCTGCTGCACTCTTGCCTCGCTTGCAACACCCACATCTGGGGGGCATTTGTTGACACTCAAAATATGATCGTTGGCGACCAAGCCACAAAGATGAATGATACGGCACACTGAAGCACAGAAACCGATGAAGATCAACTTACGGAAGACTTCTCAAGCTGCCTGAGCCCCGAGTCACCTGGAATGAACACCGGGGACTTCGCCTCGGGAGAGTCGAGATGAATCCACAACCAATCGGCAGTGCGAACAAGCCTGCCTAATGATCCGGCATTGACTCCGTCGTGCCGCTACCCTACACCCGGCGCCCGACCAAGGACGACGGTCTGCCCGGTGGCTCGCCACCTAAATGAAGACTCTCCTGAGAAGGAAGAATGCCATCGGCCCTTCATAACAGGGAACCGAAGGCTCTATCAGTAGAAGGTCCCGATCACCCGACACGGGTTTGGCTTCTCGCTATATTGGGTCCGTTAGCAGCCGAATGATCGCCGGTCAAGGCGGAATTGTCTCGGATGTCATATCATCCCACAAGGAAGCTCCAGGCATGAGTCAAGCTGAGCTGGAAGCACAAATCATAGTGCCGAAGGCCGTACCAGCGGAAAACCCGCGTGCTCGAGCCGAACACACACGAAGTTCCGATTAAGGCCATTCATCGTGCCGAGAGCTTCGTCAACACCCGCCAAGGTTTTCCAAGGACCGAGGCGAGAGGAACAGTCGACGGGAGCCTCCGGAATCATCCCCGGACCCTTCGGCTAACCCGCGTCGATCGAACAAGTTAAATCAGCGCACAAGAGGTCACCGGCATCCCTTAATCTGGCGTTATCAAGTCCGGCGCGCCAAAATCAATTGGGGGACATTTTCTCTCGGCGCCACTGAATCTGGCGCGCCCTTCGCGGCGCCGGATTAACTGGTTGCTATAAAAGCAAACCTCGTTCGACCAACAGAAGGGGATGATTCAGATAAAAAAAAAGGAGGGGAGACGACCCAAAAAAAAAGACGAGCAATTGAGAGGAGGGATCGCCCAGAGGAAGCGACCAATCACATTTGTCTGAGCGAGGCCCTGGGTGGCTGATTTTGAGGTGTGCCATTCTGGACGGGATCTGGGCTTTGTCGAAGTTTGTCTTCTGACAGAGTTGGCACAATGATATGTCTGGCTGTCAGCTTGCCAAGTGTGAGGTGGTTCTTGGTGCTGAGCCGATGTTCTGGTTGCGGTCTGTTGAGATGGCTGCGTGAGCTGGTGGAGGCTCTGTATTGGTTGTTCCCTTGAGAGGGAGTACGACCGGTCGGCTGGGTGTGAAGCTGGCGTGCGATTTGTCCACCGACCATAGGATGGATCGGTAACTGTTTCTCGTGACGAGGACTGTGTCTCCTCGGTGAGCGAGATGGTGGTAGCGGTGCCATGTTTGGTTTTCGCGTTGACTGAGGTGATGCCGGACTGTGTCCTTTGGTGTACGCCTGCTCTGATAGTCGGTGTGTGTGGCGCGCAGAGCGAGGTGTCGTTCGTGATTGTAGTCTTGCTGTGTCCCTCAGGATTGGTGCTTTTCGTGTGAATCGAGGTTTTATGTACTGGGGCCCTGACAGCGTTGTCAGTTGGCTGACATGTTCTTCCCCTGTGACTTGGTACTAGTCCCGAATTTCAAGGATGAAATTTCTTTAAGGGGGGAGGGCTGTAATGCCCCAGGTTTTTCGGATCTGATCCGTGGGTTTCTGATCGTCTTTCCGCGAATTTCGGATTGTGTCCGATCGAGTTTCGGGCTATTTTTACCAGATTATCGGACCCACTGGTGGTGTGCCCGTGAGTTCCCTTGGGTCTGTGGTGTTGTGAGGGGCACGTCGGTAATTTTTCGTAATTTTTGGAGCACCTTTGTGGGTCCCGGGTTGCGTTTTACGGTTTTCGCGTGTTTTCAGTCTGTCGAACCTTCGGAACTCTGTGCAGGGCAAACCGTGGCGTTCTCCGACTCCGAGATAGTTCATGCGCGTTGTACTCTTCACGAGGATCACCGAGGTAATTTTTCGTATTATTCTGAATTTCTAGAATTTTTGGGTTTTTCTATATATATTAACCCTTTCTCTCTCTCCCCTCTCATTTCTCTCTTCCCTCCCTCTCTCTTCTCTCATGCTCTCTTTCTCTCCTCTCTTCTCCGGCGGCCGACGGAGCGAGCCGGGGGCGAGGTGGGGGCGGTGCGGGAGAGGATGCGGGTGAGGACGGGCGAGGACCGAGGCGGTGGAGGCGTGGCGATGCTTGGGGGCGCGTTCGTGAGCCGGCGAGGGTTTTACGGTGATTTCTTTGTGGATCGGCGTCCACGACACGTCGTTTCTTTGGTGGAGGTAGGGAGATGGACCTCCAGCTCGTACATTTCCTTTCCCGCAAGTTTTGTAGGCCGTGGTGAGCCGAGCGGGCGTATTTGGGATTTTTGGGAAAAATCCATATTTTTGGGGTGTGCGCCCGATCTACCATTCTACCGCGTTTCGGACCGATTTGAGGGTCTAGATGCATGCTAGGGCCCATAGGGGAGCTTCCCCATTGTTTTCCCCATCATCCGTGGATGATCAGGGCGTGGAATGGATTTTTTTGGTGTTAGTTCGTCATTTCGTCGCCGGGACGCTGTGGCGGCCGTTCCAGTGACCGCCACAGTGTGTAATGTGCCTGGGCAGGTGCGTTACGCTCCCTTTGTTTTGGGTATTAGCGTTCGTGGGCCTGACGGTCCCACGATAGACCGCAACAGGGCTGTGACGCCCTCATGCTAGACCGTTACGGTGATTCCGACCGTGGGTTACGATCGTTGGGGGTCATAAACACCTGACACACCCGGTGCGGGGCGTCAGGGTAGTGTGACGCCCCTGGGTAGGAGCGTTAGAGTTAACGAATTGAATCCACCCCTCTCCCTAGCGCGCCTGGGTAGGTGCATTAGAGAGCGTGACGCACTGAGCGGCATGCGTCACGGCTTGTGTAGCTCCCTGGCCTAACGCACCGGAGTCGGTCCGTTAGGTGACGTAGCGCCCCTGGGGGAGCGCGTTATGTTCAGTTTTTACTCGCCCTTTTGACGGCCCTGTGTTGGAGCGTCAGAGTCGTTGTGACGGTCGAGGCTTGGACCGTTACAGACCGTGACGGCCCAAGGCTAGACCGCCATGCACTGTGTTATGCCGAAGTGGTTCTTCGTGCTTGCCGCGATCGTTTCGCATTGTGTAGGTCCCTAGTCGACCCGGTTGCGACCCAATGGTCGACTTGCGGTCTTGTGAATGCCCCAGACACCCGTGGGATTCTGTATCCGTGTTTTGAGGGCATCGGGCAGACCGTGCTACCTCGTTTAGCGTGCCCATGGGTTTGAGAGTCTGGGTGACTCCTCGTGTGCCGGGCTTTTGTGTTACGCTTGACCGAGTCACCGTGTGTCGGTGTGTGTGCGGTGGGGTCTTCCCCGCATGCCATGAGTTTGCCTGGAAGATGATTCCCGAGTGGTCCATGTGTTTAGCCTTGGACTGCGAGTCGAGTTATCAGCGTGGCAACTTGTGCGTTGCCCTGGGAATCGTGCCTCTGTGCTTTCCGTGTGGGCCATGTGTGTGGCCTTGGACCGCGAGTCCAGTTGTCCAGCCTAGAGTTGGAGGTTTCCCGTTGTTCCCTGAGAGTGGAATTCAGTTGGGCGGCCTGTGAGCTACCTTGGGAACCGTACTTCTGCGTTTCCATGTGGACTGTGAGTCCCGTTTCTTCTCCGACCATGGTCACCGTGCGATGGTGCTGGTACGTGGGATGACCCCCGTACTTCGTCAGGTTCGGACGTTGTTTTCCGTTGACTTGAGAGTCTACTCATTCAGTGACCCTCCACTAGTCATAGCCTGCTTACACATTTAGTGGTCCCACCAGGGAGTGGTGGAGAGGCTACCCTGAGGATAGTTTTTAGACTGGTTTCCGTTGGGCCCCACGTCTTGCAGCCAGAGTCCGGCTGAGGGGAGAACTAGTTAGAGGCCAGACCTGGGACGCATGATCTGTGTGTGCACACGTGATTGGGGGCGGTTGGACCCACGCTGACGAGAGTGACCCCAGCTAGTCACTTGCTTTGTGGTTACTTGTACAGTGTCTCAGTTCCCGCTGGGCCGGAGGGAGACACCTGAGGCGCGGACTAAGACGTCAGTGGACGCATCCGGCCTTGCTTCTAGTGGGAGGTACTCCTGTCAAGTAGGGAGTGACAGACTGGCAGTCAGTCTCTGTGACTTCGACCTTCGGGTTTTTGGTCGTGTTGACCGTTGAGTTTCGGTTGTTTCATCGTGGCGTGTGTGTCGGTCTTCGTGCGGTGAGATTGGTGCTAGTAGCTTTACCGAGGTTGCGTCTTGTTGGTGCGATGTCTACGACTGGGTGGTCGGGGTTGCACCTTGGACAACGTGTCCAGGTTGGCCGTGTCCTCGGAGACAGGCCTCCACGGTGGGGTTGCCGTGGGTTTTTACTTCGGTAAGTGGTATTGGCGTGGTTTGGTAGCCCCGACCGTGGGATCGGGGTGTGTTTACCGGTACAGTAGGAGTAGTTGTAGTGCCGAGTTTTTTGGTCGGCCACCAGGTTTACTGTTCCTGCTGTTACTGTTGCTCTTGTAGTTACAGCTTTCCGTGCCGCCGTTGTTCTAAGTTGGGGTTCCGCTGGATCCCTACTGGGCCAGTGACAGGAGGCTCACCCCTGCTTTTCAGGTGTGGCAGTTCTTCCTCGAGGTTCGAGGGTGCTGTTCGGAGGTTCTCAGTTGCTAGCTCGCCGGGCCGAGTGTTCACTCGGCATGTGGTACGTTTTACTACTTTAGACTGTACTTTCTGTTGGACTGGACTCTATTGTAGTCGTAGTTATTTATTTATTTCTGTTAATTGTTGAATTATCCTGCTTTATTTCTTATTTCTTTGTGCTTTACACTCCTTTTAGCCCTTCCGAGCCCTCCCGGCTCGTGGGCGGCGGGTCAGGATTCGAATGGTATCGGGCCTTCCCGGTATTTGGATCTTGGGTCGTTACATGTGCTCAGTCCATCAGAGATAGAAAGACTCAATTTTCCTCTGTCTGAAGATGAAATTAAGAAAGTAGTGTTTCGGTTCCCCTTGGGGAAGAGCCCTGGTCCAGATGGTTTTACTGCTGAATTCTTCCAAGCTTCCTAGAGGGTTATTGGTGAGGATGTTATTGCTACAGTTAAACATTTTTTTTCATCAAGGAAAATCCTTAAACAGTTTAACTGTACCTTTATAGCTATAGTTCCAAAGACTGAAGGGGCAGATTCCTTTGACCAATTTCGGCCTATCTCTCTTTGCAACTTCTTCTATAAAATTGTCTCCAAGATCCTTGCTAACAGAATGCAAGATGTCATGGCAAATTTAATCAGTAACAATCAAGCTGCATTTATTAAGGGGCGCAACATTCACCATAACATCCTACTTGCTAATGACATTATCAAGGACCTTCACTCCAAAACAAAAGGTAAGATCGTCTGCCTTAAAGTTGATCTGAAAAAAGCTTTTGATTCACTAAACAGAGATTTCATATGGGCTATGATACTTAAGATGAGCTTCCCCAACATTTGGATAGATTGGATTGCTATTTGCATATGCAGTCCAATGTTTTCTATACTATTAAATGGCTCTCCTAAGGGCTTCTTTAATAGCAAAAATGGGATTAGGCAAGGGGATCCCTTATCCGGATACCTATTTTCCATAGCTATGGAGGGATTTACTACACTCATCGACCAAGCGGTTCAGAATGGCTTTATTAAAGTCCCTGCAGCTGGAGAAGTTAAGGTTTCTCACATTGCTTTTGCCGATGACTTAATCCTATTTTTCAAAGATGATATACAGTCTGCTCAACACATTGCCTCTATTCTCAGGGAATTTGCTATTATGTCTGGGTTGAGCATTAATTTTCAGAAGAGTAAAATCTATGTTGGAAGGAATGTGGATAATAAAGAAGATATCCTTAATATCATCCAGGTTTCAGAAGGCACTCTGCCAGTTCCCTATCTTGTCCTTCCTTTATAGTCAGGAAGTATCAAAAAGTGTAATTGTCTTCAGCTGATTGAAAAAATCAGAAGGCGCATTGCTTCTTGGAAGAATAGATTCCTCTCTAGAGCTGGTCGTTTAGAACTGATCAAATCAGTTTTATCTTCCTTCTCACTTTACTGGTCTGCAGCATTCCCCCTCCCATTATCTTTGCTTGATGAAATAGATGGAATGCTCTGTAATTTTTACTGGCACGTCCATTCTAATAAGCAGGCAAACCATATGGTTTCATGGAAGCATATTTGTAAACCGAAACTAGAGGGAGGATTGGGAATTAAGAATCTCAGGGAATAGAATTTGGCTGGAATGGCTAACTTGCTATGGGAAATTCTTCAAAACAGTAAGTCTCTCTGGAGCTCCTGGGTTCATGCAAAGTACCTTTCTAAGTGCAATATATGGGAAATCAAAATGAAACCTTATTATTCATCAGCCTGGAAGGGAGTTTTGCATGCTCGAAAATGGCTGAAATCTCATATTTCTTATGAGATTGCAGATGGCAATAGAACAAATATGTGGGCGGATCCTTGGATCCAGGGAGAAAGCATCAACCAATTGTATGGAGAACATATCATGCAAGACTTAGAACTGCAAAAAAACTACAAGGTTTCCACTTTCATCAATAATGGATCCTGGTCCCTTCCACAGCCGATTTCCTCTGAAATGGCAGACCTATGGAATTCCATTTCAGAAATTCCTATTACGTCAAGAGGAAGATATGCAATTCGATGGAAATATAATAATGGCCAGTTCTCTACTAAACATTTTTGGGAAGTGATCAGAGAGAAGGCAGCAGTCATAGATCATGGGGGGTGGATTTGGAAGAGGCCAACTATACAGAGGGCTTCTCACTGCCTATGGCAAGCAGTACTACTTAAACTTCCGACCATGGACAACTTGCAAAGGAGAGGTCTTCATGTTCCTAGTATATGTTACCTATGCAAGAATAATAGAGAATCTGTAGATCATTTACAGTAACTGGATTTGGAAAGATATTCTTAAGCGATTGGATTTACAGAGGCCTCCCAAGGCTTCTCTTAGAATGGAGATAGCAGAGCTTGCAATAAACTGCCCATCCAGGGGCCCTATATTGAAGCTTGTTCGCACTATTGAGAACTACTGTTTGACATTTATGGAAGGAAAGGTGTGAAAGAATTTTTTAGGGAACTAACACAAATAAGTGAAATCTTCTTATCCTTATTCTTGAAGATACTCGGCACTGCATTGAATTTCATGGCGGGTTGAGTGGATTCTCTAAGAGAAGAGACTTCTCCATCTTCAAGAGATTCAACATAACCCATTAGGAATACCTTGCTTTAAGAAGTCTGCAACCTGCACTCTTGTACTCAGTTCTGTTTTCAGTTTTTTAAACTTAGTCATGTAGTTTTTAAACAGTAATTTGTAATTGTTGTTAGTAAGCTATAAAGTCTCTAGTTACTAGTCTACAACCTGTGTAGACAGTAACCTTAATTCTATACATTGCTTCATTAATACAATTTCTTTAATTATCAAAAATAATAATAGTAGTAATGAATAAAACAATACGTCCTTTGTCTCCCTCGGGCCCTGGATCCTGGAATATTAATGATGCCCTTGTGGGTCAGGCTTCACCCTCGGGGGGCCGCTCCTCCCGTCATGGGTATCGCCCGACCTCGTCCCGGGCCAATATCTCAACGAAGTCCCCTCTTCCCACCGGGACCTGATCCCGTCTCTATATCAAAATTGCCACCTCCTGGCAGATATTTGCACGGGTTTGTTCCCGTTACCGTCATGTTTTCCTGTATGGACTTTGGTCCAAACATGGAATGGTCCATCAGTGACCGACATAATTTGAATGTTCATACCCTCGATATGGGCTTTCAGTATAACCCGACTGCTCTTTCTTCCTCCATTAACTAGTAATTCATCCGGCCGTGGAGCCCTTATTTTTGGCAATTAATCAAGGGTATTTCCCTCTCCGAGGGGATGTAAACGACATTGTGACCTTTATGGCACGGCGGGTCCCGGCCCCGACCTAAACTACACAATCGTCTAATTAGTCAGATCGAGCGCACCATGGGCTTCCATGAAACCCGAACAAATCATCACTTTGTGATTGGCACGCCCACACACTTAATAAACCCAATAAAATGAATAAACCACGATTTAAGTGAGAAGTGCGTCCACATCGGACCGCCGCCTCCAACTTGGTTGCCCCCTCCCCGGCTGCATCAGCCCGCGCCCGAAAGGAGTCCCGATCGCACTCCATGCCGGCGAGGGTCAACCCTAGTTGGGCCAGCTGCTTGTGAAGCCCGACGTTGGCAGCTTCAGACTCCTTCAAACGCCCTTCGGCTTCCAACTGAAGGGCCCAGCTGGCCTCCAATTCACGAACGGTATTGATAAAACGGTGCCTCCACAGCCCAAGGGCACTGACAACCAGATACGCGCTCCTTGCGACGACGGTCGTCAGCTCGTTTGCAGTCCCGGGGCCAAGCTCCCCAACATGGTCGTGCCAGCGAGCACTCTACACCATGAGGTCAACGATAGTCGCGACCCCGGGCAGCCCCGCCGTCAAATCCTCGGGCTGCGTGGACTGACCACGCGAAGGGACCCTCGATGGGGGGAGAACACCGACTTCGGCAGTAGCAGGAGCTTTGCCCCTTTCGCGCCCCCGCCCTCCGGAGACGGGCATCGAAATAGCAGCTGTTGGCACTTCAGACGGTGGCAGCGGAGGAACATTGGGGGGAGGCACCTCATAGGAAGGTAGGCCACGGCTTCTGGCAGGGGTCAAATCTCTCCCTCTCTTCCTCGGTCGACGGCGTCTATCCATCTCCGCCAGCTCGTCATCAGTCAGAGGAACTCGACTATCGCCAGCCATGGCGAGCTCTTCACCAGCCGCACTGGAGGTGGCTTCCGGAGAACTCCGTCGAAGGCTAGGTCCTCCGTTGGCCATGGATGCTTTAGGCGAGCAGATTAGAGGAATGCCGACCGGAATGGGATACGGCATCCTTCCCGAAGCAAACGTGACCTCGGCCTGGGGGGCGACGACATACACCTGACCAGTACCTGGGGCGACGTGGTCCACGGGACGAGGAGCAAACCGCGACAACTGGAGGGTCTCGTAGGTCCAACCATGCGCTTTCGTCGCCCCTAAAAGTCAAACAAGGTTAGCCAAGCACCAGTCACTACCAATGTGACCCTATGGAAGGATAAAGCTAGTACCCTGCGGTAATGAGGGACACAACCCCAGCTCCCGAAGCAGCACCGGGGTCAGAACGAAGTCCGCATCAACAAGGGGGTACTGGGAAACAACCTTCAACTTATGGCGGTCCTCGACCCCGAGAGAAGGCTTCGAATTACGCCAAGTGCGGCGGAAGCCACTGTGCATTCAACTATAAGAGGCATCTACCCAGTCTTTCGACTTGACAAGATATACGTTCCGCTCCGCCCAGCCTTTGTGGTTGGACGCGGTACGAGAGACGGTGATGAAATGCTGGTGGGTTCAAGCCTTGAAATAGGTGAAATAGGTATCGGACGGGCAACTCTGGAGGAGGAAGAAGTGCCGAAACAGATCGACACTTGGCCCCATCGACGCTCTATGGCACGCATAGACAAACCCACAGAGAATGCTGTTAGAATTGAGGGTTATTTCCCCAAGATTCCGCCCATAGTGATGGGGGACAGATGCAATGAAGGGATGGACTGGAACACGGAAGCCCGCCTAAAAGGAGGCCACCGGGACCATGATCTCGCCGGAAGGGTGACTCATTATGTCATCTCCCGCAGAGGGAAAGATGATGTCGTACTCAGGAGGAATATGGAATGCTTCCCGCAGCCCATGGATCACCCTATAAGTCACTAGGGGTGGGGAACTAGACCGACCAGTGCCCGCACCAGAGGTGCTCGGCACACCGCCCCGACCGTGCGGCACCTCCTCCAAAGAAGAAGAATCGATGCTGAGGACTCTTCTACGTGGAAGCATTGCTACAGAAGATGAAAAATACAGGGCAAGAACGATCCTCACTAGGCAAAGGGAGGAAGATACCTACAACGAAGCGCGGCAACCGGCAAGTCGTTGGTACAGTGTGCGAGAGACTTCACAGCAGTTCTTATAACCGCGCACTGCAGATCGATGTTATCCCCTGAAGGGCAAGTAAAAGGACGCCGGTCACTATGGCAGTACAGCTACCGAGGCCAGGAGACTGTTCTGAGCGCACGCCCTTAGAACGAGACAAGACTCGGAGTCATCATTACCAGTGTGGCTTCTGCCACTGCTAGAGGCACCTTGCGCGCCAAGCAGGTTCTCGGAGCCACTAAACTCTCGTTGTACGAGGAAATCATCTTCGGATCTTGCACTCCAGAAGAACTATCTCTTGGACTACTCTCAACCCCCTACAGAGTGGTCGGTGACTGAGAGTAGGGGGGAAGTGAGGAGGGTAAATCCAGTTTGGCCCGCATTCTGCCCAGTAACGACCGGCCCATGCCCAAAAGAGCTCTCGATGAGTGCATCACCGACATATGCGGCTTGCCAAGGCACGGCCCAATCTGGCCTGACATCGGATTCTACAGTAAAAGGAAGCGCGGTCCTCACCAGAGAATTCTCCGACGATCGATCGTTACCCCCACGACGTGGGCCTTGACCCCGTAACGGGCGAGCACGTGCCACGAGCGCCGTAAGACTCGCCCAGGGATAGGCCAGCACCGAGGCTATCGCCCCCTAACGGGAAACTCCCGCCAATATAGTGGGGGAACATTACTCTACTAAGCGGACCCTTCCCTCTCACGGGATGAGGCACCTCACTCCAGGACAACCCATATAAAAGGGACATCGACAGAAGAGAAGACAGAGGGTAGATTCTTCTACTAAACCCCATACTACTGCGCAAGAGAGGAGACATGGTGGATACTTTTACCACAAGAGCTTCCTACTGAGAATAGAGCAACCAGACCTGCCACGACGATAGAGAGGTTACCCGCTACGCCCAGAGAGAATCCTCCTCCGGCACGGCCTTACCACCCAGCGAGCACTCTCCGAGTACCCGCTAGGAGCGGCGAGCACTCGTGCAGAGGACCTACACGCCTCTTGGATCATCTACTATGACCTCTACTTCTCTCTCACTTCGCTCTTCTCTATTACTTATTGATCCTTTACTAACCTAAGTATCGGAGGGTTATCCCCTGGGATAACACCCGGGACTCCTTTTGACGCCTCTTTGGTTTCTTGGTGTTTGCAGGCCTCCACGAGCACGAGGCGGCTTCCCCAACAAATAAATAGAGAAGGTGGTATGTAGTCTAGGAACCATTTTCTTGCCGCTACAGTATGATTTGGGTTCAAATACGATACATTTCTCCATCGACTGCAGTTGATATTTATTTACTTCAGCATAAAGTCCGAATACCCCTGATTAACTGTCAAAGAAATCTTTAGTCTTTATTCGTTGTGATATTAGTCATCTTGATGACCGACCATTACGCGTAAAAGCTCTTGCAAGAAAATTTGAAGACTTTTCATTCTTAGAATGCATGTAATTTCGATTACAATTGGTCTGTCAAGACCTTTACACTTGGTTCCGATCTTGTAATCGGATCGTCAAGCTTACATTCAATCAAGACTCGACTTTCGAATTTGCTTCAATATGTCTTAGACCTTTGAATTTACTCCTATCATTAGTGAATAGTTGAGTTTGAATTTTATCATGATCAGACCGTTGGATCGCCAAGATGATCACTATCGATCCGTCCGATCAACTTCTAGTCAGACCGTCCAAGCTCCTGAGGCTATCCCCAAGTGCCTCCAACATCTTATAAGGAGAAAGTAGCTTGGAAGGCAAGCTTCCAAGGCTCACTCCAAGTTATTTAACTATGTGTGTCCATGTTCTTGCTTAAAGCAGAGTTTTCCCCCTTCTTCTCCATTTGTGTCTATCAATGGAATCGTGTCTCGAAGGTGAACTCCATTGGTCTCCTGAGATTTCTCACAGAGGCGTGCCATTTGGACAGACATTTGTTCTTCTTTTCTTTCAGGTAGAGTTTTCTCCCCTTCTTCTTCATTTATTGAATGGTGTATGTCCATAGAATCGCATTCTGGAGGTGAACTCCATCGATTCCCTTAGATATTTCACAGAGGCGTGCCCATTTGGACAAATATTTGTTCTTCTTTTTTGGATGGTTGCACTCACTCTAGTAGATGCATTTTAGACATAGTAACCCTCAGAAGTGACATCATTTTCCTTCGCCTTCTTGTGAGAAGTTGCCCTCATTCGCGTGACACCCCTCGCTCATTGTCGGTCGCACCTACCCTAGGGGATGTGCATGTGTTTTTTTCAAATTGATCACTTGCTGAACATAAGCTTCACTTTGCACTTTCCTCTACCAAGATCCTGGCACGAAGTCCTCAACTCGCCATTCCTCCAAGCTTCTGCTTGCCAAGAGTGGGAGACTTCTAAACTCTATGTGCGCTCCTAAGATAGGTGGCTCAACATGCGATGGCTCCTCCGCCTTTCTCTTTTTCTCTTCTCATCTCTTTCGTATCTTCTTTGCATGAGTGATTTAAATTGATGTATTACACATGAGGGTGAGAGGCTTTTGGGACTCTTTCCACCTACAAGGATACTATTATCACCTTGATTTATTTCCACCTAGAATGGAAACAGTCGTTTGACACGCAATCCCTTACAAGGATCCAAATTGACACTTATCAAGATCATTTTTGGGTTATCTTTAGTGTCGAGATTAATTTCCTTGGTTGATTCATCAACATAAGTATTGGGTTCATCAAATCTCTTTGTCCCGTCGATGAAAGAAGCTATGGGATCATTGCAATCCTCTAGCGACTCTTCTTCTTCTCTAGCATCATCATCTTCTTCTAGCACATAGACTGCTAGGCCGTCGTCTACTGAAGATCCTTCTATTTCGACTGTCCCTAGAGGAATTGGAGTAGATGTGAATTCAGAGACCTGGCATAGCTGTGTGCATTTCTCGGCCAGCTGGCTGAGGTAACGTGCGGGAACCTGACAGACCCTAGACTGCTTGGGAGGAGAGGATGCTATGTACAAACCTTGACTCGAGCTAAACTCTTTCCATTAAAGTAGTATTACACCTTTCCATCAAAGATGTTTTTTTATTTCAAAATATTTTTATAGGTGAGTTGGTTAAAAGTGTTTCCTTATTTGTGAGGATGAGAGTTCAAAATGTGCAAAAAAATACGTTTTCTATTTTTTTTTCATTTTTTAGAAATTAAAGTAAAAACTTATGACACATTTGGGGTTCAAAATATCTACCTCAGTTTAAATCACACACTTCTTAATCAACTGAGCCACACATAAATCTTTATCATATTTTTACCATAATAGATATTCATAAAGTAGTGTTCATTCTTGGCACACAACGGTTCGGTACGGTACGTTGTTGTAACATATCGTACCAATAAAATATCGGTACGACTGGGCCAACAAACCTTGGTTTACATGTATATCTCGATCATATAACTTTTGTACATATACTTATTGCATATATAGGGGTTCAGATTATTTTGCAAAAAAAAAAACTCGTGTCTTGATCTTTTAAGTAAGAGAACTATTTATAATATTTTTTATCCCTATATGTCAGTATCTTTATTCTTAGACTTAATAATTATTGGTGAATATCTAAATGTTGAAATTAATGGATAATATTAAACTATAAATAATTTTAGTATATTTTTTCAATTTTGACTAGGTTCACCTAATGGTGGAGACAGTGTAGACTTACTCACTCAATAAATTATATACATTTAAATAAAGAATATATAATTGACCTACCAGATAAAAGTGGTTATTTTGTTATTTTTATTATGTTAAACAAAGATGATACAAATAGTGTCCTCATTCTTATTTTTAGATATGAATCCCCGTATATCATACATGTCTAAAATAAGGACAGACATTTCAGTTAAAAGAAAATGATTTGACTTGACCAACAAATCTGAGTTAAATATAGTGGCGCCAAGTAACCTAGTTAAAACTTCAATAGACCATATACTTTAAGGGTCATATGTGCAAAGTCTTGACCTTTTTGGATGCTACAACAATTCAAAATTTAGGG
Organism: Amorphophallus konjac; assembly: GCA_022559845.1. Classification (NCBI taxonomy): domain Eukaryota; kingdom Viridiplantae; phylum Streptophyta; class Magnoliopsida; order Alismatales; family Araceae; genus Amorphophallus; species Amorphophallus konjac. The sequence continues at coordinate 103,419,345 of CM040121.1, forward strand.
TGCATTTGATAATTAATGTGATTTTGATTTTTTTTTGAAAAAGCATATAGAGAGAGAAGAAGCCCCTTTTGAGTTTTTTGGACTTTTTAAAAGATAACTTTTTGTTCCTATATCTCTCTAAAACTAAAAAGTGACTTTAGGAAAAGATTGATGTGACATTAACCTATTTGTTTGACTTTTGAGGGTGTGACTTATGAGGCCAAAAGTCACCTTATAAAATTTATTTCAAGCGCGCCCTAATAACATAGGAATATATAGATACTAAGGGCCTGTTTGGAAATATATGTGGGATTAAGCTTTTTCATAAGTCATTAGAGAGAGAAAAAATATGATAGAATAGTTTTTAGAGCTTTTGAAAAGTGAGATTTTTTTCCTATGTCTCTCTAAAACTTAAAAACTAGCTTTTGAAAAAAAAAATGACGTGACTTGGAGTGGATTATGAAAGTAGCTTCCAATCATTGAAAGACTCTTTGTAGGAGACAAACACATTAATACTCAAAAAGTTGGTCTTTCATTTCAAAAGTGGATTCTTAAGGTTAGAGAGAGAGAGAGGAATAATAAGGTGTCTTTTCTCTCAAATTTAAAAACTCCTTTTGGTGAGATTTTGGGCGCGTTTGAAATTCCAATGGGGTGGATTATGAAAATAGTTTCCAATCATTAGAAGACTCTTTGTGGGAGACAAATAAATTAATGCTCAAAAAGTTACTCTCCCATTTAAAAAGTGGATTCTTAAGGTTAGAGAGAGATAGGAACAATACGGTGGCTTCTCTCTCAAATTTAAAGGCTCCTTTTGATATGATTTTGAAAAGAAGAAGTTGATTTTAATCATTGAAGTGGGGTCCATATGTTTCATAATCTCCTACATCAAAATTCACCTCTTCTCACACATCTTCTCAAACGCACCCTTTAAAAAGAGAAAGTGGATTCTAATCATTGGAGTGGAGTCCACATGTTTCATAATCTCTCACATCAAAATTCACCTCTTCTCACACATATTCCCAAACGCATTGGTTTGGCTTTTGGGAGGTGGAGCTTTCGAGGTCAAAAGTCAAATCCCCATACAAATGCCAAACGTGTCCTAAAATGGAAAGGTGGGAGTTTCTCTTATATTATACTTGGGGTTTTATTAGATATCTCAATCCGACTCTAATCAACTCCTATCGTATCAAAATAAAATTAGATTAGTTAATTCAACCGTTCAACTTTCATAAAATAATATATTTTTGATATGATAAGTTAATAACATAAGTGGTAAAATTTACAGCTTTCAATTGCGCTCGTAAGATTTAAATTCATAATTTTTTCCATATAAAGTAGAGGAGTGAATCATAAAGTTATAGATTGGGATTCAAACTTCACGAGGAATCATGAGGTCTCAAGTTCAAACCTTGACTCTCCTATTATTTCGGAGAGTGCAAGACCCCTGATTTTCAGACCCCCATTGAGTGTGGCTCAACTGATCCTCTACTATGCCACACATTTAAGGGGGTGCACCTATAGACATCTCCTAACATCTCTTTGAAGGTAATTTTTAGAGACACCAGAACTTATTATTCAGAGTGCATCAATATGTCATGTTCCTCTATTCACTCTTTACTTGATCAAAAGATAAAAAATATATTTTTAGATAACTATTCATCATCATCATCATCAGAGCCTTATCCCAATTAATTGGGGTCGACTACATGAATCCTGTTCCGCCAAAGATTTCTATCAAGTGTAATATTCATATTTAAACTCAAGGAACTAATGTCCTTCCTAATAACATCGCACCATCTCATTTTAGGTCTTCATCGAGCTCTTTTACTAACATCCACTAAGATTTGGTCACATCTTTTAACCGGCGCTGAGTTAGGGCGACGAAACACATGTCCAAACCACCTGAGTCTATTTTCTCTCATTTTGCTATCAATTGGAGCTATCCCTAAGTCCTTACGGATGCGCTCATTCCTAATCTTGTCTTTCTTAGTCTTGCCACACATCCATCTCAACATCCTCAACTCTGCTACACACATTTTGTGGATGTGTTCCTTTCGTACTGCCCAACACTCGGTACCATATAACAAAGCGGGTCTCACAGCCATTCTATAAAACCTCCCTTTGAGTTTCACAGGCATACGACGATCACAAAGGACACCTGATGCACTTCTCCATCTTAACCAACCTGCCTTAATCCTATGCGTAACGTCATCATAAATCTCCCCATTCTCTTGTATGATAGACCCTAAATATCGAAAGCTACTACTCTTCAGAATGTTATGTTCATCAATTAGAACCATGTCTTCCTGAACCACTCTCCCATTACTAAAATTACAGTGCATAAACTCTGACTTACACCTACTAATTTTAAAACCTTTAGACTCCAAGGCAAGTCTCCAACGCTCTAACTTAGCATTTAGAGCATCAATACTCTCATCAATTAAAACAATATCGTCTGCAAATAGCATACACCAAGGGATATCCTCATGTAATTGTTTAGTTACTTCATCCATAACTAAGGCAAAGAGATACGGACTTAGTGCAGAACCTTGATGCAAACCTATAGAAATGGAAAATTCACTAGTCTCCCCAGCAATAGTTCGAACACTAGTAATAGCACCGCCGTACATATCTTTAATCAAATCAACATATCCTTGAGAGATTCCTTTCTTTCTTAATGTCCACCAAATCAATTCTCTCGGTACTCGATCGTACGCCTTCTCTAAATCAAGAAAAACTATATACAAATCTTTTCTCATCTCTCTATACTTCTCCATTAGCTGTCGTAGTAAGAAAATTGCTTCTGTAGTAGATCTATTTGGCATAAAACCAAACTGATTTTCCGATACAGTAGTCGTACATCGGAGGCGTTTTTCAATTACTCTTTCCCAAAGTTTCATAGTATGACTCATAAGCTTAATTCCACGATAATTATTACAACTTTGAATATCTCCTTTATTTTTATAGAAAGGAACTACAACACTTTTTCTCCAAACTTCTGGCATTCTCCGTTCCTTTAAAATTTTATTGAAAAATTTAGTTAGCCACTGAATACCAATATCTCCTAGACCTTTCCATACTTCAATAGGTAAGCCATCTAATCCTAAGGCCTTGCCCACTTTCATTTTCCTTAAAGCATCCTCCACTTCTGACATCTTAATACGCCTGAAATATTGATATTTATCAAATATTATGGACTCTTGGGTACCTTCTAGAGATAAATCCTTGACGGAATCTCCATTAAGTAACTTCTGAAAATAGCTATGCCACCTCCCTTTAATCTCAAGATCCTTAGTTAAAACCCTTTGATCTTCACCTTTAATGCACCGAATATGATCTAAATCTCTAGTTTTCCTTTCTCTTAATTTAGCAAGTTTAAATATGTCATTTTCACCCTCTCGGGTTCCTAATTTATTATATAAATCTTCAAATGCCTTTGATTTAGCTTCGCTACCTATTTTCTTAGCTCTCTTTTTAGCGATTTTATAGGCTTCTAGGGTTTGGTCATTTTTGTTAGTTTGCCAAACTTTAAAGCATTCCTTTTTTACCCTAATGGTATTTTGGATTTCCTCACTCCACCACCAAGTCTCTTTGTCTAAATTCTTTTTACCTTTAGATTCGCCTAAGAGTTATTTTAGATAACTATTACTAATATGAATAAAAAAGAAAAGAAAAAATGAATCTCAATAATTTCAAACGAGAACAGGTATTACACCTCCCATAAGGGATTGATGTGACATTTATGTGTTCATGCATGATGGCTGCTCCTCCTACATATAGTCAATGAACCTTCCCATTCAAGACTTTGGGATTGAGGTGTATGTTCTCATTTTTTTACGAGAATGTATATATCTACCTCAAAGTCTTGAATTATCCCGTTTGGACAGTCTGTGAATGTTTGATCGCATATAGGCAATCATTTACTATATGTATTTGTAGAGTTTGTTAAGAATTTCGGTTGCGTCTTCTCACTCTTCTCTGGTATACCTTTATTGATTTTAAGTATTTTCTTAACCACTTACTAGTAAGTGTTTAAGAAAATTTCTTAATTTAAAAATATTTTTGATATATCGGAGAAGTGTGGGGAGATGCTGTCGAATTTTTTAGCAAATCGTACAACACATATAGTAAGTGATTGTGCGATCAAACATTCATGGATGGATTAAAAAGTGATAATCTAAATAATACACCCTTCCTCTACAAATGGTCTATGGCGAATGATGTGAGGAAAGGGTCGGGCTTAATTTTAGAAGTAATGATTTCAAAGTTATTTGTGTATTAACATTTAATGGGTGCAAGCAAAATGTTGACAGATCGTTCATGGATGTATCGTAGAATAGTTGACCGGGTGGTGTCTGCTGAGTTTAAGTATGGAGTTGAGAGTTTCATTCATTTTGCATTGAGGAATCCAAATGCAACAATAGACCGCGATGGTCACATTCGATGCCCTTGTTCAGGTTATAGAAACTTGAGGTGGCATTTACCATGCTTTGTATAAGAAAGGGTTTATGGACGGTTATATGAATTGTACGTGTCATGATGAGGATGTCTTGTTGTATGAGCCCGACAATGTTGCAGGCACAAGTGGGTACATGAATATGGTTGTAGATGCTGATGGTCCTAGTTTTAATGTTCATAAGGAACATGTATACATGAAAGAAACGCCGAATAAGATAGCCGAAAGATTTTATCAACTACTTAGGGATGTTGATGAGTCGTTGTGGGATGGTTGTGAAAAGTACACTCGGTTGTCTGCGGTCTCACAGTTGTTGAACTTGAAATATGAATTCCACATCAGTGAGACTTGTTTTGACCGTCTCCTCCTCTTTGTTAAGTGTATGTTACCTCGAGACGAGAAGTTGTCTGAAACTTTTTACCGTGCAAAAAAGATGGTCAATGAGCTAGGGCTTGGATATGTGAAAATAGATATGCCCGAATCACTATATGTTATATTACGAAGAGGATGCAGGTAATATATCATGTTCTATTTGTACGTCATCATGACAGATTCAAACCTAAGAGAGTGGACTATTCATAACAAAAAGATGTACCTTACAAGGCATTGCGATACTTCCCTCTTACGCCTAGGCTGCAGCCGCTGTATATGTTCTCAAAGATGACTCGACATATGACATGGCACACCGAAAGAGTACGCCATGCCGATGATATAATCAGTCATCTTGCCAATGGCGAAGCTTGGACTCATTTCAGCGGTACTCATTTTACTTTCTCAAGGGAGCCATGTAATGTTAGGTTGGGTTTATGCACAAATGGTTTTAATCCATTCGGTGGTTCAGTGGCATCTTACTCTTGTTGGCCAGTGTTCATGATACTATACAACCTTTCGCTGGACATGTGCATGAAGCGAGAAAATATATTTTTATCCTTAGTAATTACTGGTCTAAAAAGTTAGGGAAAAAAATTAGACATATATCTTAGACCGTTGATTGATGAACTGAAATTTTTATGGACGGATGGAGTTATTATTTATGATGCATTTAGGAAGCAAAATTTTATTATGAAGGTTGCACTGATGTGGACAATAAGTTACTTCCCTGCATATGGAATGTTATATGGTTGGAGCATCCTGATAATGCGAAAGTTCATCGTTTAAAACACGCGTATCAATCTTAAAAAATTCAAACTCGCACTAGATGAAAGAGAGACATAATATGGTGGCGAGAAGGGTCGAATCCATAGGGAAGAAGAGATTTTTAGCGTTAACAACCTTGGAGTCTTTTGGAAAATACTTGTGATTTTATTTTGTTTAAGAATAATAGTGAAAAGATGAATGAACCAAACACTTAATTAAAAACACCTATAACTATGAGCCTATGCCATGGAAAATAATTGCATAACATTGAGAAGAAGAGGTAGAAGAAGTAGGAAGAGAGGAAAGATGAACAAACTCTAGATCAAATGAACACTTCTTTCATTAACATAAAGAAACGAGTACATGAAGTGCAAGACAAGCTTATAATAAAGATGTGATGAGATTACAATGAAGTAAAATGAAACTAAAGCAATAACAATAAGAGGAGCCTGAGATGTGAAGATGGTGGCAGCAATGGTGATGACGGCGCCGTCCTCTCTTGGCCTTGGATCACGAACCACCTTGCGGAAGATGTCGTCTATGCCGGGAGGAAGTCACCTTCGTCGTTGAAGCAGCCTTTGGAGGGTGAATACCTTTGAAACCAAGATGAATTAGGGGATGTCGAAGAAGAAGAAGTTGAATAGGAGGGAGAGAGGAAGAACTTTGATGAAGAACTCAGATAGAACAGAAGAGCAGAAGGGCTTCAAAATGGAGGAATAACAGAAGCTAGCACCTCGGATGAATAGTAAAATCACATGATAGCAAGTTGAAAAATGAGAAATAACTTCCAAACCAGAAAGAATTAGAAGATGATGTAAAAGAAGAAGTTGTAGAAAATATGAAAATAAAGAACGTTTATGAAGATAGTAAGAGAATAAAATACCTAGAAGGGGGAGAAATAAGGGGAAGAACAGAGAAAAATACTGGTTCATATATGAACATGGTAGTACAGTAAAAAATATGAAATAGCATAAAAACCAGAAGGAATTACAAGATGATGCAGAAGAAGAAGTTGTAGAGGACTTAAAAAATAAAGAATTTTCATGAAGATAGCAAGAGTAGACGAGGGACAGAAGAGGGTGAACTCGGCGACCTAAGATGTGAGAGGGAGAGGGTAAAAAATGTCAAAAGAAGAACTCTCCTTCTCCTCCTTGTCATGGACTATTTATAGGGAAAGTTGGGTCAATGGAGGGTGGAGATTGTATCAAAAGGAGATGGATGACTAGGATTTAGATAGAAGATGATGTATGGGGAAAAGAAAAAGGAGGTGGGCACCCACTTTCTTGGACTTTGGGCACCCCCTTTCCCAAGGCTCATCATGTCTCTCCTTTATTTCAAATTTTGAATTCAATTTTCCCTCCAACCCAAATATGTGTTTCTTTTCATCAATTTCAAACTTTTAAAATTTCTTTTCCCTCCAACTAAAATATGTTCTTTTGACTTGGTCAAAGTGATGATGACAATTTTACCCCCGGCTTCTTTTGCAATTACCTTCGGTGTCCTGCACACATATAATTATGATTTAGTCCATAAAAATTACCATAATGTGCACATGAATCACAATTGCTCATAATTATGTAATGGAGAATTAATATTCATGACTCTCAACTCTATTTTATTAAATAAAATCACCAAATTAATTAATTTACATGAAATGTCTAATCTACATACGAAGTTGAGATTAACGATAGATCATGCATAATTGCCTAATTATATGCACATAAAATGGTGTACATGCGATGAATTATCATAGAAAATGGACGCTTATCACATACATGGGAGGTTAGCATGTCTTTACTGTATAGAAGATACTAAATCATTTGTATTGAAACATGATGGAAAAGTATGCTGGTTTGATTGCTATTGACGATTTCTGCCAAGTGCCATCCTTTTCGAAGATAAAAGGACTCATTTCAGAAAAATACTGTTGAAATGGATGAAGTAGACTTACAACGGATGTCTGGTCGACATATGACGACAGGGGTGCAAAATTTACCATATGTAGTATAACTGTCCGATAGCATACGACAACTCTCTCGATTTGGAAAGGATCACAACTGGAACAAGAAAAGTATTTTCTGATAATTATCTTATTGGTCAACTTTTCTTGTACGACATAATATGGATGTCATGCATATCAAGATGAATATTTTGATAATGTGTTCAACACGATCATGAATATAAAAGGTAAAACAAAGGACAACGCTAAAGCGCATATGGACTTAAAGATGCTTTGTAAACGTCCAGAACTGGAATTGCAGAACGTACATGGAAAAATTCTGCAGCCTAAAGCAACTTACGTGCTTAGTGATACACAGCTCAAGGAAGTGATGAGGGCATCACTCACGATTCCCTCTGGCTTGGCACCTCTCTCCCTCCCGGAGGCAGCTAGGGAGCAGCCCTTCTTCTGGATTGGACCTTAGTGCTTACCATTGGGTCATCTTGTTATTTTCTCCTTTTTACTTGAGTCATAATCATGTAATTTGCCTTTTATTTGAGTCTTGTACCTAGGTTATCCAGTCATTTCCCTAAGTTCGAGTCTCATTAGGCTATGGTGCTTGCTATTGGGCCTATTTCTTTGGGCTAGGCCCATGGGTGCACCCCCCCTTCCTTGGTTATCTGTTAGTATGTTAAAAGTCAGGGTCTTATATGTAAAAGTGGGTTTCTATAAATAGGACCCCAATCCCTCTTTTGAAGGTTAATGAAGTATTGTTGAAAATTACCACTTAAGTGCTCTTCTCTCTCTCTCACTAGCTCTCTCTCTTCCTCTCTCTCTAGGGGCCAACCCCACTCTCTCTCTCTCCCCCTCCCTTGGGTGAATTAGCCCCTTCACCTTCCCCTCCCCCCTGCCACATCATCAGCCACATCACCCTTCCAACCTTTCACCTCCCCAAGGCCCATAACTCCCATCAATACTTCCACATCCCCAAGCAACCCTTCCCATTCCCCATACACCCTCTCAACTTCCAAGGCACCCTTCCCTCTCTCCCAAGCAACTATTCCACTCCCCCACACCCCCATTCATATCCCTAGGGAGCTAAACACCATAACCCCCCCACAAGTTGCGCACCCCCCTCCCATCTCACCCCCTCCCTTGCCTTGGCCGACCACTCCATCTCCCCTCTCCTAGCTGCGGCCCCCCCTCACCCCTCCACCACCTCAGACCTCCTCATTCCCTGCTCCACCCCTCTCACCATTCCTAAACATCCCTCCCCATCCACCATCACCACCCCCTTTCCCACCATTGCTAACATCCACCTCATTAACCTAGTTCCACCTCCATCCCTTTCATTTGGCCCAAGTCTGCAGGTGGCAGAGAAAGGGGCGACTTACAGAAGCACCCACGGAATCATATGGCATCGTCTGAAGGTGTACCATACCAATCTAGAAAGGTCGTCCAGTTAGCTTTGCAAGCGAGGTGATCTCATCCCGTTCCGAGTTCGGGGCTGTCCAGGAGAGCCGTTCTCCCCCGACTACGCTGGGCTCCCTCTGCAGAGTACCAGAACCCGGTTCGACGCTGCACCACGCCAAACAGCCGAAGATTCAGACCATGAGCCCTTCAACAAACTTCTAACTCCTCCAGTCCTCTATCAAGAGCAAGAAGCAGAACTGCATTCGGCGTCCGGAGGCCAAAGTTCCTATTTTTCTCCCTCGACTGGTCGGGTCTGCCTCTCACAGTCTGAAGTGACCTATCTTCACTCTTCTAAGTCTCCCTGTCCTATCCGATGTCAGACAGCAGCCCCGTCAGTTTTGCCGCGCAGAGGGTTCTTCCACGGTTCCAGAAACTCCGACGGTTTGTGATTTGGAGTCCGGGAGCGGTCGGGGAAACCTCTGCAAGTTGCTGTCAGAAACAGTAAGCTGCTGCGTCCAGTTTCAGTCACTCTGTTCGAAGCTCTTCCCAGACCAGCCCCTTCCTCAGAAGAATTCAGAAAAATTCCGAGGCATCCCCGTCCCAGTTACGAAGCGTTCGCCGCTGATCTCGTCATCAGCAAGATTCCAGAACGAGATCTACGGCCTCGACCCCGACTGTCAGTCAGCCTTCGCAGCCTGCCGGCAGATTCGGCGTCGGCTTCTCCGCCCGCTCTTCGGCGAACCTCCCCTCCCCGCCTGGCCGGCTCACCGCCCCTCCCTGCGTGGAGGTAGTGTTTGCGTGTAATACAAATCATCCCCACCTCAAGTCCACCCTCCTGTGTGAGGCGTAGTGGTTGTATTAAGTTGAACAGGTTGAAGCTTCATCGGCGCAGTGTGCGGGGACCCACACTTCCCCGCTCGCCCTCGTCTCCGACCGGGGTTGGTTTCCTCAAACCAGCCAGGTGAGCCTCTACCCTTGCTCATTTACTCCTGTTCATTTCATATCTGCGAAACTTATCTGCTGGTCGGTGAGAGAGTGCCCGATCCCGGAGCCACCAACCCTTGTGTGGTCACCGTGGATGATAGTGAGCGAGTGACCTAGTGCCCCCAAGGCACCCGGCCGCCCTTGTTTGTGGGCTTCATTTCCTCGGGAGGGACAACCTTAGCGGTGCTGGTCCTCTAGCCAGCCAGGGGCTTTCTCCACAATCTCGACTCGGCATCACCGAGTCACCCCGGAAAAGTGTGCGCGCGGTGTGACGGCGACTCTCAAGTTGCTCCCGATCTTGTGGTTGTGATTGCGAATTAAGTCCTAGGGATCAAATTTCTATTGCTGCATATTGTGTCACATCAAGTGGTATCAGAGCAAGTTTTAGACTTGTCTCTACAAGCCTAGGTCCTAGGGCAATTGCATTACCATCCCGTGTCGGTCACCTTGTCATTGTGCATGTCCACCCGTAGGGGTACCATATACCGGACCGACCCTTCTACTTCCGATCCACCTATGGATCCCAATTTCCAAGGCAACCAAAACATCCCTAGGGAAGCTCCCCAAGCTCCTATGGATCGACTTGAGGCTGCCATTCAAGCCCTCACGGAGCAAATGAATGGTTTTTCCACCCGATTAGAGAGATTAGAAGAAGCTAGGGCCCCACCTAGGAATCATGTCCAAAGGGCTCCTCTTCCGCGGGTTGAACATGAGAGGGAAGACCTAGAGAATGAGTGGTATCGTGAGCAAGAGAGAGCTCCACAACCTCGGTACCATGAGAGGCGACCACGAGAGGATCCGGATGACTTCCTCTTAAGGATGATTAAAGTGGAAGCCCCGAATTTTGACGGGTCTCATAACCCTAGTGCCTATAAAGAATGGGAGCATGGCATGGACCAATACTTTGATTGGTACCCCATGTCCGAGGAGAGAAAGGTTAGGTTGGCCAAGATGCACCTTCTTAAGCTAGCCAAGACCTATTGGCTAAAGGTAGAAAGCCAAAGGAGAATCAGGCGTGAGGAACCCATTGACACTTGGATGGACATGAAAGTCCAGCTTAGGAGTAAATATCTTCCCAACTCTTATAGCCAACTTCTCTTGATGAATGGCAAAGCCTTACCCAAGAGGGAAAGACCGTGGAAGAGTATGTTGAGAAATTTGACTCATATCTCTTAAGGTGTGGTGTCGTCGAAGAACCAGCCGTCACTTTATCCCGGTTTAGGAATGGTCTCCTTCCCCACATCAAACGGGAGCTTTTCATGAGGGAAGCGCATAGCCTTGAGGTTGCCTATCAAATAGCCCGTGATGTCGAAAGGTTTTCTAGGAACCCAAGGTTTGCCCCCCCAAGGGCCCGGGACCCCGTCCCAACCTGCCTCCTCTGTTGAGAACACCTCCTCCCAGTGGGGGAACCCCCACTCGGCCCTACCCCCAGCCAACCAATCCTACCCCCACAAAGGCCACTCCATCCAACCCTCCTCCCCGAAGGGAGGAAGCCTCCAAAGGGAAGACCCCAGGGAGTAGTACGGTTAAATGTTTTCAGTGCCATGGTTATGGCCACATAGCCTCCCAATGCCCTTCCAAGGGGTTGTCGAGCCTTGTTATTGAGGGCGGACCTACCACATCCCAGGAAACCCATGAGAATACTGTTGAGGAACACGAGGCTGCTTTAGGGTGGGAAGAGGAATACGAGGAGCAATTCTTTGAGGAAGGTATAGAAGATGACCCCCATTCCACCCACCTAGGGGTGATAAGGTGCACCCTTACCCAACCTCAAGAGGACGACTGGCGGAGGACTTCCATTTTTCACACCTTCATCAAAATCGGGGACCATGTTAGGAAGGTCATCCTAGACAACGGGAGTTGTATCAACGCCGTGTCCCCGGACACCGTCAAGCTCTAGGGCTTACCCCAACACCCCACCCCAAACCATATCGTGTATCATGGATAAACAACCACTCCCTACCCGTCAACACATGTTGTCTAATCCCCATCACCTTTTCATCCTACCAAGGACAAATATGGTGTGACATCATACCTATGGCTGTAGGAAGCATCCTACTAGGGAGACCTTGGATATATGATGTTAATGCTACCATCTATGGGAAAACGAACACATGCACCTTTGAACACGAGGGGAAGACCATTCGCCTCAACCCTTCCCCACCCCGAAAGGAACCACCCTCCAAGGGAATTCTCCCTACACCACCTCAAAGCCCAGGGGTCCCCTCACCCCCAACCCAACCAACAAGTCAACCGTCCACCCATGAGAGCCCCACCAAGGGCCTACACCTCATCACTAGACAAGAACTCGAGGAAGAGGTAGCTCTCGGGACACCCGTATACGCTGTAGTCATATGCCTAGGGGAACCCACCACCTCCAACCCTCATCCTGTGGAAATACACCCTCTCCTAGAAGAATTCAAGGATGTGTTCCCCGAGGAGCTCCCCGATCAACTGCCACCCATGAGGGACGTCCAACATGCTATTGACCTTGTCCCAGGGGCCACCCTCCCAAACCTCCCCCACTATCGCCTCAACCCTACTGAGCATGCTGAACTGAGGAGGCAAGTGGAGGAACTCATTAGAAAGGGCTTCCTCCGTCTTAGCAAAAGCCCCTGTGCTGTCCCCGCCCTCCTCACACCAAAGAAAGATGGGACCTGGCGAATGTGTGTCGATAGTAGGGCCATCAACAAGATTACCGTCAAATATAGGTTCCCCATACCTAGACTTGACGATATGCTAGACATGCTAGCTGGAGCCACCATTTTTTCAAAAATAGACCTTAAGAGTGGCTACCACCAAGTTAGGATAAGGCCCGGGGATGAATGGAAAACTGCCTTTAAAACCAAAGATGGGCTCTATGAATGGCTAGTGATGCCTTTCGGGCTTTCAAATGCCCCGAGTACCTTCATGCGTCTCATGACGGAGGTCCTTAGACCTTACATAGGAGTCTTCCTAGTGGTCTATTTCGATGACATCCTTATCTACAGTCAGACTAGGGAGGCCCACCTCAACCACCTTAGGCAAGTCTGCACTGTCCTCAGGAAAGAGAGTCTCTATGCCAACCCAGGAAAGTGCCACTTTCTGACTGAGTCCATTACTTTCCTTGGGTATGTGGTTTCCACTAAGGGAGTATCCATGGACCCCGAGAAGGTCCGAGCTATCATTGACTGGCCGGAGCCCCGCACCCTCCATGAGGTCAGGAGTTTCCATGGATTGGCCACCTTTTACCGGAGATTCATCCGTGGGTTCAGCACAGTCACAGCCCCTATCACCGACTGCCTTAAAAAGGGGACCTTTGTATGGACCAAGTCGGCTTCTAGGGCCTTCCAGGAGCTCAAAGAGAGGATGACCCAAGCCCCAGTACTATGCCTCCCTGACTTCTCCAAGGTCTTTGAGGTGACTTGTGATGCCTCCGGGGTAGGAATTGGCGGGATCCTCAGCCAAGAGGGACACCCTGTAGCCTACTTTAGTGAGAAGTTGTGTGATGCCAGGATGAAATACTCCACCTACGACAAGGAATTTTATGCTGTGGTGCAATCCCTCCGGCATTGGAGGCACTACCTCTTGCCCAAGGAATTTGTCATATTCTCCGACCATGAGGCCCTAAAATACCTCAACTCCCAGCAGAAACTGAATGCCCGGCATGCCCGATGGGTCGAGTACATCCAGGCCTACACATTTGTGATCAAACATAAGGCCGGAAGTGAAAACCGTGCTGCTGATGCACTCAGTAGGAGGATCTCCCTGCTAGCTACCATTCAGGTAGAAGTAATAGGGTTCGATCGGGTTAAGGAAGAATACCCAAACTGTCCCGATTTTGGACATATCCATGCCATCCTAATCACCCATTCGCCCCAGGAACACCAGGGTTTTATCCTAGAGGACGGATTCATCTTCAAAGGGCATAGACTCTGCATACCTAGAACTTCACTGCGGGATTTATTAGTCTGGGAATTACATGCAGGAGGCCTGGCTGGGCACTTTGGGGTTCACAAAACCATTGCCTTGGTTGAAGGACAGTTCCATTGGCCCAGCCTCAAAAGGGATGTGGCCAAAATTGTGGGGCAATGTCGTACATGTGCGACTGCTAAGCAAGTTAAACAGAACACGGGCCTATACACCCCTCTTCCCGTCCCGGATCGGCCATGGCAGGACCTGAGCATGGACTTCGTGTTAGGACTACCTCGGACCCAGAGGAAACATGACTCCATCTTTGTGGTAGTGGACAGATTCTCAAAAATGGCCCACTTCATCCCCTGTTCTAAAACCTCTGACGCCTCCCATGTGGCCCGTCTGTTCTTTGATGAGGTAGTCCGCCTCCATGGCTTGCCCAAGACCATCATTTCAGATAGGGACGTCAAATTCACCAGCTACTTTTGGAAGACCCTCTGGCATCTAATGGGGACCCTGCTTAAATTTTCCACGGCCTATCACCCTCAAACCGATGGCCAGACCGAAGTCGTCAATCGGAGCCTAGGGAATCTCCTGCGGTGCCTTGTTGAGGACCGCCCTGGAAATTGGGATCTCATTCTACCTCAAGCCGAGTTTGCATACAATAATTCCACCAATAGGTCCATAGGCATGAGTCCTTTCGAAGCTGTGCATGGTTACAAACCCAGGAAGCCAACAGATCTCATTCCCCTACCCCCTCATGCTAGGGTATCCATCACTGCTGAGTCTTTTGCACAACACCTTAGAGAGTTGCATGAAGATATTCGCAAAAACATCCACAAGAGCAATGAGATTTACAAGAAGTCAGCTGATTCCCACCGCCGCCACCAAGAATTCCAAGTTGGTGATTTTGTGATGGTGAGAACTGAGAGGCTATTCCCTGGGAATACCTCTAAGTTGAGGTCTCGTGGAGCCGGCCCCTTCCAGGTGCTGAGACGACTTGGCACCAATGCTTATGTATTGGACCTCCCTGAAGAATACGGAGTAAGTCCCACATTCAATGTGGCTGACCTGGTACCCTACAAGGGCCCCACGGTGACACCCAGTGAGGAGATCCAGCCTATTCCACCCCTTGAGAGCGCCCCCACACTTCAGAGAGCTCCACCCAACTTGAGAAACCAGCGTGATAAAGTGGAGCGGATATTAGATGAACAGGTCACCAACACAAGGAGCAAGGCGTATGAGCGATACCTGGTCAGGTGGAAGGGACGACCACCCTCGGACGATGCCTGGGTGAGCCGGGAGGATCTCCAGCAGCTGGACCCCGATCTTCTAGAGCAGTACCGCAGCAGGGAGGGCCTTTACTCGACAGAGTCGAGCTCTTCGCAGCCCGGGAGAATTGATGAGGGCATCACTCACGATTCCCTCTGGCTTGGCACCTCTCTCCCTCCCGGAGGCAGCTAGGGAGCAGCCCTTCTTCTGGATTGGACCTTAGTGCTTACCATTGGGTCATCTTGTTGTTTTCTCCTTTTTACTTGAGTCATAATCATGTAATTTGCCTTTTATTTGAGTCTTGTACCTAGGTTATCCAGTCATTTCCCTAAGTTCGAGTCTCATTAGGCTATGGTGCTTGCTATTGGGCCTATTTCTTTGGGCTAGGCCCATGGGCGCACCCCCCCTTCCTTGGTTATCTGTTAGTATGTTAAAAGTCAGGGTCTTATATGTAAAAGTGGGTTTCCTATAAATAGGACCCCAATCCCTCTTTTGAAGGTTAATGAAGTATTGTTGAAAATTGCCACTTAAGTGCTCTTCTCTCTCTCTCACTAGCTCTCTCTCTTCCTCTCTCTCTAGGGGCGAACCCCACTCTCTCTCTCTCCCCCTCCCTTGGGCGAACTAGCCCCTTCACCTTCCCCTCCCCCTGCCACATCATCAGCCACATCACCCTTCCACCCTTTCACCTCCCCAAGGCCCATAACTCCCATCAATACTTCCACATCCCCAAGCAACCCTTCCCATTCCCCATACACCCTCTCAACTTCCAAGGCACCCTTCCCTCTCTCCCAAGCAACTATTCCACTCCCCCACACCCCCATTCATATCCCTAGGGAGCTAAACACCATAACCCCCCCACAAGTTGCGCACCCCCCTCCCATCTCACCCCCTCCCTTGCCTTGGCCGACCACTCCATCTCCCCTCTCCTAGCTGCGGCCCCCCCTCACCCCTCCACCACCTCAGACCTCCTCATTCCCTGCTCCACCCCTCTCACCATTCCTAAACATCCCTCCCCCATCCACCATCACCACCCCCTTTCCCACCATTGCTAACCTCCACCTCCATTAACCTAGTTCCACCTCCATCCCTTTCATTTGGCCCAAGTCTGCAGGTGGCAGAGAAAGGGGCGACTTGCAGAAGCACCCACGGATTCATACGGCGTCGTCTGAAGGCGTACCATACCAATCTGGAAAGGTCGTCCAGTTAGCTTTGCAGGCGAGGTGATCTCATCCCGTTCCGAGTTCGGGGCTGTCCAGGAGAGCCGTTCTCCCCCGACTGCGCCGGGCTCCCTCTGCAGAGTACCAGAACCCGGTTCGACGCTGCACCACGCCAAACAGCAGAAGATTCAGACCACGAGCCCTTCAACAAACTTCTTCCTCCTCCAGTCCTCTATCAGGAGCAAGAAGCAGAACTGCATTCGGCATCCGGAGGCCAAAGTTCCTATTTTTCTCCCTCGACTGGTCGGGTCTGCCTCCCACAGTCTGCAGTGACCTATCTTCACTCTTCTAAGTCTCCCCATCCTCTCCGACGTCAGACGGCCGCCCCGTCAGTTTTTCCGCGTAGAGGGTTCGTCCACGGTTCCAGAAACTCTGACGGTTCATGATTTGGAGTCCGGGAGCGGTCGGGGCAACCTCTGCAAGTTGCTGTCAGAAACAGTAAGCTGCTGCGTCCAGTTTCAGTCACTCTGTTCGAAGCTCTTCCCGGACCAGCCCCTTCCTCAGAAGAATTCAGCAAAATTCCGAGGCATCCCCGTCCCAGTTACGAAGCGTTCGCCGCTGATCTCGTCATCAGCAAGATTCCAGAACGAGATCTACGGCCTCGACCCCGACTGTCAGTCAGCCTTCGCAGCCTGCCGGCAGATTCGGCGTCGGCTTCTCCGCCCGCTCTTCGGCGAACCTCCCCTCCCCGCCTGGCCGGCTCACCGCCCCTCCCTGCGTGGAGGTAGTGTTTGCGTGTAATACAAATCATCCCCACCCCAAGTCCACCCTCCTGTGTGAGGCGTAGTGGTTGTATTAAGTTGAACAGGTTGAAGCTTCATCGGCGCAGTGTGCGGGGACCCACACTTCCCCGCTCGCCCTCGTCTCCGACCGGGGTTGGTTTCCTCAAACCAGCCAGGTGAGCCTCTACCCTTGCTCATTTACTCCTGTTCATTTCATATCTGCGAAACTTATCTGCTGGTCGGTGAGAGAGTGCCCGATCCCGGAGCCACCAACCCTTGTGTGGTCACCGTGGATGATAGTGAGCGAGTGACCTAGTGCCCCCAAGGCACCCGGCCGCCCTTGTTTGTGGGCTTCATTTCCTCGGGAGGGACAACCTTAGCGGTGCTGGTCCTCTAGCCAGCCAGGGGCTTTCTCCACAATCTCGACTCGGCATCACCGAGTCACCCCGGGAAACGTGTGCGCGCGGTGTGACGGCGACTCTCAAGTTGCTCCCGATCTTGTGGTTGTGATTGCGAATTAAGTCCTAGGGATCAAATTTCTATTGCTGCATATTGTGTTACATCAGGAAGTGTGCCTGTGGTTGAAACAGTTGAGATTCCCAGATAGATATGTGTCCAACATAGCCCGTTGTGTGAATGTTAACGAGGGAAAAATATATAGACTGAAAAGTTATGACTATAATGTGTTCATGGAAAGGCTAGTGCCCATTGCATTCCGTGACTTGTTGCCAAAGCCTGTATGGGGAGCACTAACCGAGCTGAGTCAGTTTTTCAAGATTTTATGCACATCAGAACTCAGACTTTGGGATGTACAAACTATCGAAGAAAATATGGTCACGACCGTTTGCAAGCTAGAGAAGATATTTCCTCTGGCATTTTTCGAATCGAAAGAGCACCTGATTATCCATTTGCCATACGAGGCTATAGTCAGAGAGCCAGTACAATTTTGATGGATGTATCCATTTGAGAGGTATGTGAGAATTTTTTTTCTTTTGGCCGCTACATGTGTACGATATGTATGTCATTACCATCTGAACTGTTGTTGTTGGTGCGTGCATGAACTAAAAATGAAAGTTCGCAACAAGGCGAATGTGGAGGGTTTGATTACCGAGGCATATATTATTGAAGAAATTTCAAACTTTTGTTCGATGTACTTTGAGCCAGAGATTCCAACTCGTCGTACTCGACCTCCACGTAATGATGATGGGGGAGTTGTTGATTTATCCGATCGGCTCTCTATATTTAAGCATCCTGGATGTGCGTTCGGACGTTGCTTGACTCGCACGCTCAAAGATAGGGACTTGTACGTCGCATATATATATATTCTTCTGAATTGTACTGA
Source organism: Amorphophallus konjac (assembly GCA_022559845.1). NCBI lineage: Eukaryota > Viridiplantae > Streptophyta > Magnoliopsida > Alismatales > Araceae > Amorphophallus > Amorphophallus konjac. Next base: position 103,437,700 of record CM040121.1, read on the forward strand.
GATTGAACCCTATGTTGAGTAAGTTCTTAACTCATATTTCCTTGTGTACATAGTTGTTTATCCTTCTTCTTTCCATTTAAGGCAGTAGTGTATTCATATTGTAGACAATTTGATTCAGAATTAGTACAAAAATATCCAAATATCCTAGACGTAGAGGTTGAAAAAGAACGCAAGAAGTTTTTTACCAGATGGTTGAGATATCGAGTTAGTGTCGATCGTTGAATATATACGTTTCCATTTACTTCTGTTGAGGTAAATGTTAATATTTTAACTACTCTGATTTACATATAGGTTGAACAAGGTCTTATTACTGATGAAAGAGTACAGGAGATAAGTTATGGCCCATCGAAAGTTACACGTGCCTATCCAGGATATATTGTGAATGGATACAAATTTCACACGGGGGATTATAGACGAAATAAGTCTACGATGAACATCAACGTATGTGTTAAGGGAAGTGCATACAATGAAAATGAACTGGACTACTATGGTATTCTTGAGGAAGTCATAGAATTGTAGTATCTGGGACAAGATAATCATGTATTCCTATTTAAGCGTCATTGGTTTGATCCTAATTCTGTTCGACATGACACAACATATGGGATTATCGATGTCAAACATAGGTCTAAACTTAATACATATGAACCGTTCATTTTGGCCACACAAGCCCAGCAAGTGTATTATTCAAGCTATTCATCGTCCAAGAATAAAGATTGGTGGACAGTTTGTAGGGTTAAAGTAAGACTTTTTCCCACTTATGAGTTGAATCTGAGTGAAATTGTCTCAGAGGATGTGGTGGGGACACTAGGCCCACTACCGGACTCACTACTCGGAGCCGACGCCGCACCACCCCGATAACACCGAGCTTGTGGCTCGGAGACTCATTTGAAGACTCGGCGTCCTGAGTACGTATGTATTGCGTATGTGTATATGTATTGTGTGTATTTTACTATGGTGGTATTTGTATTATTAAACCACCAAAGTCAAAGTATTTTATTTTATTTGGTCCAAGTCAAATATTGGTAGGTGGCTTTTGTTTTATTAGGCTATGGTATAAATGCTATTAGTGAAGATTGAGGGTATGAATGTTATAGCCTTTTCCTATATAAAGGGGGCTAAGGTGTAAGGTTTACATATGAATGAATGAATGAATGAATGAAAGCTTTGAAACCCACGTAGGTGCTTTGGCCCCTTTGTTCCTCCCTTCCCTCCTTTCTCCTCTTGTGAGATTTGAGTGTCGCCCGGTGTGAGGCCGAGCTACGCGAGGCAGTGGTTATCCAGTGACGTTCGCGTCCCAGAGCTGCCGTCGATCCTTCCTCTGACGCCGATCGCGTCAAATTTGGTATCAGAGCCTGACAACGGTGCCTCCGTCAATCCCGACGTTCCCGTCGTCTTCCCCCCTTTCTTTCGGTTGTCGAAAGTGAAAAAAAAGGAAAAAAAGAGAGAGAGAGAAAGAAGCTCTCTCAGTTGAGAGAGAGAAAAAAAAAGAGAGAAAGAGAGGTAAAAAAAAAGAAGGGACGAAGCTCTCTCGGTTGAGAGAGAAGAAAACACAAAAAATAGAAATTCCAGTTCACGGCATGAGCCTTGTCGCTCGTGCCCAGGTTCAAAAGGAGGTTTGGCCGCAACGGCCAGTTCCTCCCACCGTTGCCGCCGCGCTCCGCCACCACCTGCGCACACTGCCGCGCCCGCCTGAGCCGCTCGTCGCTGCGCCCGCTGCGTGGCCGAGCGCCTTGGCGCTCGGGCCCGCCTGCGCCCTGCCGCCGCCTGTCGCGTGGCCCGCGTGGCCGGTCGCGCCTTGCCTGTGCTAACCGCCTGCCACCCGCCCTCTGCCAGCGTGAGTTGCACAGGAATGGTTTGAAAAAAAATAAAAATAAATAATAATAATAAAAAGTTCAGAAAAGGGAGGTTGAAGATTTGTTGGTATAAATATAAATATATATATATCTATTATATAATAACATCGATATATATATTAATTATTATATATTTTTATACATATACCATTTGATTGGCTTATTGATTGTGGCACCCAAGTCCACAACGACGGCTGGAGTAGCACCTGAGTCACCCGATCATCGACACACAGTCCGTAATTTATGGAGTGTGAGTGTCCGAAAGTCTCCCTGTGCGTAGAAAGTTTTGAATTAATTTGTTCCCCTGTGCGAGAAATTTTAAATTCGTGATTTTGTAATAATTACACCCTCCCTGCGTAGAGTGAATTTTTGTAACCGCTCAAGCTTCGTTGACGCCGTGCGGGCACACACGTCCCCACTCACCTTCATCTCCGATCGGAGCTGGTCTTTTCAGTCTAGCCGGGTACGTGCTCCCCTCACTTACTTATTTAGTATCCTTATCAATTACCGCGCGACGATGTGAGAGAGAGCCCTTTCCATGCAGCCTGTCTTCTGAGTGAATCACTGTGGACGGAGAGAGAGAGCCTATATGTACCCATCCTTTAAGGCCCTAGAACAGCCGCATTAGGGCACCCTAATTGTCAGGATGTAGTTCCATAATTACTCTACCTACAGGCAAGCAACTCTCACTGACCGGTCCCTTCAAATTAACACTTTGCCTATTAGCCAACAAATTGGGTCTAAGCCTTGCTAATATTCGGTCCCAGGATTGCATCATTTAGGTCTGAGCCCGTGCATGCCACGCTGGTCTAGGAATTCATTAGGCCGTCTAGAGCGCCCTTCAACGTCACAATCACCCATGGATCAGAAGAGCGTGAGTACTATGTTGGCCCAGCTCGAGCATAACCTTATGGCCCAATTTGAAGAATCCATAGGCCAATTGCGAGCCGAGTTAGGGGAGAGGATCCAAGCCATAGAGGATCTTCTGAAAAAAGAGAAAGGAAATCTCATGGCCAATCCTAAGGAAGAGAGAAACCAACCCCACCAAAAATAGACTCCTCGAGGTAGAGAGCAAGAGGATCGTGCGTCTCGAGGGAGAGACCATGACGATGAGGATATCATCTTACAGAATGTCAAGATCGACGGTCCGAGTTTTAATGGGTCCCTAAACCCCGCTAAATACCTTGATTGGGAGACCCGAATGGATCAATACTTTGACTGGCATCACCGCATGACCCCTGCCACAAGGGTGAGGTTTGCCAAAATGAAGCTCCTAGGTCAAGCCAAGACCTACTGGTGCAACATTGAAAATCTCCTGGCAAGGAGACGAGAAGAGCCCATAAACACGTGGGAAGAAATGAAGGAGAAACGAAGGGAGAAGTATCTGTCACCCTCCTACCATCAACGTCTTTTAGACCAATGGCAGAAACTCACCCAAGATGGAAAGTCTGTGGACGAGTACATCGTCAAATTTGATGAATTCTTCCTTCGGAGTCGAGTCATGGAGGATGCCTCTGTCACCCTCTCACGGTTTAGGGCTGGCCTACACGAGAGCATACATCGGGAGCTATTTCTACGAGAGGTTAACACCCTCGAGCACGCCTACCAGGTTGCTCGAGATGTCGAGCGATTTCAAAGGGTGGTCCCACTTCGGGTCCCCACCTACCGCCAACCCAAGTCCCGAAACCCAATAGTCCGCTACTCTGAGAGGCATGGCCCCTCCACTTCCTATGTCCCTACTGCTACCCCACTCCAGGCCGTTGCCCCTACTGCTCCTTTCACAAGGAACCCCTTACCTGCACCCGATGTTGTGCCCAGGCTGGAGTACACTCTGCCAACTGATAGGAGGGATGACAAGGGAAAGGGAGTCGTCCCTAGCACCTCCCAACCAGTCCCTATCTCAGGAATTCGCTACTTTACGTGCCATAACCTAGGACATGTTGTCACCAATTGCCCCACCCGAGCCTTAGTCATCACCGACCCCCAGCCTGTGGAGCTTCCACCTCAGGAAGGAGAAGGCATTGAGAGGTATGAGGCCGATCCTGACCTCATCGCCTAATTTGAGGAAATGGATGTAGGGTATGATGGAACGTATGTCGAGTACATGCAAGTGGGAGATATTACTGAGAGCTCTAACAAGGGAAGATTGGGTGTAGTTCGTTGCATCTTAACACACCCCCAGGAGGACGACTGGCGTCAAACCTCTATCTTCCAAACCTACATCATGGTGAAGTCTCAACCCTGCAAGGTGATCTTTGACAACGGGACCTGTATCAATGCAGTCTCTTCAGACTTTGTCTCCCGTTTAGGTCTACCTACCCACCCTCATCCTAGGCCATACAACGTGGCTTGGGTTGACGACATGTCCATCCCAGTCACCCTACATATGTCATTCTCATCCAATTCCAGTCCTACCAAGGACATATCTTATGCGATGTAGTGCCTATGAAGGTCGGTAGCATCATCCTAGGACGACCATGGATCTATGATGTAGATCTTACTACATTTGGTCGGTCCAATCAGTGTTCCTTCTCACACAATGGGAAGAAGATACAGCTGTACCCGGCACCCCCAAAGGTGACCCCGAGAAAGTGTTCCACCTCCACCCCCACTGGAACTCCCAAGGTTCAGGAGAGTCCCCGTACTCCCAATGAGGGGAAACTTCTCACTCCCCCTTCTCCTGCACCTATCACACCCGTTCTAAAGGCCCCTAAGGTTAGTCTTGACCCAATTAGGCGCCTTAACTTCATAGGTGTCCGTGAGCTGAATAGAGAAGTTGCCGAGGGTGCCCCTATTTGGACTGTTGTCGTCACCATCACACCAGAGGAGTCCCGAGTCTCAGCCCCACCTGAAGTCCAGACAATCATGCAGGACTTCCAAGATATTTTCCCTGAAGACTTACCCTCTAAACTCCCTCCCATGCGTGATGTACAACACGCTATTGACCTTGTCCCTGGGTCCACCCTACCCAACCTTCCCCATTACCAACTGAACCCCGAGGAGCATGCTGAGCTCCAAAGAATTGTCCAGGACCTTATCCAAAAGGGCTTTCTCAGGGTGAGCAAGAGTCCATGTGCTGTTCCTGTCTTGCTCACACCAAAGAAAGATGGCACCTGGCGGATGTGTGTTGATAGCCACGCCATCAACAAAATCACTGTCAATTATAGATTTTTGATTCCCCGTCTTGATGACATGCTTGACATGATGAGTGGAGCCACCATCTTTTCCAAAATTGACTTGAAAAGTGGCTACCACCAGGTCCGGATCTGACCAGAGGATGAGTGGAAGACATCCTTCAAAATAAAAGAAGGATTGTATGAATGGCGCATCATGCCGTTTGGGCTATCCAATGTCCCCAGCACTTTCATGAGGGTTATGACAGAAGTCCTTCGCCCTATGTGGACATCAAACAAAAAAGAAGAAAAAAGAAGAAGAAAAAAGAAAGAAAAAAGAAGGGAGAAGAAAAATAGCGAGTGAAAGAAAAAAAAGAAAAGAGAAGAAGGAAATAGAAGAATATATATAATAATAATACATAAAAAATAATAATAAATAATAAATATAAATAATAATAATAAATAATAATAAATAATAATAGTAAAATAATAATAATAATAATGATCTCTCTCTTTCTCTCCCGTTATTTCTCTCTTCCCCTCTCTCTCTCTCTCTCTCTCATTTTTTCTTCTCACCCGGCACACTGTCGCACCGGACCAGCCACTGCACTCGACAGGCCCCTCCACATCACACTCCCGCTACACCCGGCACACCATTGTGCCGGGTGGGATACGCTGCACCGGAGTCTATGACATTTTTAAAGAGATGACCTGTTTACTTGCGCACTAAAAATGCAATCCTGAAGAAATATGATGGCAGGTTCAAGGATATATTTCAGGAGGTATATGAAGCAGAATGGAAACAAAATTTGAAGAACAATCAATATGGTGAACATCCTTCTGGAACACCTTTTATAAGGAATATGAACAGCAATGTTGAAGATTTTCCAAAATTTGAAGAACAATCAATATGGTGAACATCCTTCTGGAACACCTTTTATAAGGAATATGAATAGCAATGTTGAAGATTCTGAGCTATGACACAAATCGTGCAAGCATCGTGGGTTTGTTGGGATATCATACTATGACATAAGTCCAGCACGCAATGCAATGAGAGCCCTTCAAAACAAGCCTTTAAGATGGAGGAAGCTGACATATACTTCTCAATTCCAAGGGACAATCCCTCAGAGAAAGATATGAACCAGGGTACAATAGGGACATTCAATCTTGATTCTTCTGTTTCAAATGATGATCTCCGTCAGAAATTTGGTGTTTATGGGGAGATTAAAGGGATCTAGGTATATGCACGTGACACAGTAGGTACTTGCTGAAGTTGCTAGCTATGCACTAGGAAATCTAAATGAACTGGGAGGCTCGTTGGCTTGAATTGGGAAGACTCTACTTCCAGCATCTATTGATACAAAGGCAAGCCTGCCAGCTCTGGCAGATTCAACCTCAAACACCGCGTCTGTTACTGCGGCAGAAGAAATTGATGATGTCCCGCTTTCTTTCCAAATGCCATATCTGGCAAGCCCATGGGCCATTAAATAGCGGGAGCATTTAGCGCGCCCCCCGGGGGGTTCTATCCGGTAGGGCCTAAGTGGCCTTCATCCGGCACCCTCACCCTCTGTCCGGTAGAGGCACATTTAAACCGGTGTCGGCATGCTTGACCGGTGCAGGTCCCATGTATCTGGAGGGAGGTTTATATAACCGGTGAAGCCCCCACCCAGCACTCCCTCATACGGTGACGGTCACCCCCATCCGGTGCGGTTACTGTTCACCATCCGGTGCGCCCTCAGGCCACTCTCACCCGGTGCGGTCACTATTCATCCAACCGTCCCATCTTTGTTACGATACTTTGTTTTCACTGAAGCACGGAGCATTGAATGCTCATGCCTCTGGCTCGTGCTCCGGTCGACAGCGTAGCGGCAGTAGGCCGTCGACGTCAACCTCAGCCAACCGGGTGAAGACACGCCAGCTCCCTCCTACTGTCCTTACGCACAGGCCACTTGATGGCTTCGGACGGGTAAAGAAGGGAAGAGAAGAAGGAGAAGGTTTGGCCTCCGAATGCTCCAACATCCGTTCTGTATAAAAGTGAGGATTCTCTCTCTAAAAAACAAACACATCTCGGCTGGCTGGCTCTCCAGAAAACATAGAAGAGAAGAAGGGAAGAATAGGGAGGGGCATGATGCTCTGTTCTGCCACCACCTGACTGAAGAGAGAAAGGGAGAAGAGACGAAGAGAAGAAGAAGGGTGAGTGAGAGAGGAAGCAAAGATCGGGAGGGGAGGAGCCAATGCTCTGTCCCCCCCATTGTATTTTTGTTTCCTTCGGTCTCTTTCTTTGTGTTCCTATGATGTATCAGCTCCTTGGGGCTGCTCCCTTGTTAAAAGAATAGAAGAAAGGTTCGCCGAGTGTTTAGGGTGTATGGGTACTCCCCTATGCATGCGTTCGCCACTACCCTGTATGCGTTCCGTGTGTTCTTACGTTCACTACCATTTCACATTCTCTCCCCTATTCTTTCCCGTCGACTCTTCTAACCCCACGAGGATCTTCTCATCCTAGTCATGGAGGTCACCCTTCCCTCTGTCGATCTCATCTAGCTCCCCTGAGATGACGGCTCGGAGCCTGCTCAATACGATGGGTAGAGCGTTGGCGCCAAATCCCCGCGAAATGGGTTCTTTTTACTGATTCCATGCTCCTACCCCACCATAGCTCTGCCTCCAAGTCTGAGCTTAACTTCACTCCCACATGACGATTTAGCTTGAGCCGCTGCACCCTCAACCAACCTCTACTCGGCACACTTTAACCGGCCCTTACGGGCACACCCAATCTGCCCCGCTACCCGGCACACTCAAACTGGCCCTTACCCGGCACACCCAATCGGTCCCTCTACCCGGCACACCCCAACCAGCCCTTACCCAGGCACACCCAATCCGCCCCTCTACCTGACACACTCCAACCGGCCCTTACCCGGCACACACAATCTGCCCCTCTACCTGGCACACCCCAACCAGCCCTTACCCGGCACACCCCAACCTGCCTAGCTAGCCCGGCACACCCTAGCCTGGCTTTACCCAGCACACACCTCAACCCATCCTAGCCCGGCACGCCCTCTGCCTTGTCCCTGCCGGCACACCCCAATGTGTCTTGCCCGGCACACTGCACCCCCCTCTATCCGACACACCCTTGGCCTGTCCAACTCGGTACAGCCTAGCCATTTCTTTCCCGGTGCACCCGCAACCTATGTTGATGCGGGACGGACACGGAGACGACACTATTAGGTGCCACCCTCGGACTCTAGATGAAGACGCGACCAGCAGCACACACTAGGGAGACACTAAGCCCGACACTACGAGCTCCGAGTGGCAAAACGTCGCTAACAGAAGTGGAAGCTCACTCGTCGTCCCAAGCGAGGGAAAGCGCGGACCGTGCGCAGTTAAGGAACCGGCGGAGGTCAAGGGTAGTCCGACTCAACTTTCGGACTCGGATCGAGTCACGGGACGGGTCACACTCACTCTCACAGCGGTGACATGGACACACGGGGTAGTACCTACGCTCTCGGCAGTGGCAAAAGACCGTATACTAGCTAAGCAAATGAATGCCAAGAGGTTCGGACCATTACCTCCCACGCACCCGGCGTGGCGAAGACAACCCCGGCCGAATCACGGACTCCCGGTTAAACAATATCACAGCAATATAAAGATTTGACCCACTCCACGCAGGGAGGTAAAAGGTCACATGTGGGGCCAGGGAATCACGCAACTCGGGTTGATGGGCAGCATCTTGATGTCGCACGGCGAGTGCCGAACTCCGCGTTTTCGTGCTTTCCGAACGGCGGGTTCTGTGGGCCCGCGGGGCCCACGGACGGCGCTGTCCTCCGGATCTGCGAGGGTGGGACCCACTATGATGGGGACCCCTTGTGGCGCGCCTCCACGGATGGCGGTCGGCCGGGAACACCGACGGGGGTCGATCGGCCCCGATTCCCAATTGTTGAACTAGCTGCCCACGGATTTTGATTTCTGTTTTCCGGCGCGCGCTCCGGCGAAAACGGCCGCTGTGATCAATCCGACGTCAGATAGGGACGCATAAGCTATCGTTGGAAAGCTCTCTTCAAATGCTTCAATCTAGACTCAAGGAGATCTGCTGGATCTGGTCAGATCAGAACTTTAATGAATTTACAAGTCCCTGTTGTACAGTAACCGAAACCTCAGATTGCAGGGTACTTGTCTGAGAACCACCATTGACCGCCTAGTAACCTCCGATTCAGCTCTTGAACTCTTCTTCAAAGTTGTAGGGATCAAACCACGGAACTGGAACTATTTTTGGAATTTGATTTGGAGGTGGTGGTGATTTACTATGAGTTTTGGGGTGACTGGTGGTCGGATCTGGGACAGGGGGACAGAACTGTAGCTGGGACTGAGAATGATTTTTAGAAAATATAAATGAAGAACCAAAAATTGATAAAAATTGTGCGTGAAGGGGTGGATGGAAGGAAGACCTAGTAAATTGGCGAACCAAAAAAAAATCAAAAAGTGACCTAAGACCTAAAACTTAGGGCGGAGATGAACCTGGACAGACTGCTGGCAGAACTGAAATGGAGGAGGGGACGAAAATCAAAAATTATGAAACAGGATCTGAATAACAAACCAATTTTTTTGGGACATCCTTGACACCTCTGGAACACTCAATAAAAATCCCCAGGTCGATCTGAGCTCCTGGCTGAGATGGGAATTTCGTGAAGCTGCTGTGGTACTGCGCGGACAGAACTTCGTTGATGGCGGTGGCGGTGCGGTGGCGGCTCGTGGCGGCGGCGGCGATCGTCGGAACTGATACACGAGGCGTCACACCTCAGAATGGAAGCCTTCACAGCTTCAAGGGGGAGAGGGAGGAGAGAGGAGGGGGGGGGGGCACCAGCCCTTGCTCTTGAATTTCTTTGAATCAAATGGCATTAATTCCACTAAAATGGAAAATATAAGCTTAAATAGGTTACATCTCACATCCATCCACAACCATTGGATCTAGGGGATGGGAATGGAGGGTTGGGATGGAGTGTGACCAAAAAACAACAAAATATTAAACAAATTTAAGGGGGGGGCGGCCCTTGGACCAGGGCGGGAGGGTGGACTTGGTCGGTGGGGGGGGGTGGCCTCCCATGTGGACTTTTCTAGTTCATTGTCTCCCATGTGTCCATTTAGCATTCAAACTTCTAGATACCCCCATGTGGCATGTTGACTGACCCCACGTGAGACCCTAGGCTGAGGTGGCCTAATGGGGTGGGGCCTGGGGGGCCCGTGGGACCACGGGGTCCGAATTACACATAAGCCCCTATTACAATCAAAATGGCAAACCGAATGCAACGAAATAAATACAAATGAAACACACATAAAGTCTAACTAAAATATAATAAATGGGGAGGCTCAAGGCAGAGTCTCCAGGCTGTCTCCGAGCTAGATGGACGCTGAGGTGGCTCGTGTCGTGCTCCGTGTGCGGTACCGGTGGCTCGGCGTATCGTGCCGATCAACTGCTCGGGTGTCCGCACCAATTCTCCCCGGGTGGGAGAAACTCGACCCTGTCGAGTAAGGGTCTGCATCGCTCCTGTATCGCTCCAAAAGGTCTGGATCAATCCGCTGCAACTCGCCATGTGTGATCCATGTGTCCTCAGTAGCGGGCCGTCCTCTCCATCGCACTAGGTAGCGCGGGTAGGATCCACTCCTGGTAACTGTCACCTGCTCATCCAGTATATGATCTATATGCTCACGCTGCCAAACAA